>CM067347.1:53967136-54009636 GCA_034190875.2 Urechis unicinctus | reverse complement strand
ATGGTATACATCAGGGATCATAAAACAACCGCAGTTCATCACTAAGTTGGTCAGAACTTAGCCAGATAAAACACAACTATGTGTCTATAAGCGCTTCGTCTTCCCTGACTTCCGCGATATTAACCTGCCGGGCATTACTTTAGGTTGGCATTTGTCGTTAACTCGAGTGGTAGACATTTATATGCGTTTTTCAGAACATAAATCCCGAAAGTTGGTTTAGTGATAAGATAAACGCGGCTTCGACTGAAAAGTGACGTCATTTCCTTAATACAGCCAAAAAATATCCGCCTTAAATATGGACCTGCTTGAGAGGCTCTTGGAGATAGCGGTCAGAAGAAAAGATTATAAAACTGGCGCAAAAAACAGAACTTGAGTTGACATGAATAGGGCTATCTAGTCTTACTATATCACAATACGTCATATATTCTATATTCCTATTTTTTTCAAGTGATATCGATGTTCGCTTAAAGCAAATCGATCATCTGTTAGCATGGGGTGATAAAGCGTGACTCAAACAGTAACAAAACGAATATAGGAGTCACACTTTTATCATATTTGCTTCGTGTAACCTTTGCGGTGTGCTGTAGGGCCATAGGGTGTCAAGTTACCATCGCTCTGTGTTTGATGAGACCACGTGTTGCGCCCCTGCGATACATCCGCTGCATATTACATTTCAGTGCTAATCTAATATGAAGTGTGATCTATTTTATCACTCATCTGAGGTAGCCTTATTTTGTTGTTGATAAGAAAGGTAGTGAGTACTAATAATCAAAAACATGGATTAATCCCTGCAAATTAAATCGCATTAAAAGCTGAATTAAAGTTCTTAATGATGCCGTTATTTTTTTATGAATAGCTAAGTATTTGGGCCTGTCAAAAGAAATATAAAAATAAACTGTTAATTGGATTTACTGTTTTACTCTAAATGTCACATAGCATCCCTCTCTGATCTGCCCATGTCAGCAAATATGTGTATTTAATCACTTACTTGTTATAATTATAATACATTCAAAACTCGTCTGTTTGCCAGTGGTGGGCGGCTTCCAGCTGGACTTCACCGAGCCGACGTGTAACTTCCCTGCAAACTACGCTGGTCACTGGTACCACACCAGCGAGTATGACGTGGATGTAGACATCAATACGACCCATATCTACTTCCATACAGTACTCGACCAGTTCACCTACAAAGAATCTTACTTTACATGTTTGATGAACAGTGGAACACGCTACCTCACCGTCGCCATTACTGTCGGCAAATGGTCGGTCACTGGCGTACACAGCAACTGCTGTAATCCAATCATTTCATAACTAGAATGAGTGAAATGGAGTGAATTGAAATGGGAACTACTCATTTCATTCGATGATTATTATGATCACAGCACGATTCGTTATTGAAGTTTAATTGATTTGCTTTATCTTTATCAAGTCGATGCACGTTTTGCAACAGTTTGCAACTATTTGTGAGTTGGCTATGATCTAACCTTGAAGTAATTCTAACTAGTTTGTTTCCAGTGAAATCGATTTCGTCTGTTTCGAAATGCTACCGAGGCATCATAGTATTATTCGCTGGAGAATGGGTACACACTTTTACCTCACAATATGGTCCATTCCTTTCCTTTCTTCTCTCTTTGTATCTAAACGGTCCCTCTATCTAGTGGTCCATATCCTGACGCCTCTCCCGTGTTTCATTTATGGTGATTTTTCCCGTTATATCGCTCCATTTATGGTGATTTTCCCCGTTATATCGCTCCATATATGGTGATTTTCCCGTTATATCGCTCCATTTATGGTGATTTTCCCGTTATATCGCCCCAAATGGTTCGTCTCCAATGTCGTGTTTCTCCGTTTGATCCAGGCAAGCCATACAGACTGACGGATGTAGAGTTAGCCTATCCCAATTTCGAGCTCTACATGTTCCGACAAGCTTGTACGTGGTCTTCTTTTACCATCGATCGCGACGACTATCATTGGAACTACAAAACATTCCTCTGTGAGTATAGCCAATCAATGAGCCAGAATTTTCTTGCGCAAGCTCAAAACATGCGTTTAAGATCGTGCTAGCGCTGTCCTGCAATGATCGGAAACAATGCAATGCAATAATTTACAGTTCAAATCATGCATGGTGCACACACAGATCTATGAACGTTTACCAACAAGTTGAGTTAGTTCCCATAAGAAATTTCGTCCAAGGCGATTGAAGCTAACAAGAGAAACTATGAAAGTTCACATGTCCGACATCATGCAACACAGTGCTGCCGTTGTCGGAAGTTGCGGTTAATGTGACAATTGATAAACAATCATGCAACAGCGAATAACCAAAATATATTCACTCGATTCTCGATCCGTATGGATACTTAGGTCCAGAACCTTAAAGGGCCACTAAAATGAAAATTTCACTTTCTTTGCTCGAAGCATAATATGTACCATTGCGTTGGATACCATCTTTGCAGACACGGGCTATGATCGCTCGAGAAAGTTGCGATGTTTGGCGACCAGAGTGCCCGAAGATAATATTACATAAGTGATCATTACTTGTTATTTATTTATCTTCAGTGAATCCGCCTGTACCGAGTCCTTGCCCTATAAGAGGTCGATACAGATTCACCCAGAAAGGCCAGGATACCGAGTTATTCCGTACCAGGATCCGAGGTATAACGGAGCGACCACGTCACATGATAGACTGCCGAGAATACGTCACTGAGTTTAAAGCTTGTGACGAGAATCCCTCGCTGCTCATGATCGACGCTGAGTATTGCGAGACGGTCGATCATACGGGACATCCAGTTGGCGAATACGGTCAGTACGCATGCGCCGAGGATTAATACGGTATCGAACGTAAAATTTTACAAATAAATGGGTTTTGAATTGGTCACATTTTGTCATTATTCTCTCAAAATGATTGTATTTGCTTGACATGACAGAGTGATGGCCTACTAACAGTTCGTCTACGCAAATAGTAAAAATTGTCATAGGCGGTTCGTACCCAAACTAAAATATCATTTAATGTCAGTTGAAATGTTGATGCCGCGTGACAGACTTGCCGGACTGGGAACTCACGTGTGTGGGTCAGTGGGATGAGGACTGGAACTCCTACATGATAACGTTCGACGCTGAGGACGCCGTGTCAGCGTTCCGATGCTGGGTTCGTAATCCTTCAACGATGATATCACTCACAAATACAGGGTTATTTATTGAATTAGCTACCAATGAACTGATGCGATTTTGACTTGAGTTTCGGTAATTAGACTATTGCTGCTTGTAGAATTACGAGCGCCTTGATTGGCGTCATATACGGTTGTCAAGAGCGACTAGTGCCGCTTGCGCGCCAGGTCAGGGGTCAGACTCATACGAGCCAGAAGACGGCGCCAGTATGGCGCTATGGTTGACTGAAAGCGAACGTCAATGTAAGTGAATAATTAACGCGTTTAAGGTCTGGTTTTTCATCACATTGATACTAAACAAATCAAATTATTAATAAAATGGGCAAAACTGATTTGATAAGAATGTTCTCTATAGGCGCTTGTCACAATATGTTTGTGATATTTTCAGTTGATGATTGCGGACAGAGTTACGTGGATGGTGATCCGTGGATATCACCATCGGACATCACCTCTTTTGGATCTGCCCCGCCCCTTCGCGCATGCTCTATTATGACTGCGTTCTACACATCAGTCGTTCTCATCAGACATTGGGTCTCATAACGTCATTTTATTCACTTGTTAACGTCCGTAGGGGATTATTTACGATGGAATGTGTTTCAGAAGTCACATTCTAGCAGTCGCGGCGATTCGTTACTGCGGCCGCGATTCTTAGGACCCAATGGCTTGATGCTGTATCAGGTAGATAAGTTTGCCAATGACAGCTTCAGGAAGTATAGCTGTATTCTTGCTCCTTGTGTCACTCACATTATTCAAGGTACTATATTTTGTAAACAACCCCAAAAAAAGAATAAAATTTGTACAAAAAGAAGTTGCAAGTGGCCGTTAGTAGTATGCGTCCCAGACTCCCGGGGGTTCTGCTACAATTCTCGCCCTGGTTGGCGCAAGTATTGAATATCATTAACATGTAAATATCTCTTTTGGCGTAACTATAAGCTCTTTGGTAGAACCTACGGCCTGATGTTAAGACAGGGCACGTACAATCAAAATATGCCATAACCACAACATCACAAACCTATGCATCCAACTGTTTCTATTTCACAGTATCAATATTATGTTGATAGAAATGTCGGGAAAAATTTACTTCATACTCCAAGTGAGTCTATCCAAATGTTTCAAATACTACCGTTACAACATAAATTATTTAACAAAGTACCATGTTTATTAAGTGCAGACGACTATTGCTTAGAATAATACAAAACCTTAAATATGCAATGATCACGATTGATAAATGAAAAAGTATAATTTTTGTCCCATCAAATTTCATAAGTTATAGAAATCGAGTCGCTGCACCCAGCCGGTGAGAGTGGAGTGGATGTGTGTGAAGTCCATGATGAGCAGCAATAAGATCTCACACAGTATGATGATAGTAGCAATAGCCCCTAACGCTGCAGCCAACGTGGCCTCTTCTGGCATCTGTTGCTTTAGCAACTCCATCTTCTTTTGCGTTGCCTCTGTAAAAATACAGATTGCACATTTATATAAGTAATTTAGATAATGAGGGCAACAAACCATTGTTGTTCGATCTTAACGACAAACACACAGATACAGCCAGTCTAATTAAAGGTGTGTGGGTGAAATCGACCTGAACAATCCTCCAATGCTGGCACCCAAGTCTCGTTCGAGTCACACGAGGAAATGCGATAACTGTCTCCATTCCGCCATTTGGAATCAAGAGGACAGGTATAGTTGATGACGTCACCTGGTTCGTATCGTGATTTAAATCCACCTATGACCTCCAGATCCCTCCAATGAGGCAGAGGCAAACACCTCATTGCTGGCCCAATACGCATATCAAATTTATCATCGCAAATAAACAAGATTTTAATACATAAAATGGTACATGTTAATCATACCCGATAAATATATACATACAGTACTTAATCACAACCACATCAGGCAATTTTGAATGAGGTACGATCAAAATAAACATTATCCGCTACAATACAAGCCTAACTCATCTTTACCCATATAAATGCTTGGACACTTCAGGTGATTGATAACAATAAAATCCCCCTCTCTCTCTCTCCCTCTGTCTGTCTGTCTGTCTCTCTCATACCCCCACCCCCTCCCTCACCTCGGCAGGCTGTTGGGACTGGTGGCTCCCATCCGTCCGCAGTGCAGGTGACAACAACTTGCGTTCGTCCACCGGAAAATATGAAACCCGTATCACATTCATATGTTCTTCGTCCTGCTTCTTGTCGCATCATAGCGTGTCTGGTTGAACATGGTTCTTCGCAAACTATCTCTACAGCGCATACATACTTGTTGAATATTCTATCTATCCATATAATTTTACAAATCTCGATGATATCACGAAGTCGTCAAATCGACGTTTGTATGACATTATGACTGCCGCGAATGAAGCCCGGGGGGGGGGGGGGCACTTAAGTGTTTAGACGTAGTATATATGTGCCGCGCGACGGGGTATGTTTTTTCGGCCTCTCGACTTGTACGACGGGTTTTTTTGGCCTCATACTTGTACGACGGGGTATGTTTTTCAGCTTCAAATCTGTTCGACGGGTTATACATTCGCATAATACCTTGTACGACGGGGTATGTTTTTGGCCATTTTGACCTTGTACGACGGGTACGGGTTTTTGAGGTCCCGCGGCACACCCCTATCCAGAATAAGGCCAAGTGCCCCCCCCCACCCCCGGGAATGAAGCTCTTATTTGGTGGAAATATTCCTTAAAATCAAACGAGATATAATCGATATCTTTAAAACAGCATCGTTAAAATAAATATCCGTCTGTCAAAAAGATGGAGCGATGATCCGTTATTGTCATTTTCCGAGTAACAAGTGAATTCAGCGTCCGTACCTACACAGCGCGTAGGCGGAATAGGAACCCAGCCGTGCAATGTACAGGTGATGGTGACTCGGGCATTCAAACCAGGGAAACGATATCCGACCGGACATTCGTACGTGACTTGTTGGTTCAATGTGAAGTTCCCGGTGCGCGTTGTGTCCGGAATCTCAGGAGGTTCCACGCATGGAAATCCTGGAATATGCATCTTAAGGTGTAATATGTTTCTTTACGCACATGACCTCTATAGAAAATGCGACCACACGATCTAATCAAACTCTCTCACAATCGAATCTAGAGACTGGGTGTATGAGTTGTGAAGAGATGAAAGAAGCCACAACTGATCTGAACATCGATTAGGCGATAAATACTATATGACTTACTGTCAGGACATTCCATTGCCAATGCCATTTCAAGTTCATCCAGGTCTAGTAATGCTGCTCCTTGTTGGTCTATAACACCACAAAACTCCAGCCAGCTAGCCCAATGAGTCACAGTCATCGTTGTCGAGGAAAATACTCCTCTACCCCCAATCCGTATCCATAAATTGTAGCCGCGAGTTAAATAGAAAGCGCGAGTTCACGAATTTGGGGCGAAAGTAGTGCCCCTTAGTCTAAGCCCCCATTCCCTTGAGCCCCCACATTCCGACTGGCACAACTCTCTCTGATTCAAGGGTTTTGGGAGTCATAACTTAGAAAACTTCGGCCAGGCTTCTCGAATCAAAAACGCCATAAAAGATTGGCCATTCGGAGCTCGCTTTGTAAACGCGTTTGGCTCAATACGGAGATCGCCGACTTAACGCACATTGTTGTTCCGCCATCTTTGTTGCGCTGAAGTGATGGGGCGCTTCGCGCGAACGCGGCCCAAGAGCATTAATTGGCCAGCCATGGAACCACGGACACTCTTGAGCAGTGTCTTATTTGGAAAGCGGGTTTTTCCGGTTGGAGCACTTCGCCACATGTATTGCACGTAGACTCGGAGGCGGTGGAGAGAAGCGAACCCCTAGAGTCAAGGGCTGTAGACTAAGTGTCCCTAATAAACAGAGGGAAAACTAGCTTGGCGCGTCATCCGCCTTTTTTTGGCGGGTTAACCTTGTCAGTAGAATTGCTGTACGAATAAGGAATGAAAAAGAATTTTATCATATAGATTTTTCTGAAAATGGTTATGGCCGATGTGAAATACAAAATGAGCTAATTTCATTAAGTTGTGGGCTGGTTTATATACGCCCCCAGCGCCAAGCGTTTTCTCACCTTATTCTCACCTTATTCCCGTGGCGTCAACACCTCGCCCAGGGAAGCTAGTCGTGAAGCGCTCTATTACGGATAGTGGATATCAATAAGACTACCGTTTTTATCCTTCTTTTGTTAAAATAACTCTATTTTGGACTAAAAAAGCCGGTCCAAGACCTGAGCGCGAGTTATGCAGGTTCACGAGTAAAAGCGACGCGAGTTATCGGGGCAGAGCTGTATTTGCAAATGCCTCGCAACCAGATACACATTTCGTCAATCGATTAAAACCCCATTCTATGCCACATCGACCTAAACACTAAGAACGATTTTTTTTTGCTAAGACATCAGCAAACATCCACAACAGACGAGCTGACCTTTTTCACAGATGACAGTATTGATTGGACTTTCCATCTTGCCCTCACAGCACGGGAAGTCATGCCAATTCACCTGACCAGCCTCCCATTTTCCGTTCTTCGACCGAGCAGCGACACAGTTCTCAACGGGGGGCTCGGGAGAGTTCTCTGGCTGATCTTACAACGACAAAATCAAAGTATTCAGAATACATCGATATCATTTATAGCGCCTTTGTGTCCATCCCTGTTTTCAACACGTTTAAATCCACTTAATACACGCTTTTTGCGGCTGTCTCACCTTTGGCCCAGTGGTCGCTGCTCAGCCGAGAGCCGTCCATCCATAGGAAGGTGTCATTAGGCCAGGGGTTGTATAGGCCTATGTAAGTATAGTATTGGTATCTTCTGGCTCTGCTGCTCTGTTCATTAAGCTCCTTGTCAAACTGGAACACACCACAAGTCAACGATTTAACATCCAATTCCGTCATCATCTGTGGTCGCATAAGGTGCGCATGACAATCGTGTCACTTGGCCTTGTCCCGGGTATAGGGGTGTGCCGTGGGACCTCGAAAACCCGTACCCGTCGTACAAGGTGAAAATGGAAAAAGCATAGCTCGTCGCACAAGGTATCATAAAAGTGTATAACCCGTCGTACAAGGTGAAAATGGAAAAAAACATACCCCGTGGTACAAGATATAATGAATAACCCGTCGTACGATGTGAACATGGGGTATGCTTGGATGCTTAATTATCATCAATCAGATATGTTGGCACCTGTAACAAGAATGACGTAGATTCTTGGCGCGTCCCATTCATTGCATTTGCATTATCAACGATCGAGGGGAACTCCCGGGAGGAAATCTCGACATACTTAAACGAAATTTATTATTTAAACCGTTGTACAGACGGGAACAGAAAAACATACCACGTCGTACAATACGAAGCCCCAAAAATACCCCGTCGTACAGATTGCAGCCGGAAAATATACCCCGTCGTACAGGTCTGAGGCCCAACGAAACCCGTCGTACAAGCCGAGAGGCCGAAAAAAGCATACCCCGTAGCGCAGCACATGTATACTGCCTCCATACACTTAAGTACCCTCCAACCCTTCCCAAAACGATAGAGCCATATGATATATCATTTGCTCCCAAATTTGCTACCCTCAATCCGGGGGCTTTGTTATTCGACTCCATATCTTCAAAAGACACTGAGCCTCATGACGTTGGGTCAAGCGTCCCGCGTGTTGTTAATTTCACGGTAGCATCACCTGATGACATTCACGTGTTTCACTCATTTTCATGTTCAACGCACAGCTAGTCGGAGCGAACCCTCTTAGCGTAACTATAAGCTCTTTGGTTGGCCCTCTTAATGTAGCTAGAAGCTCTTCGATGTGACCGCTTCGTGACTGAGATATGAACGCATAACGTACAACAAATTTCCCACCATTCTTCTTAATGTACCATTATAATGGCAGCGTGTAGCATCGTGCTCCTGAATTCATGATTTTCACACCACACCTTCCACATTGCATGCTCTTTATCATTGCATGATATACCTCTCGCCCGTCAAAAAAACCTAATAAACAGTTATATAATACCTGGTTATCTGATGTTCCCACCCTGAATGGAACCCGCCTACATTGACAGCTTCCATATGTTTGATCATCTTATGTGAATAGTGATATCATATCATCATTTTCCACTCACGTGCTTCTTTAGATGATTCCAGATGGCGTTACTATTTGGGTGAGATAGGCTGGCGAGACGTGCATGGCCCCCAGCGAAATCTCGACAGCGTTTCTGCGCATCATGCGCGGACAGAAAACGAGTGCCATCTTGCGTGCGCACCACAGCGTAGCACTTTCCATTTAAGTTGAACCAAGGCTGATCACAGTTTTCTTGATTCCGTCGGGTTACAGGCGGTCTGTCTACTCACACACAACAACTTCATTCAATAAATGAATTTACTTAACAGCTGTTTTAATAAACATATACATCATTTCAATAAACCACATCTTGTTATCGCCGGTCAATCAAAGTCAACACCGACATGGAGGAAGTGAATTATTGGCGCCATTTTAGTTCCTCGTACGTATGAATCACATGGTTTACAGTAAGAGAACCTGTCAATAGGAGACCGCGTTGCGGTTTTCTCCGAGAGGTGGCGGCACAGAGCAAAGCGGTCCCAAGCTCGACCGGAAGTTATCAGGTTATGCGCTTACTTCGCGGTTTACGCAAAAATTCATTTCCATTTTGCTTCACTTCGACGAATAAAATTTCTCGCTCTACGTCTCGCGTTCATGAGATATTTGATGTTGACGAAATTTAGGGTAAAGCTGTCACTGTTAATGCGCTGTGCGTAGCGGACGAGCATCTCCGAAACGCTGTGAAACGAGCCGACCGGCGACGGACAACTGGCCAAGTCGAGATCAAAGAGACCCAGGTATATCGTTTTCTAGGCCACTTTTTCTACGTACAAGAACCGTTACACAATACAGGTGGTGGTGGGTGCTACACCAGGAGGCCTAGTGTCCTATGTGTCTCCCTCTTATGGCGGCGCAACCAGTGAGAGGCAGGTGATGGAAAGGAGCAAACTACCAGAAATGTGCAGGACTTATTTGCTCCCTATGATGAAAACCCATTTTACCCTTGGTTTATTTGAATATATTGTCTGCGGTGGTATAATATTCTCCACCTTAGGACGTGTCTACAGCAATGTCTCAGTATCCTACACATGGCAATAAAAACCTCGAAAGGATCAGTTATCAACAAAATGAAGACAGTTGAAAGTGATTTACCGACTCGCTGTCCGGCACTCAGTGTGGAAACCAGGAGGCAGGCAAACACAGTCGCAGTCCCTGCCATCTCTCGCGCTCATGTAGCGAGTAACGAGACAAATACCAGATCAGGAATACACACAGATGCACTAATGCTAGCTGGTGACACTGGCTCCTCTCAACATCATACACCAAGCGCTCTTTATTGATGGGGCTGTTGTTTCGGGGCTGTTTGTGTGTGGTCAGTGGTATGTCGTTTTCGGCTTGTCAGCGTTCCCTCCAGACTAACATGACAAGCTCCTTCAGGCCAATTACTCAGGGTCTGAATGTTGTTATGGCGAATTCAGGGGATGGCTCGAAAACAGTGGGATGAGATGGCAAACTCAACAGCACCGGAATAATCAGCTGATTATATGTAATGTTTATATTACGCATACTCATTAATAAAACAAAGACATCGCTATACTGATAATGTCTGATTGGAAAAAAACTCAAGCCACAGTAAAAGGAGTTAATTAGAAGGCTTTCGAGTGTTAGCGGCTGAATTTCATTAGTTTAGTCTGACCTTCATCAAAATAAGGCTGGATATGACCTTTGACCCGATCCTGCCCGTGCTTCAGCCGCGGATGATCTCTGTTCACTGGGTAACCGACGGACACGGGCAGCAACTGCTCAAATGAACCCAATAGGTTGGCGATGGCCAAGTAATTCCCGGCCAAATGAGGCCTTTCTTTAAGAAAATAATTCTCCATTTGGTTCAGTATTTTCTCTAGCTCTGCGACATGCACCTCCTTTAAAGCGGATTCATCCACCTGCTTCCCGGAAAGATGTGGATGCAGCGCACAAGCAAGGTCGATTATGAGTTCATCATCATCGTCATCATCATCATCGTCGTCGTCATCATCATATCATCATTTACGCAACTACACGAACTCCCGAATAGCTGCGCTAATAGCGCTCACTCTAGCTCAGCCCGAGAAAAAATGTGAAGACCCACCTGTTAGGCACCGTGCGTTGCTTTGTCATAGCGTTCCTTATAAAACCACGTGGAATTCGCTGATTAATTCGGAGCTGTGAAGCCTCGACCAATCAGATGACTTTACGTCTTTAACAGACGCCGACCCTGAGACGACGAATGAACAATACCAGGTGCTTTTGTTGTTTTCATAGTATATATCGTCACCTGATGACGGCGTTGTATTCCATGTAATTTAATAATCCCACACAGCTTAGCGCAGCTATTAACTCTCTGCTCGAGGCTATACACTCTTTGGTATTACTGATTACATCCCATTCGTCATCATCACGATAAAACATGATAACCATGTTGTTATAACCCTGTTGCTGAATGATAAAACATGATAACCATGTTGTTATAACCCTGTTGCTGAATGAGATTTGCATCGCATTCCTGTTAACCCTGCGCAATGGTTGAGATCTGTCCACTTGACGGTAACTTGAAATATACATGATATAATCACCGATTCAACGAGTGCCATCATGATGTTCTCATTTAGTAACATCATAACGTTCACAAAGCGCCAACAAACTACATTATGATGATACGTTGGTTATAACGTGATGGACGGGCAGTTTTCAAATCCTCGCTAAGTCCCTGGGTCAGCCTCGTGATTTAGTGATAAACTGTGGGTTCCGGGTTATGGGTGTTGTGTTGATGCTCAGCGAGGGTCCAAAGATTGTGAGTTTACTCTGGGTTTATAAGGTGAACAGGGGAAGGACGATAAATGGGTGTCAGTTGACCCGATGTGCCAATATCCTAATATTGTATTGCAAAATTTCTTCAGTTATCTTTCTGGGCGGGGATTTAATTAATCACACCAGAGACGTCTGAGATCAATCTACACGCATGATTGTTTGATGGTACAGCATGCAATGTAAATTGCGCTTCTATTGTGTTGGTCATCTTGACCGCAGCCTCTCTGTTCATTGTGCCGGCTAACCCTCTGCATCAGTGACAGCAACATCCACAAGTCGCTTTCTCTCCTACTCCGCCCCATCTGCATCTCATTAATTGCAAACCCATGAGTTGGTCTTTGAATTGTGCAGTTAATATATAACGATAGATTTCAGTTTCATGGGTGGTGTAATTCTATTGAAATATGAGATCCATTATCAGCTACCATGAATTGTGGAGAGAATCAGCTCTGGCGTATCTGGCGTATAGAAACACGCAAAACCATGTTTTCAATCTGCAAGTTCATACCAGTTAAAATTGGTTAATTTAACAACATAATGTGCCTATCGATACCATTCAATGACGTATGCATGTAATTGATTGATGGTTTTATATAAGCATCATAATATCTGATTACAAAACATCGTTACTGTCTAGACATACATAAAGTTGATTACGGAGAAGACGATGGAAGAACATGTATGACAAATGCCTTGCATAAGGCATTTGATCGCGCGCTCCTCAGCTCTGCTGTCAGGCGCAGGCTTCACAAATTGAAATTATGCGTTCATTTCACATGGACGTGCTTCCAGAGGCCATTCTACGGAACAGAGGATGCTGCTCGCCCAGGGATTTTCATTGGCCTGCCAGTCGCTATCTTCTATGTATACATAAATCCAATGGGGACAACAATTTCGCCACCAGCTCACCAGAAATCTCGCTTAAACCATCTTGAGTCCCGTTTACGAGCCTGGCGCGCCCCATAGCCATTGAGAACATGCTCTTCTACCTAACAAAACCATCCGTCCCGACATTTGAATACTTTTAAAAAAGACCTTTAAGAGGGCGGCTGTATGTACCGTTGCACAGTTCGTTCGTCCTCATGACTGGGTTTCTCTGGATCCCTAATACGTCTACATGCACATCCCTATTGTACGACCTCATAACAAATTTCTTCGTTTGTTTACAAAGGACTATCTTATCAGTTTAAGAATTTTAACCAAATAACTCGCCCTATGGCTTTGTTATGCCACAGACCCGTGATGGGGCTCCGTGTCTGACTCGACGACACGCGCCGACACGCATCACAACATTCAAGCGCTCAAGAATCACTCTTTGTGTCTCTTTTTTTGTCATCAATTTCCCCCCCTTTTTGACATATAACGATTACAAAAAAAATGAAAATGAGTGGCAACCGGGTCAAGTAATTACCGAGCGCAATTCTTGCCTTCACATTCTCGGGTTTCCGTCGCGCTCGCCAGGCGGCGATACTGATATTTAACAGGTAGTAGGAGCATGTTTTTCCAAAACGCAAACACAATACACGACGAGGAACGTAGAGATTTTGGCTGTGGTGAATATTCGGTGCATCATGTTTTATATGGGTGTTATTTGGGGGAAATTGTTTAAGAACATAGCTCTATAGACTATATAGAATGCGCGGAAGCAACCATGCCCAGGTTTACTTGCGCTGTAGTGGACTACAAGGCCGATGTTCGCAAGAAAACGAAAAAAACACCCGTGGATGACAGTAAAGATTCCGTCAGTTGTATTACTGACGTGACAAGTATATGGACTGTGTAATTGCAATTGCCAGACATCAGAATAATGAAGGCGACAAGCTATGTGACATGTCTCTTCATCAGGCGGTAATGCTGGATTAGACTAGGTATTGGTATTGAAGTCAGCCATTGCAAACATCATGGCCATAATATATTTGCAATCCCCATCATCTCTGCAAAGAAAGATGAGAAAATAAATAACAAACTTTTTACTTCTCTTCCACCAAACCACAACATCACATAAAAAAACCTACAAAGTTAATATAGTACCAGCAAGTCTTCATAGGTATTTATATATATTAATAAGATACATATCTGTATTAAACTTTCTTAAGTTAAATATTCTAATTATATACATTAAGAATTACCCTGTACACTCACATCCAACAGACTCAGATGGGGAGAGGAGAAGTTATACGTTGTATGGTTGCTCCGGCTGGGACTGCTCACTAACACATTTCCCCCTCAGATAACACCTACAATGATTCAGGGATTTATATTCAACTGCATGTGTGTGTCTGTTGAGGAACAGCTGATATCCCCTTTCGCTTTCGAATGACTCCATTTGCTCTTGGTCATCAAATGAATAAGACAGTAAGCCTCAGTAAGCTCAGGTGCATTTGACATGTTGGCCTGCCATGCAGAAAGTTTGTTGGGATCCGGGAAATTGACTTGCTGACCCTCTATGCTAATAGTTCTTCATTCATTGTATATATTCTATCCATCATCTTCCCCGACCAAGTCCACAATATTTACGGTGCTGCAGGCATTTCGTACTAATTCTACGAGCTCAGTTTTCTAATAACTCGAGCAAGGGATTCCCGTCTTTGAGGAAAGTTTTCAGCTGGCGTACTTTCCACTAAGTAGGTAGCTCCGGTCGAACGGTAATATAAATAGTTCTGCTTGAACCTTTTGGGCGCACATGCGTTTGGCTATATTGCTGGGTTTGGCATCTAGAAAACAACATATATCAAGAGCCAGTGAAAAAATATGTCCCAGCGCACCAAAAGCTTACCACCAATCGATGCGATGCCATCTATATATCATTTCCGAAAAATCGCGATGCGTGACCGCCATTTTGGAAAATATAGGGTCGCGTGATTTCCCGCAAATTCCCGCCGCCTCATCCGCATTGCCTCCCTGCTAAGCTTGCGAAGCACTTTGAATACAATCTGCTGTATCTTATCGAGTTCAGACACAGGAAGCAATAGTCGTCGATGGGTCAGGCCATTCTGAGTATGCGCGATGTCCGTGGTCTTGAACTTGAAAACAAACATGTTGCTGTGTTTGGGACTTTCTACCGCTTCCAACTTTATCGAACTATAACTAATTACCATGGATGAAATCCCCCGCCACAAAGTGATAAAATTGTCAGTGAACATGATTGCATTCTAAAACTCCGTCACTCAAAATTTATAACATTGCGTCGTTTTCAAATAGAGTAAGACGTCTACATCTACACAGACGTCGTGTAGGGCTACTAAGTAGGGGACAGTGATGACATGGTGTAGCAAGTCACGCACGCTAACTTCGAAGAGATATCGGGTGAATACTGATGTTCGTGTAGAATAATCTCTAGACGACTGGAAATGAATGCACTGTTTCAAATGTGCTCATTGCGACGTGGCAGCGTTCAGATGAACTCAAGAATACGCTTGACACCTTCGGTGACGTCTTTGAAGTCCTTTACAGCTAGAGAAACACGCAAGACGCTGTGCGCGACGGTGGCCCTCCTAGCGGCCGCGACGGAAACCAGAAAATGTAAGGCGGGAATTGCATAAGCTCCTGATATTATCGTTCAAGCTCCGCCCATTTTCAGCTTCGGATAACTAGTTGTGGTTATCACGTGCCATATTTTGGTTATAATTCATTTCATGTCAAAAGTAAGCAATCGGTCCTGACAACGGCCTCAGCAAAAAGCATGGGCCTCAGTTTATTTGTTTTATATACGGTAGGGACTCAATGATTGCTGACGCTTTAATATTTTGCAGAAGTTGTTGGGTGATGTACAGAATTGCGTGGTAATAATTCCATTCCCCCACATGTGATAAGTAGACCTGCATGTAGTCCTAACTCTGTAAAAGGGACCATAAAACGACAGCTTATGGTCGCCCCCAACCACGTAGCTGATAACCGTGAGTAGAAGCTACGTATAGGTAGGATAACGTTGGTAGCGAACGCCATCAATCCTATTTATGGTATCATTGCCCTGAAATGCCAGAATTAATTACAACTGCCCTGGAGCATTGGTGAGTTGGTCAAACGGCAATTCAAATGAGTACAAGCATGATTTCTTGTCGCAGTTATAAGTAGATGCCATATAAAACCATAGTCAAACGCACCGCAAAATGAGTAATATTATAGGTTACTAAGCCACCTCAAAGCTGTGCTTCAAAATAATGCTACGGAATTGGATGGGATGCATGACGATAATAAGGTTGTATAAAGAGACCTAGAACTTATTTCCAATTATCTCAGCATAGCACGAAGACAAGAAGCGCAACTTTCTACCGTATTAGCAGAAATTGTGAAGGATATATAATTCACAACTGATATTGCTCCACGTATTAATTTCACGATTCGTCTTGACTTAATATTTCATCAAATTTCACAGTAAAAGATTATATATTAGCACCATACACATCCATGCATAATAACATACACAGGTTACATACTGCTATAGCAACAATATAAGTAGATGTATAATTACAATATAGATGTTACATTAAGCAGACCTGGTAATAACTACCTCAATTGTCATTACAGAATGTATGGAAACGACTGAATTGAAAGCTTTCGATAATTCATTTTATGCTCAAACATATCGCAATTGATAATTAACATTGTGGGTTTTGTTTAACGTTCTCGGCCTGGTGCCTCGTCATGAGCGATAACAGTGTAATCATTATCCCGGGTTTAAGGTTGGAAACAAGGACAAACACGTTGTGTGTTGATCGTGTTGCCTCTAGACGGCTGGTGTCAGACTGTTATCTTGAAAGCATCGATATTATAAAAATGGCCAGCGGAATCTGACTGGATTTCCGTATGAGCGCATAGCAACGAACCCACTCTCCATGGCAGACATGTTTGACGCAATGCTAACATAACATCGAATCCCTGCGCAGAAGCCGATGCGCAGGAGATCGCAACGAACCCTGTCCATCTATTCACAGTATAAACAAAACTAGGTTTGCCATTTTGTTGTGGCTTATGCAAATAGATTGGCTCGTATTGGCAGCTTACATGATTACGACAAGGTTATTAAAGCTACATGGCCAGTGGGATTTGTGGGCTTCACACACATGCACACATTCAAATACATACTCGTTATAGGTACTCATTGCAATACCCGAACCTCGCCTTCATCACAGCAATGTAGCGTAACTTACATGACGTCACTGCCGTGTTCTGCCACGCCTACTAAAGCCGGCGACCTCTCGCCATGTCTGAAAACAAGAAGGTGGTTGGGAGGGTGGGAGCCAAATTTGTATGGACACTCATTTAACATCATCCTCATGTGGACGAGAATGCACACATTATTCCGGCTCTGATCGACTCCTATAATGGCTTGGCGTCTGATTAGCTATGGTGACGATGGTCGCCATGACTGGATGTTCAATCATCGTCAGAGAAGCAGAAGATGCGCACTATACTACAACAACCAACTGTTCACATATGAACCGCCAACGCACAGCATACCGGCCTGTAAAAGCTCGACCCACATGACCTAGTGACGCAACCACGAGTTACTTGGTTCGCTTGTTTTGCCGGTGTGATCAGCTGGCATCACTCAGGCGTAACACTAGGCGCAAAAATCATTAGTCGACAGAAAAAGGTCGTCAAAAACATATGGACCTATGTGGCTCGGAACGCGAAGTAACGCTTTCGAGCGCCGGTCATGCTACGCGGACAACCATATTTGATGATTATGCATAGCGATATTCTCGTCATGTTGAAGGAGGTTGATGACGTAAATCAAATAAGAATGTCTGGTTTTGATACGTCATCAATATAAAACAAATTACGTCCATTAAAACATTGTGAAAATGTTTTATGTATACATCGTGTTCTATACTATCACAGATATGCATCGTGTTCTATATTTCATATGTATACATCATGTTCTCTGCGTTCAGTGATATGCATGGTGTTTTATGCTTTCAAATGTTTCCATCGTGTTCTATACTTTCAGTGATATGCATCGTGTTGTATGCCATCACAGACTATCACGTAGATCACCTTCATCGTGTTCTATATACATTACAGCAAGTATCATTATGTAGATAAAGAGGAGAGAAAGGGACATAGGAGGAGGAGGCAGATGGTCTTAGATATGGGGAGCGAAAACGTCAGATAAAGTGAAGGAGAGAATGTATGCGGAGGAGAGAAAGGAGAGTGAAGGAATGTGTTCACTGGGGGGGGGGGGGTATGATAAAAGTAATGGAGAGATAGGAATTGTGATTCCAAATCGTGTTGAGGTAAACTAGTGGGGAGACTGGTGAGAAGGGAAGATAGGCACGGCGACGCATAGCAGCAAAGCAGTGGATATGTAAGACACAATCACAGGCGCTGAAGTCTAAACACCTTCTCCCTCCCTGGTCTCTTATGTGCTACGACTCAATAAAAGTCACTAACTCACTCACTCACTCACTCGATCGCTCACCAGCTCACACACTCAATAAATCACCCACTTACTCTAGCACTAGCTCACTCACACTTATATTCCCACTCACTCATTTACTAATTCTCTCACACGTTCACTCACTCACGCACTCACTCACTAACTCTCACTTAGTCACCCGCTTATTAACTAACTGGCTTAATCCAACCCCAACATTTCTACAATGTTCCTCAGCTGCGTTGCATGTCCACCGCTTCAGCGCGGAAATGCATATGGTATGTTGTACCACAATATATATATATATATATATATATATATATATATATATATATATATATATATATATATATATATATATATATATATATATATATATATATATATATATATATATATATATATATATATATATATATATATATATATATATATATATATATATATATATATATATATATAAACACACACACACTTATAAATATACACATATTGTGCATATAAAAAAGCCCGTAAAACCTAGGCTGGAGGGAAAAAAATATAAAAAAAATACGACAGCATTGTAACACTCTTAATGCATGCAAGATCACAGGTTGATTAATGTTGTTGTCCACGTGTTTTATTCCAGACTGAAGTCTTACTGCAAATGTTAACACTGACACGCTAACACGAACACGGATTGTGATTGTTTATTAAGGCTCTTAAGGTCTAACTAATATGAACCAATACACAATAACCGATTGATAAATATTTACCTGGTTTATACTAAAGTTTAATGCATATAATTAACTTCTAGAATATGTTCGGCAAACGTACTTATGACATCATACATCATTATAAGCAATATAGATGGAAAAGCCGAATGAACGCGTAATCAAAAAACGGCCGACTGCACTGTAGGCGACATCATCAATCAGTGGGTGTTCCACAGACCAGGAGAAACACACCTTGTGCAATGAATACAACAGAGGAAATGAAGCAGAAAATCAGACCAAATCCATCCGCAATGAAGAAAATATCGAAGAATGCCCAGAATACAATGCATCCGATCACTCCCAGAATGCCTGAAACACATATATATCGGAGATCACGGACATCATGACACTCAACGTTGCGCGCAATTCATTAAGAGCAGTGACAAGTTGGTAGTTATGTCAGATGAGTTGTGTTGAGCTCTAACCGGTTTTAAAAGGACTATATTGCATTTACTTTTCTTCAAGGATATTTAATGGAGCGCAAGATTATGGCGTGTAGTTTACAAGCTATATACCAATATTTGTGGCAAAGCCCACAACTATGATAAGAGGAGATTTTGTAACTCTGTATACACAGCAATAGTGAGTTGTGGGGCGCGCGCATTGATTTGCGACCCCGCTCATCCTGTTCTTTATTTAGGGACGCGCCTTTTATCGAGGCTCCGATACTACGGCAGGCACTCCAGTCGATTCATCCAACGAGCGCGTGCGGTAGTGACTTATATGTACATATATATAGAATACATGTCACTGTCGCTAGGAGGTATCGATTTTGGTGCCTGATTATTATATTATACATGCCACTCTCGCTCGGGGGTATTGACTTGAGTGCCTGTGGATACGACTGAATGAAAGAGATTTTATTTTACTGTACATCATGTGTATCAAATCCTAATAATAATTTTGAAAATTGGTCAGCATATTTTTCGGCTAAGTAAAATTTGCTGCTCAACATAAAAGTTGCTGCGTTAATCGTAATGATGTAGAAACAAAACGATCTCTGATCGCCAAACATAGAACCGGAACCTCTCTTAACTTCGTAATCCACAGTCACGTGGGTTAAATGGAGAAACACACTTTAACGTACAGCGTCTTCGTATTTCTCCACGAATTCCCAAGCTGTCCATGCAGCAACAAACACTTACAGGAAAACAACACCCTGATGTAATGATGACACTTATAAGCGAACAATACACCTTAATAAACTGAACAGAGAAGAGATATAGTCTGCAGGTAAACTTACCTCCGCTTATGGAGAGGATAGGAATGACTTTGCGGACCGTGTCAATCAGCTGCTCGGGTGTTTTAGCCAGGTTAATGATGTGCCCAACCAGGACTGCTAAATGGCAGATCAATCCAAGACACATCATCGCCTGCGTTGCCTTTATATCATCCGGTATATCTAAGACATAAAACAAATATTCTTGTAGCTGTTAGCAGTTGTTTTCTTATATAAATGTCACATAAAGGGGTGGTGATAGCGAATAATTCATGTCATAAAAAGTGGTGCAAAGAAAAATCAAAATCATTAATTGAATTGATGAAACATTGCAGTGAAAATGAGTATTATGGAATAAACTATGTCGCTATGTCGTCCCTGGCCAGTGAAGATGATGACTAATTTGTCCATAATGATAATCTGAAGGCGATTTTAATGTCAATATTGATAATGATTATAAACAGGTGGGCTGGGATGATGGTTTCAAAAAATGTGATACCAACTAGCATCACGATTTCTACGGAAATACTGATTACCAAAACAGTAATGATTGACAAAATAACCATCCAATGTAAGCCATCCTCCTTCATGGGTCCAGATTGAATAACGAAAGCATGTCATCGAATTTGTATGAAATGATACTTTTTCTTCTTACAGTATTAGTTACTGCCTTTAAAAATGAACAAAACATCAAATTCATACCAAGCTACGGAGGGAATTGTACGTAAAATAGTTCATCGGATAGTGATTGTGACATGGCGCCGTGAATTGCTACTCACCGCTGCCAATGTTCCAAAGACCAAAATGACCCCTTTTGTTATTGCTCCAGTAGTCGACCGAAAACCCAATAATGTAGACGACAAACAAAATGGCAAATACAATGAAGTCGATCAAGCATCGTGAAACAGCCATTATGGATTTATCCAGTTGTATATCTACGAAAATTCGCCCGTTCGTTTAACTGGTCGACCAAGCCTTCGGTAAGTAATGCGGCACCAACTGCCTCGCCCTGTCACGGTACTGACAATAAATAGCGTTTTTTTTTGGTATTCTTTATTGCAGAGCCACCTTACCGCATACGTCACAGGCTTTTGTATAATAAGACCTCAACCCTCCTCCACCCCCAACCTCTCACACCATCCCTGATTTTGTGAAAAGCGCTAGGTTTCGCATTGTCAAACGAGGAGCGTCCTTTTCTGGAACTCTGATTGGCTGAGAGGAAGGTGAAATATGAGGATCAGATATAGACAGGCGGCATGTCCGTTTGAGGAAAGGTGTCAAGGGGCCAGTTCAGCGATGTGACGTCACACGTTGTTTGCATAAATTTCAGTGGGTACTCCTTTAGAACTCCCAAATGTCAAATTTTTTCAATGATACATGAAGTAAGAAGGTAAAGTAGTCTGCGTCCCAGACTCTAGGGGTTCCGCTACGCTTCTCGCCCTAGAGTCTACGGCCAGACAAGGTCTAAAAGTGGCGCGTCCGAATATTCATTAGACACGTTCGTTGATCTTCGTGACCAATCAACACAAAGGTTGTGACCCGGATTGACCTTAATTGCGCCTGGCTCATGAAACTGGCTTGTGATACGCACCCTTCGGTTCCATGTGACGTCATGGACATTGTAGTGGTCTGCATCCAATGAGAACACATTGAAGGTCTTCTGGAACTATCGGCGTCTCAAAAGTTCAAATTGGAACTACAACCAGCGCTTTTATCGCGTAGCTGCACGATAGTATGTTTACGTGATAGTCAGTTAAAAAGAACCAGCTGTGTGTCTGCTTCCTCGTCGACTGTGTGATAAACGGTGCCACTCAGCGTGAAACAACAAATCGGAGTGTTGTAGAATGTGTGCCCGGCTCATAAAAATCACTCGGCCGGTTGGACAAGTTCTTCGGAACTTGTAGAATAGACCAATGAGAGACAACGACTCAAAAGTACCGAGAGTGACCGAGAGACACGGCTTGTGATTGGAGCATCCCAAATCTGGGATGCCCGTCCAGTTCAATCTACTATGGTCCCCTAGACTGAAGGCGAGACTATTGAATATCAGTAACATGTAAACAGCGCCCGCAGCCATCAGGCTAGGGGACCTTGACTAAAGGTAAAGCGAAGTGAAAAGTTTTTGAGTTGAAGGGCACTTTGTGCATATACATATCAGGTGCGTTGCCAGGCTTGAAGGAATATTACGCACAGACGGGGGAGAAATGTACAGTTCCAGACAGAAAGTCTAACCCCATTTAGCTTTTGACTTTGATGAAATATTTGGCCATATTTAAATTTTCACCTTTCAAATTGATGTGCGTATCGCTGGCTACGCCCCTGCATATGAAACAACCAAAATGTTTACATTGAGACAATCTCGAACTTGATTGGACAGACACTGATTTCGTACTGGCGTTCTTGATTATAGTCCCCACATGTCGTTCCTGAATATCTTCCACGTATGTCATCCTTGAATATTATCCCTGTATGTCATCTTTGAACATCTCCCCCCGTATGACATCCCTGAATATCATCCCCGTAAGGCATACCTGAATATCATCTCAGTATGTCATTCCTAAATATCATCTCACTATGTCATCCCTCAATATCACCCCCCCACAATTCCCCCCCCCAATCTCCCCCCCACCCACCCCCAACCCCCCACCATAACCCTTGATTCTAGGAATTGCCCACGATCAACAAATATGAGGATCAGATACAGGCAGGCGGGGTATTTTAACTGTGTCGAATAAAGTGAATTTTTGCATGATCCAAGTGGGTACTACCTTAGTATTCATAATGCATTAGATGTTATGATACATGAAGCCTGGTCTGAGTTTCAAGTAGTCCTGCATTCCGTGTCAGTTTGGCACCTTTAGTATATGTCATTCCTATGGGACATTCTGTATGTAATTCTTGCATGTCATCGCCGAGTGTATTGCCAGTAGGTCATCCCTGAATATCATCCCTGAATATCATCCCCGTATGTTATCCCTGAATATCATACCCGTATCCCATCCCTGAATATCATCTCCGTATCCCATCCCTAAATATCATCTCCGTATCTCATCCCTAAATATCATCTCCGTATCTCATCCCTGAATATCATACCCATATGTCATTCTCATTATTATCCCTAAATTGCTGGTCGTCCAGGCTTGCCGTTGGAAGACATGCCGTTGGCGCTTGTGCCAAATCTAGTTCTCTTTCCATACAAAGTCGGTAAACAGGTCAAAGACGACCGCAGAAGGAAGTACGTACCTCGATCGAGGTACATACCTCGTTCCTAGTACGGCGTACTTGGTTTGAAGTATGCATACATAAACATTAATTTTCTCAACTGTTTTGCAAATTGTGACATCATTTACTGAGATTTGGTTGGGTAAAATCGTGGAAACCACCTTAGTTGTCATAGCCTCGATTTGGGACCATGTTTAGCGTTGCACGTGCACGAGAAGGCTTTCATATTCGTTTTTAAAGGTGCATTTCATCAAAAAATCATTCGATTTTGAATCGAAAAAAAAAGTTGCTAACTGCAAGAGTACCCTAAATGGTGTTGATATCCGGATTCCAATGTTGGAATGGCCGTATATATTTCTTGTTGTTCTTAAATAAACTTTCAATTCCTTATTTTTCACTTCCAGCCAATAATAGACCATATTAGGAAGCTCATGTATTATTTATTCCGGAAGCGCAGAAACGTCATCACTCTGTGCTGATCGCCACCGGCGGGTGTTTAGTTTGCGCTATTTTCATTGCGATAATGGACGATCCAACCAAGAAACGAAGAGAAGATGGATGGAGAAAGAAGCTATTAACATATTCAACGACTAAGGGTGTCTTTAAGATAGGCATTCAGGGAAGTGAGGACTGTGACCAACGAAGAAGCTGCAAAGTTTTTGCTGGACATGTAAATTGTAAGTAATCTCGTTGTATTATGAATACGCTGCTATCGAATTGGTCTGTATTGAACAGGTCCAGACCGAGCCTGGATTTCCAGGACGTCCTGGAATTCCAACCCGTCCTGTAAAATCAGCCGAACAACCCGCATTATCGCCCAAGCCCACTCGATTTCTGAATCCACATACACTGCGCTCAGGGTTATTATTCGTTTTTAATTTTTGCGACGAAAGTTGTTTTCTTTCACAAACTATAATTACAAACCTTAAAATCTATTTGTGCATGTTTATTATTGTATCAATTAACGATGTAGCCTGGTAGACTATGCCGATTGTAGCCTGTAGGTCTACTTACGATGGCTCACAGTCACAGTGCGGGGTGTATGAGGTGAAATTTTGCAGTCGATTTGCAATTACCCACATTTCTTTACACTCTCCAAATAGTCAGATTGTCATTTGGTGTGTTGTGTAAAAACATTTAATTGATCATTTTATTTTTAACAACTGAGCAGACATCCAATTTAGCCCTACAAGGTGTCTGCGTAGACTTGTATTACCGTTCGACTGGGGCTGATATCCAATAGTGCACCAATCTTTTCTGCTTGTATTTGATTGCTATTCCATATGCCACAAACATTGTGAATTGTACTAACAAAATGAAATTTTTTTGCGAGTCCAGTGAAGTGCAGATGTCTACAGCAAACTTGGACCTCAAAGCACTCTACACCATTTAGTTAAAAATTGTTCAATGTTTTCCCATCCCCTGCATGCAAAAAATCATACCGTTATATGATTGCCCAACGTTATTTGCATGATGTTTGCATGATGTTTTTTATACGTTCTTCCTGAGTTTCTTTCCAAAAAAATTGCATGGTCAAACGATGAATCAACCCTTTGTTGGGATTGTTTTATTTCAAGCATTGGTTAAGCCTCATCGTCAAATAAAGGTATGTTCTTGTTAAAATATTGCAACCCTAGAAAATAATAAAGTTTTTGAACAGTATTAAAATATTGCTCCATGTTAGGTGTTAAGAAGGAATTTATTGAATAACAGTATTCCTCGTCATTATTAAAGGGCTGTATAAAATAAATGTACATGTTGCTCCATACAAGGTGTCGTAAAATTTGATAAGAGAGTAATATATGATATTTCCATTTGACTTTCTTCTTGTTCACTTTCCTTCTTTTTCAGCAATCCTAACTGGGCTCACCACCAACAATATCCAAATGGAAGAAACATGGTTTAGGATGACAGAAGAGGAAGGACTGATGGAAAACCCTCTTCACTAAAGCAGAGGAGCTGAGACAAAGGCATAATTGTTGCCAAATAAAATGACAAAAACCAAAAAGTTTTTACTTATACTTACTGAGTTTATGGGCAGAGTATTGTAATACTGGAATAAAGCCCAGTCAACCACCTCACACCAACCCCTCAAACAGCCCTTCAGGCCCCACCAATTCAAATGCAGTCAAACGTCGACACAACATCTTCTCAGACGAACATTCAGCCACCACCTAAACGGATGCAGGCAGACATCCACACACTAACATCTCAAGCACTGCAGAGCATCACAACCAAATACAAACACAAGAAAACACACAGCAGGAATTCAAATGTATGCATGAACACATACACACACAAAAAGACTATAAAACAAATGCCTGGGTTGGGTGTAAGAATGAAGACCAAAAATGTCATCCATGGGCCCACCACAGATGTGTTGGCTGAGGAAGATTTATTGGACAGGGGTGTCTCTAACAAGGAATACATCTGTCCATGTTGTAGTTTGTAATCTTTTGCAAGACAGTTGTGTTAATGATTGGCTTTAACATTTAAATGACATTCAAGTCATACTATTAATATTATGGTAGTATTTCTCCTTTGTGCATGCAGATGACAATTTTTTACATGAAATAAATGATAGTTCAATAATCAATTTTATTCCTATTTTTTATTATCCTGGAGAATAATAAAGATAAAGGAGATCTGTGAACAATCTCCACCAGGAAAAGCCCTACAGTTTGAAATAGTGAAGTCCAACCAATCTAGTCAAAACACCTGATTGTGATCAGTTTTTACATTCCCAAATCGGCCATTTTGAAATTAATTTTTTTTCAAATCTCCACTGTTTGACATCTGGACGGTAGATTATTAAAAGCTGTGGTGAAAATGTTCAGCAAAATGTCCTCTTTTAAGTGAGCCATTCGCTTTTTTCAGCAACACGAAGCGTACGTTCGCGGAGATAGTTAAACAAGCCCATGCAATCATGCTATAGGGATACCCCTATATTCGGAAGACTAAAATTCCACTAAACAATGGTCGATTATGGTAGATGATCACTCAAATTAACAAATGATCCTTCCCAAAGCCTCAGCCAATAGGAAAATGCGTAGCAAACGTATTTACATATATTGAGAACGAATGAAAACACAGGTACTATAATCCGCCTGGGAAACCAGGACGTCCTGGAATTCCAGCCGTGCGCCTGGATTCCCAGGACGTCTTGGAAATCCAGGCTCGGCCTGGACCTGTTGAACCGACAAGCGTAAATGTCACCGATTAAATAAAATCTAAGGGTCAATTGTGAGTCCATTTCACTATTTAGATTTGTAAATTGTTGTTGCAAACATACCTTACTTACTTTGTAAATTTCAGGTAGAGAAATTATTGCATCCTCTTGACCCTAATTCAATGGCTGGTGATCAGGCGTTCGTCATACCTTGCCTGCAGTCAAGTTGTGACACAACAGGCATAGGTACATATGTGGCAGATGCGGGTTTTGGCGCCTAACTGCTTCCCGCTCTAGGTGGGGGGTCTGAGTCGCGCAGTTAATGATGGGTGAGATATTTGGTGCATTTGTTTCACTTCTTAATGTATCTTAATGTACTTTTATATTGATGTTTCCTGTGTAGGTATATTGTTGTTTCCAATGTATATTGATGTTTGCTGTGTTTTTATATAATGTATAACTTGTATAATATTTTTATGTCTATGTATTTATTATCATGTTAACATTTCGCATTGATAACAGCGTGGTCACGTGACCTTGTATATATAAGCTGTGGCATCTTCCGCAGCGAAGAGATGGAGGTGGCATTGTTGTTGTTGTTGTTGTGACTGTGGTTCCAGCGTCCGATTTAGTTGGACTTGGGATTATTTTCACCTCAATCGTTGGTAAGTTCCATTTGAGGGACTGGTTGTAATATTTGCATGTTTGAGAGCAGGGAACTGTTCTTAGCATAGCCTACCTCGTACGCAGTTGGTGTTGTGCTTTTAAATGGAATAAATCTACTTTTGGCTCCATACAATCTGTGTATTTTTTTTCGGGCGAAGCGAGTTCAACAGTTCAAGTTTTAGATTTACCCCACTCGCTGTTTTAGAAACCACTCGCACGCTACACAAATGCACTGAAGAAGGATGGTCAGCCAATGTAAGTCTCTGATGACCACTCAACTACACACTGACTATATGTCCTATCAGAAAACAAAATACTGATGCTGCACATGTAATGTGTTCTAGCTATTTGGCCATATAATGCCATTTGTTGTGTTACAGGTACAGCACTCGCTTCAACATGCAGTCAAAGACGTGGTCATCGGTTTAGAGGCCAAGACTTACGCCCTTATACCAGATATGATGACAGAAATCTTAAGGCCCAAGCAATGCGACAGCAATCACAACAACACCCACAACGCTCTGCTGATTAGCGCGCAACATCGGTCTGAACATTGCTCCTGTGCCAGGTCATCTACCCAAAAAACAGTTGCAGGAGTCTCGTTTTGATTAAAAATACGATTTGGTAATTTATTTTTGTTGAAATGTACAAATCTTTTATTAGTCACATTCTTTTGTCTGTAAATCCAAACTTTAATAGCAGAACTCATGTTATTGGCAAATAAATAATACATGAACACATTTTACTGTCACTTCTTTTTTTTATCAGGGCTAGAATTATGAACATAAAAAGTCAAATCTGAAGATAACGTGTCATGACTAATTGACAAAATAATGTGTGCATAATTCTTTTTAGTGTTTGAGAGACGAAAAATTTACTAATATATGAATGCTCATTCCATAAAACAAATAGACAATAAATTATCAGATTGTTGAAGCAAAAATGTTCAGAACAAATAATATGTTTTTTGAGACTAGGCAATTTATAATTAACACAAAAATACCAATCAGAACAATGTGATATTCCCTGATTAAAATTAAAAATTTAAACATTTAAGCTCAGTATATTACCAAAACCTTTTTTGTATTAAGCCTGTATACTGTCAATACTTGTTAAGGAAGAGGTCTCTGATCTTCCATACACAACAGGAGAGAGTTACCCTCCTGATGCACGCCTCAAAAAATCCCTGAATCCACAGAACCAATTGCAAACCGCATCCCATAGCAAGTCCACTCGGTACCTGTTAATAAACTCAATGACCATCGGGTCAAACACAACTCCTTCCATTTGAGGTAGTGCATATGTGCAAAAGTCTGGGTTGTTAGTGCAACATTGCCGCTCCACAGGGGTAGGTATTTCTCTACATTGAAGGCAGATGCGACAGTCTAGTGAAGTGGTACTTGATGGAGGGTGGAATCCTTCTTTCGGCGGTGTGGGTTGTCGGGTGATTGTAAGCGCAAACTGTGGCTGTCTGTCTAACCAGCAACTGCCGCACTCCATCCAAATCCAGCCACCGCACTAAATTCTGAAAATATGAGTAATCAAAAGTCTTCATTTTGATGGATTGAATATCTCCAATGCAAATCTCTCTCTGTGACTAAAAATGCATGAAGGTTTTTGGAGCAGCTGAAGAATGCTGACTCCTGAGTTGTACAATACCTTCAATTTCTCCTTCTGTGACAGCTCTAAAGATTCAGCAGCCATTGTACTCTGCTGTAGGGTCTGGTTAGCTATTGGTGTGTTGAAAAGGTAGCCTCTGCCAACAAGATTGACTCACTTTCGGCCTGTCGAGGTCTACAAGCAAATGAGAACCAATAAGTCCAACATTGGACCTATTTACTGACAAAGTGATTCAATTAGGTAAGGCAAGCCCAAAATTACCTTGTTTGAAGAAGGTGGGACTCCTCTGCCACCTCTTCAGGCTGGTCTGCAACCTCCACCGACTTGGACACCTGTGCCATGGTGAACAATTTTAAACCATTAAACACATCCTTCCAAGTCATAATGGATGTATTGAGTTCAATAAAATACCCTTGATAAGAATCAAATAAAAAAGAAACCAACCTCAGTTCCACACAGATTGTCAGAATCTGTACCATGACCCATTCCACTGCCTCTTGTTGTACGCGATCCCCTCCTTGGGGTTTTGATTTCCTTTAAATTTGAAAGTGAGTTGGTTCAATTTAATTAATCAATGAACATGACAAGAATAATTCAATCAATAATGTTACAGTGTTTGAGACAAAAGCCTGCAAAAGTCAGCCAAAAACAATTAGTAAATAATACAGATTTAAGGTCATCTCTGTCACTAAATTTCCCCAGCATGGTGTTAAAGTAGACAATTATAGACACACAATCTAAACCATCCTTATAAGTCTTATCAAAGTGGGTTGTAACAAACTTAAAATAACTCAAATCAGGACCAGAACCTCCCCATCCGTCTACTGTCCCTTGTCCAAACCCATACGATGATACATACCACCCCAAACTCCTAGCGCGGACGTTTCAGTACACAGGGATTTGCATTGGCTGACCGCTATCTTCTCTGTAGGGTTCATGTATGCATAGAAGATAGCGACCGGCCAGCCAATTCAAATCCCTGTTTCAGTTTATTTTAACCAGATAACGTAGACGTCCTGAGGGAGACCCCAGTCCCTTAATTTATAAAACAATTTATGAGTTCATTCAGGAATATTCCAATAGTTTGCTATGAAAAAGCACCGATAATTGCATATGAAATAATCAAACTTCGAACAAGTGTCATGGCTTTACACTCCAAAACGTGACAGACTAGTCAAGAATATCGTTTTTATTACGCTTGAACATGCGCAGCCTCAGGGCATCGGTCGAACGGTAATAATATATATAAATATATACTAACACTGACTATAAGGCCCTCAGGGTTTGTTCGCAGGTGTATCGCTATTTATTGTAAAATTTACGGTAATCTATTGTACCGATAGTGTTCACTTTATTGAGGCGGGTTCTATTTTTATATAACATTCGAAAACTCCAATCAAAGAAGAATCAAAACACTCACCATTTCGGCTGCTTGCGTTTGCACCTTCTGTCGAATCTGCGCTGCGCGTGACGTCACGACTATGTGTTGTTAACAAATGACCCTTCAATACGCATGCGTTATTTTCCGATCGACATGTGCTCATGTTTGTATACATGGGTGTGGCCGACAGATTTCGATACGGTGTAATCGACGATATAGCGTTGAACTAGTCCGCAAAATGGTTTATATGGGTTCCAAAAGAGTTGTTCTATTAAATGGAGCAAGCAAACCGCATGTCATTTTTTTTTGAAAAAATGCACCTTTAAACTTGAGTACAGCGGCTATCGCGTGACTTTCCTGAAGATTAATGAGGCAAGAATCATTTTGTATCAGTTTGGCAAAGTTAAAAACTTACTTTTTGCGGAGCATAATTTGTCTAGATTATATGAAATATAGTTTCGTGAAAATTGTATGGCATATTTGTGACTTATGGATGATAACATCACACCCCATGTCAATCCATTTGCACAACCGATATTTGCGTACTCCAATCGAAGTACGCTGTACCGTGATTGTTTCAAATCTCACTTGTTGTCCACCCGGGTCTGATTGAGAGTGTTCATATACGTGTTCAGCTGTGTTTAAAAATGAATGTTCTTCTCAAATAGAATAACAAAGCAGCCAGGTGTTTGATATTGAACAGAATGCCCCCAAAAACACCACAACAGCAAGTTTTCATACTTTTGTTGGCCTGTTCTGTACGAGTTTTGGAAAACTTTTGTTCTTGTTTTAATTGGATGTTAGGTTATTATTTAAGGCTTTACAGATGGAAACGAGCATTATTATATATGTAATGAACATTATCATTTTAGCATACTTAAGGTTCACCAGATATGGAATGGATTGTTCACAAAATCACGGGGTCACCGATCAGGTTGTATTAAAATTTACTATGCTTTATTACAAATACTTCCATAGCAATGTGGACAGTGGTCATAAGAATATTGCTTAGCTGTAAACTTCATGATGGTGTTTATCCTACATGCTGCTAATAATTGAGTTTCTATCGGCCAAATCATATGCCTTTAACAATATATCATGCAGATCCATATTTTGTGAAGGAGTGGAGGAACAGCAATGTTTGAGTTAATTTTATTTTAGAAATAATTCTCAAGTAGCAAATTGTGTTCAAAATCACATACCTAAAATATTCGGTATTACATAATAGGATACCGAATCCCGGAGTGCAGGTACACTACAAATCAATTACCGGTATTACAATGAGACAGATAATGATAACAAGTATAGTAACGTTATGACTGTTTGACAGCTAAAGGTATACGTATGATGTTGATGCAATAAGTGAGATACATTACTATGATATATCTAGGACAGGTTACACAACGCAGGATAAAGCTACTTTAATAGGTCATGACACAGATAGGATTAATTGATATACCTATACATGTACAGATATACATATTACAACAGCGAGTGTTGAATGACAAAACTAGAGGAAAGCATGTTCAAAAGGTGGGATGGCATTGAAAACGGAAAGGGGTGGAGGGGTTTGGAACAGAGAGCAAATCGATGTGATGTCGTTGAAATCTAATTCCGAAAGACAAAGAAGCGCTGGTTACCTGACCTAATCCGCGCTGGATTTAATTGGGACAGCCTCTTCCCTTCCAAGGAGGAAAGATAAGGACTTATGCGATAACGTTTACAAATTCGACTCCGCACAAAATGCGCCCGTACCTGTTTTCATGAAATTGGAATCCAGAATAAAATATTCTCTCTGTGTCTCTGTTGTTTGGAATGGAATATATTGAAAACAATTATTTAAACTTTCAGAGATCCAAATTGGAAACACCACACAGGTAAAATACCTATTGCATACATATCTGATGGTACAGAATGCCGCGATAGGAGAAACGAGAGGAAGAGGATAATATGTACAAAGTCTTATGAACTTGTCAGCGGTGTAAGGGCAATATTCTGGTTGAGTATACAGACGAAAACAATAAAAGATGGGTTTATTGTTCAGGCAAGACAAGTTGAAATCAACTTTCAGCGGCTTGGAAGGCGGCTGCACGGACTCATCACTAACGGCTGAAGGAATGTTAAAGTCTGGATAGATTTATTCACTTCGTCAATGCATGATTGACAGAACTTTTTGTGTAATGGACAGATTCTTTTTTTCCAACCGAATCCAACAGTTTTTCTTTGACACCAGGTTTCCAGTTTCCAAACATCCTCACTGTGAATGAAGGCTTTCAGAAGCACACCGTTTTGAAAATGGCATGGCCAATAGCTGTTCAATTCTGGAAAAAACCCAAAGTAATTCAGACACTGTCTAGTGAAATACATAACATTAAATATTATAATCAATGTTTAAGTACACAACACAAACCAGCAATTCTTGTGAGATTTTTTATATCACCCTCTATTAACAGAGTAAATCATATTTGGTTGGAATAACTGACATTGTCACTTCAAGCCGTGCACGACGTTTTGTTGATTTATATGTATACTACCGTCAGAGTGGGGCTATGTCACTTCATAAGTACGAGGTTTCAAATTTCTAAAACAAATTATCTTATATAAGAACACCACCAGGAAAGGCTACATTCGACCTGCGGTTCGGTCGTATGAATCATAAATGTCATTCTTTTATCTGTATACGATCTACTATCAGACTATGGCACCAATTCACCATTGTTTCAGAAAAATCATTCAACAGGGGTGTTATATTATTAGCGATAGCTCATTAATATGCCAAAGAATTTCGAATTACATAAGATAAGATAAGATAATTTATTAGCCCTATTCGGGAATTTGCTTTACAGTCTACAATTGACTCGTGTCTCTCTGTCACTCTCCTCGTGTCCCAGCCCCTGCTAGGCCCGTGTTTTGGCAGGAAAATTCCAGATGGTGCTGGAAGACGGGTGCTGTGATGAAGAAGCAGTGACCCGCAGATATCGAGCAGTTCCTTCCTGGTGTAGGATAGCATATGCTTTATTTGCACACGGTCGTCACATGATCGGCAACTCACGTTACATATTGATGTGGTGGTCAGAAAGACGGCTGGTCGTTTGGTGACGTTGATGTAGTTTCCAAGGTCGAAGAGTGTGAAAGACACTGGAAACAGGACCAGGCAAAGCACGTGGCTTTCAGAGAAGCGAAGCGCGTAGTTGAGCAGCGGGAAATACACAATGTCCCTTCCTGGGCAGCTGATGAGAAAGTCCAACAGATTCAGATATATCCTTTGATTCAAAGATGTTGTAGACGATTATTCACACACTGCACTAAAAACACAAGCCCAACAAAGGCCAAAACACGAGGTGGTATATATATATATATATATATATATATATATATATATATATATATATATATATATATCGTAAACGTACGCGGCGCATAGGGTGTCTTAACACCAACCTTACGTTATGTAAACAAGGCGCAATCACAATCCCGATTGCTGAACTAATAGGTGAAGAATTCATTTTGTTTAGAGATAACATTTGTTTGTGTTATATTTTTGATACCGTATTGCTGGTTTGGCGTCACGTCTGATTAGCTATGGTGACGATGGTCGCCATGACTGGATGTTCCATCCTCGTCAGAGAAGCAGAAGATGCGCACTATACTATAACAACCAACTGTTCACATATGAACCGCCAACGCACAGCATACAGGCCTGTAAAAGCTCGACCCACGTGACCTAGTGACGCAACCACGAGTTACTTGGTTCGCTTGCTTTGCCGGTGTGATCAGCTGACATCACTCAGGCGTAACACTAGGCGCAGAAATCATTAGTCGACAGAAAAATGTCGTCAAAAACATATGGATCTATGTGGCTCGGAACGCGAAGTAACGCTTTCGAGCGCCGGTCATGCTACGCGGACAACCAGTAGATATTTGATGATTATGCTCAGCGATATTCTCGTCATGATGAAGGTGGTTGATGACGTTAAACAAATAAGAAATATCTATATATAAAACAAAAAAAAATGTCTGGTTTTGATATGTCATCACTATAAAACAAATTACGTCCATAAAAACATTGTGAGCATTTTTTATGTATACATCGTGTTCTATACTTCAGTGATATTCATCGTGTTTTATGCTTCCATATGTTTCCATCGTGTTCTACACTTTCAGTGATATGCATCGTGTTGTATGCCATCACAGACATGCTACCAGAAATGTGTGACCAGGGTGACTCGGTTATGGCTTTGTCATGCAGGACTTATTTGCTCCCTATGATGTCACCGTTAATATACCAACCTTTTTCAGTAAGAAAAATCAGCTGACAAGGAAAGTGGTGCAGAGAGACCGGAAGATCTCCAGCAAGAGGGTGCACATTGAGCAGATAATAGGATTGGGAAAAACCTTCAAAATCTTGGTGGAAGCTATGATCCACTGTGAGGTCCAAATTTCCTCTGACATAATCTTTCTTTGTTATATGTTATGTAACTTTCGGCAGTGCATCGTCCCCACAACTGCCTAAGGTGAAGTTTAGTTTTTGTGAAGTGTGACTGTGTATGTTTTTAAGTCTATCCCACTCAGGGTGTGATATTATATGAATCTCAATGAAAGGTGATATGTAATAGTCTTTTTATACCATGCGCCTTATAGTGTAATCTATAATAACCCTACACGTGAATACTGTTGAAGAAAAAAATGATTTTCACCCTATTCAATTTTGTCCCTTTAATTGAATAAGTGACTGTGGAACCCCCAATGGGTTAATTGTTTATATTTCCATTAAAACACTTTGTACTTTTCAAGTTTCAAGAGTTTATTATACATTCCACCACATGCACTATGCAGGCAAATGCTTCCTTAAAGAAAAAAGAAATCAGTGCACAAGACTACTCAGTAAGAGAAATTGTGAAAAAACATTGAATCAAGTATAGCTCTTTGAAATAGTCCCTGAAAAAACACCTCTAACCTTGAAATCATAGAAGTAATAAACTCATCGTCACGGGTAACTGGAACAATCTCCATACTCTGAGACGTAAACACCACAAGATGACAAAGTTGACTGTTCGTGCAAAACAACTGGTCCTGAATTTGGTAATAGTAGTCATGTTGGCTTTAAGGGTGAGCTGGTTGTTCTCATTGACCAGGTATGGCACTGAGACAGGAGTGACAGGTTTGTCCCTGGTACTGTAGGGAAACTTGACCGCAGCATTCATGTCATCAGTCACGACCCCATCTGGTGAGCATGCGAGGTAGGGGTGTGTTTGGGACACTACAATCCCACATGGCTTGACTTCGATCCCAGTCAACTCTGCATATTCCTCGGAGCCACAGGCTCATTATGGATACCTGGTCGATTGCTTTGGCCCGAATCTGGTTGACGCGGGTCAGCGACCATGTCTGTTTTGATAGTCAGCGACCAAATCTGTTTTGATAGTTGCTTTGCATATCCTGCCAAACTGGGAGTTCAATTCTTTGCTCGCTAAGAATCGCATTTCGCTTCTTCAGCTCTATTTTCAATTGCTGTAAGGTCAGACGGCCGTACTTATCCATCAGTTATGATTTGCTACAATGCTACCAACGATACAACTCGAAAGGTTTCAATAAAAAATAACGATGTTGCGCCACCTTCTATGGTAAACTGTGTGTATTAGAATACCGGAAGCGGGCGAGGGACCGCAGTGCTCCGTGGCGCCGCGTAGCGGATTAAAACTCGAGGTCTCTCATTGCCTTATTTGGTTATAACAAAGTAGCCAAGAAATGATATATTTAAACTATACAACCATAAAATGATGACGTGCGAATACGAAGTGTGACATGGAAAACTACAGGTAAATATTTACAACTGAATATGAAAAAGGTGGGATGTCATTGAAAAACGTCAGGGAACTGACTGAAGTACACAACCTACATTCTCAAGGACAGCATGCGCCGACTCCTAAAAAGCATGAGAGCGTGGGGAAGTGTGCTCTGACCCCTCCCTGAGAAAAAAAGGCAGCATGTGCTGACTCCTAGCAACTAGGACCAAGTAAGAGTGAGATATGAATGAAAGGAAGTAAGTGGGGCAGTATGCACTGACCCCCGAGATGACAGGGCAGTTTGTACTGACCCCTAGCAGATGTGGTGGTGAGGGGGATGTTAAAGGATTGGATATGGAGATCTAGAGAGGAAGGGTGAAAGTGTTAGGCCAGATATATTGTGTGTAGGCAGAACTGTTCCATCTGCCTGTGGTTTTAATGACTGTGTAGGGGGTGTTGTCAGAAGCCAGTTGTGTTGCCCTGCTGATGCGGAAGGATAGTGTGTTATAGCACGAGGCAGGTAGCGTAGCAAGTCTAGGCTTTGTTTTAGGAAGGAAGAAAAGAGTTGTCAGGTGCAATGTCTCGAGGTTTTGTCCAGAAAAATTGGTCCAGGGGAGTTTCCCCTATGATGGAGATATTTGCGTAGATCAGCCACGTGACAGTATGACGGTCACGGAAGAGGTTTCAGAATTAAGGTGGGGGTGGATTGTTTGCTATGTTTGTATGAGGTGAATCTAATATGGCAGCTGGGTGGATCAGTGGTGCGTAGTGGTTGTAGGTTGAGTAAAGTAAGTGTGTGAGATGTGTCATTGGGGTGGACGACTTCCCCAACACGCAGACAGGAATAAAAACAAAACAGGTAGAGGGCCTTCAACATGAGACGTGTGTAAGGACAAGAAGTGCAAAAGTGGTATTTAATAGCTGATGAAGGATAAGCTTTGTGATTGGGAGGAGCTTGGAGTTGTGTTGTGTAGGTTGGGAGTTGAGAAGTTGGTGTTTTTTAAGTTTGTGGTAGAGTCCGGGACATTTCTCAATCTATGGACGAAGGGCAGGGAGGATGTGTACGGTCGAGTATTTGAGGCCTTGATGATGTAGATGGGCCACAAACAAAGCTATTGTGATTGGCTGAGAAGGCAACGTATTTCTGTGTTGGACCGTGTTTTTCAACGGTAAGTTGAAGTTTTGTGGAGAGGTGTGGGGGGATTGGGGTTGCTAGGGGCCGCATGCCATATTGACGCAATAGGCTTGGCACCACCTACAGTCGAGATATAGCATCGTTCAATGTATTGTTTGCACCAGGAATATGTTGTGTAATGAAATTGATGTTAAATTTTAGTAGTTGTAAAACAAGGGGCCTTAAAAAATGCATGATGGTGGGGTGTTTGGAAGTTTGGTTGTTAATGATCGCCACAATAGCTTGGTTGTTGAAATGGAAGATGATCTTAGAGTTAGCCATTTCTGAAGCAAAAATACTTACCAAAACAAGAATGGAGAATAGTTCTAGAACAGTAATGTCTAATTTGGCCCAAGGAGGTGGCCATTTGCCTTGAATCCATTGGGACCCGAAGGTGCCTTCAAATGCTATTTTTGATGCATCGCTGTATGGGTGGATGCTGTTAGAAAGAGAGGTTGGTGTGTGTCTTATCAATGCAATGCCATTGTAATGCTGTAGAAAAGCCAAATAGAGAGATCTTGCTTAACTTGAGAGGTTAAACGAATGTAATGATTGGGATAAGTGATACCTATTGATAGGTAATGCAGTCTGCGCAGAAATGCTTTGCCGGGACGAATTACAGATGTTGCAGATTGCAGCATGCCAATGATGGACTGTAGCTCGCACAACGTGGTTTTGTCTTTTGCCATGAATTCATAGACTGATTGTGTATATTTGTGTAATTTGTCTGTTGGAGACTGGCTGTCATGTTTTGAGGTGTCTAGTTGGATGCCTAAAAAGGTCAATGAAGTGGATGGGCCGTGTGTTTTGTGCGAGGTTAGAGGCACACCAATCATGTTGTATGAAAATATTTAACTGTTTTTGGCATTGCTGTCGGGTAGGGGCCACAAAGAGAAAGTCATCTAATACTTTTACAACATTGCGCACCCCAAATTTATGCTCAAGGATCCAAATCATGGCTGTGGAGAGAGTTTCAAAAATTTTGCAGGAGGAGGAACATCCTTGGGGCAAGCATTTATCATAATTATAACCTTTCCAGAAAAAAACCTGTCAGGTTGTATTGAGAAGGTTGTTGGGGGATGAGCCGTAATGCGTCGGATATGTCGCTTTTTGCTAAATAAGCTTTAGGTGGACACTGTTGTATGAGGTGTATGGCATCAATGATGTTAGCATATGTGACATGAGAGGCCGACTTGGGGATATTGTTGTTAACAGAAGTGTTGTCGTAAGGGAAAGAGAGGTTATGAAGAAACATATACCTACCGCGAACAGTTTTTTCACGGAGGGCCAAGGGGGAACATTTGAAAAAGGGGAGTGGTGGGTTGAGAAAGGGACCTTGAATTCTTCCAAAAGAGAGCTCGATACGACTTGCGGAGTTGCTTGCGGCAGATGACGAGTTATTGGATGTAAGGCCTTCAAATTGTAAGGAAAACCCCTTTTGGAAACCCGAAATTATATATTGTTTTTGTGAGTAACCAGTCAAAAGTTCAGCAAGAGGCTGTCGTCGGTTCCTATTGCACCTGGGGCAGGAGTGGTTGAACGGGCACTGGGGGTTGACGCACCTTTGGTTGGCCGAACGGTAGGCAAAACAGTGATTGGCACTCTGCTGTTGGAGTTAGCGGCATGTGAATGAAAGGAATGATTGGGACGGGTGGGTTGGGTGTAGCAGCATGTGGAGAGGGGAGGGAGGCAGAAAGTTGGAGGCCAATGCGTGCGTATGGACGATCAAGAACAGAGGGAGTATTCCCTGTCTTCGCGGAATTTTTGGTCATACATGAGCCAGTTATGGCCTTTGTGCGTGAGATATTTGATAGTCTTACCATAAGAGAGAAGGTCATTCAGTTGTTCAGGGTGCTTGATGACGTATATGGTTTCGGACAGAGGTTTTTTTTTTTTGGGGTGGGGGGAGAAAATTGAGAGAAGGTGCACTGCCAGACCTGGTATAGCCAGACTCAATGTCAGTTGCAAGAATTGAGCGGAAATCGACAAATTTGTCATTCCAAATTTTGTTCCGAATTGCATCTGGAAGGTTGGAGCCAGCCACAACTCCACCCAAGAAAAGAACGGATCTCTAAACTGATTGTTCGTGAGAGTCAAAGGACTTACCAATAGATGGGGCACAGTCGCTTACAGCCGCAGTTTCAAGGTATGGGGGAGCGGTTGACGAAGATGTGGGAGCAGTTGACGATAAAGGGGGCTGTTTGACTAGTTGACCCACTATGTTAACAAGGCCTGCTACAGTGTCCTTAAGAGATTTAACCTGGTCAGCAAGGGAGAGGTCCGGCTCTGGCAATGGGGCAGAAGTAGGCAGGGTAGTGAGAGGTGGTTGGGAGTAATCGGTGACCGACATGTTCTCCCCGAGTCTTGAAGGTGTCCTTTTGGAACGAGTTGGGCGAGGCTCGTCCTGTGCCTGAATAGTGTCTTCCGGTTTGTCAGCAACAGCTACTCGCTGACGTTTAGCTGATGGCATCTTTTTGGTTGCTGAAACAAGCACGAGGGAAAGTAATTTTGCCTGCTATGAGGCTGAACAAAAATAAATGAAGCCACAGCCGTGCCAAGCAAAATCAAATGTAAATCTGTTAAAGTATGACAACAGTGCAGTTATGTATGGCAGCAGCCGTGCCAAGCCAGAAAAAATTCAGCTGTTGAGTATACAACAGTACAGTTATGTATGACAGCAGCCGTATCAGGCCAGAACAGCTGTAATGAACTACATAAAAAGGTAAGTCAAGTAGGTTGTTGGTGCAGCGTTAAGAAACAGGCCTAGAGAAAAGGCAATACATCAAAAACGGCACTATTATACTTAATGCGACCTGCAAAAGTATTAGGGTGAATCCCATCTCTAGACCAAACAGAGATTGGGGCGGCCTCTGTGGGTGTAGTACGAGATGTGTGGCTCTGCTGCTATGAGATTCTTGAGGAAATGATTGCAACTGTCGACAGAGCGCCGAAACGTTGCCATGGTGACTGGGTGGATTTTATTTTTCCTGTACATAATTGAACAAATCATAACATGCTTTACGTTGTACAAGGATAAGAGTCTTGGCAATTTCGGTTAAGCAGTCCGCCAGTGTGAGGGGCGAGTTCCAGCAGCGAGGTCGTTGGAACTTAACATAAAATAATAAGGGCGGCAATGAGCGCACAGGGATGATGGTAGGGTGATGTAAGTGGTTTGCAGGCCTCTGGAGCCAGCTTAAATGATGTCATGAACTTTGCGACTGACCTTGAGCTGTAGGGCATTAGTGTGGGGATGGGCACTCCACGAAATGTGGTCGTAAAGTCCAGAAACAAAACTATGGCTTTATAACATTCCGACAGGCTGCATGGCGAAAACTGAAAATATGTTAAGAAAGCAGCTGGTATGGTGGTAGTCAGAGGGTGCAAAAATTGCCCCTGCTCCCTAAATCAATGGCCAGCGCACTAGCGTGTGATATTTAAGCACGAGTGACACAGGTAACTAATGGCGGTGCAAACATCAGGTTTTATTGCCAAGAGGGAGCACAGCTAGCCAAATAGACCAACGTCGGGTTTTATCACCTTGTCGGGAGTGCATGCATCACTCCCGCACTTAGTTCGAAAGAGCTATGCAGTGCTTCCGTACTTGGTTTGATAGGGCTACCGGACAGGGCTTTTTTATTCTCATGCTAGAGTGTCCCACAGACAAGTTTCCTCGCCCCTGTTATTTGACAATCTGAAATCATCCTCTGCAGCGCAAATATGAAGTAATGAGAGTATCAACACTAACTGCGGAATTTTGGACTGCCAGTTTCGTCCCACGCGCAGTTCTTCCGGGATGGTTGTCCTGTATATAAATCAAGGGGCAGACGCTTCATCCTTAGTGGGGGGTCTATTGGTAGACGTATCGCCCCCCAGATTGAAGCACGGCAGGGGTCAGTAAAACATCAAAATGAATTAACGGTTAGAACGTAAACCTTTTTTTCAAAAGAAATAATGACAGACTGATGAGGAATGAGTTAATTTTTCTACAGGTGGTGATACAGTTTCCTTGCTCATGAGTCTAAATATAAAGAGTTAAATTCTGGAATTCAAATTTAATATTAAAAGAAATTGAATTAAGTTCAACAGAAAGCACAACAAGTTTTGAAATTTGAGCTATTAACTGGATAGAATGGCATGTCTGCTCATTGCTTATTGCATGAAATGAAAAGTCTGCTTACTGCCTTATATTTATGTAACGAAATGTCTGTGGGAGGAAACGTCAAGATACCTTACATCGTGAGCACTGTTGCAAGCCAAGTTTATTTGTATATCTGCCCCACTTCCCTTGATCCCATCGGTTTCCACTATAACTGACACAACAGTCTCACAACTGACCATGAGACACAATACTCAAACCTTCATATGTATGCAGATCAGATGACGCTCAGGTGTAAACTTGCAAGAAACTGCATATTTTATTGATGCCGCAGACTTGCTTATGTAACCCAAAATACCAGCCATTTGAAAGTCGATCATCAAACAGTGAATGCTTAATCAACCAAAATACTCTGATGAACGTCAGAAACACTGAATACTATGTATGATGCCAGGAGTGGAAGACAGATATCGCATGTGAATGAGGGTAGGGTGAAGCAGCCATTGTATTCTTTGAAGTATAAATATAGTTAGGGGCTCAGCTCTCTGAAGCTTGGCATTTGGAACTGAGTGCCTGTGGAACATTCAATAAGTCAATGTGTCAAAAGTTGAGGGCTCTGTTACTTTTAAACTGTGCCTTGCAATTCAAAACCATAGACCGGTTCTAGAAACTTAGCTGAGATGTTTGGTATGTATAGAATTTTGGTGGCCCAAAGTATAGTTTAGTCTTCCAATCCTCATAAATTATTGAATTGTTGGCTTTATATGAACAGTGGTAAAATCTAAGAAAATCTGTCCATGCCAACCTCGCAGGTTGTAAATATAAACCACCTGATGGGTCAATTTACACCTGCCCAGAATGATTTCAAAGGCCCAAACAAAACCTTATTTACAAAGTGCTTTTCTACATTACATTTGTAACATAACTGATCCAAATGAATTCATAAAAAAATTCATGGGTCATATATAACTTACATTAGATTAAAGGCCACATACTG
>CM067347.1:53934636-53959636 GCA_034190875.2 Urechis unicinctus | reverse complement strand
AAAACTATGCCAATCTTGATGTCTATATTAATTCTTTGAAATACTCATTTGACATTATTGCTCTCATTGAAACATGGCTGACAGATATGACAGTTGGCAATTTTAGTCCAGCCGACTACAATACAGTCAATTATTACAGAACAAAATATATATATATATGTCACAGTTCTAACAGACCTCTGTAACCTATGGCAGATGATATTTAGTTTATATGATAATAATGCTAATGAAAATAATAAATATATATATATATATATATATATATATATATATATATATATATATATATATATATATATATATATATATATATATATATATATATATATATATATATATATATATATATATATATGTGCGTGTATGCGTGTTTGCGTATATATACCCGCTTTGATTGCACCGGGACATCCAGTGCACACTGTCGCTGAGACATAAAGACAGTATATACACGGACCGATAATAGCTGGTAACGCGCACTATTATAAGATCACAAGCTGCTGCCGCTTAGATGTTTTGACATGACCCCTAAACCAAGTCAATACACCGCGAAAGCGATGAATGCTGCCGCTGATTGATTACGTAAGGTTTGGCCTGTTTTGACATGACCCCCTACCCAAGTCAATGCAAACCCAGCCAAGGCCTTTGGTCGATTACGTAAGATTTGGCCTACTTAAACACGAACTGCTGTTAGCCTGCCGCTAAGCTGCTGCAGTAGAAAACCTTGAAACTAATCGTCCTTTTTACTGTTTTTTGTTACTGTGAATGCTAAAAATACTGTTACAATCATTATCACGAGGCCAAGTTCTAAATACTGACAAAATTTCATGTCCGTAAATACAGCCGTTTCAGAGATATCAGCGAGGAGAGAACTCGTAGCAAATATCGCGATAGGTACTCTAAAATATATGTCATTATACAAAGTACAAAAGGTAAAAACAAGTATTTTTTTCGCCTATTCCATGCTACGATAATTGCTTGTTACAACCATATAACTCATATGTTTGTAACTGCAGTAGTTATGGAGGAGATAGTTACAGAAAATGGGGGAAAAAATCGACGAAAAATCGATCCCATAAGCCTCCAACACTGCGCATGCGCGTCAAATTGGATCGCCAGTTGTGTCTCAACTTGATCTATCATTCCCCAAAATTTCATGTTGATATGTTTAACCGTTCCGGAGAATAGCCCGAAAAACCTTGACTGGAGAAAAAAAAAAAAAAAAAAAAAAAATAAATACTGGCTAAACCAATATGTCTTCCAACTATCGTTGGAAGACATAATGATAGAGACTTTATGGATGATATTAATGATATTGTGGAATGTGGACCACAAATGTAGAGGGCATGATTTTGAATGTACATGAACTTAATGATACTGAACAAGAAAATCCGCTGTTCGCTTTTGATCCAGATATGAATTACTACAACGGAAATCAAAAAGACTATACCATAGCAAACTGTAATTATTATGTAGAAGATCAATTCAACGCACTTTGTAAAGCTTCTCAAGTTAACTGTGATATGTTATCACTTATGCACGTGAATATTCGCAGTGCTAAAAAAAAACTATGCCAATCTTGATGTCTATGTATTAATTCTTTGAAATACTCATTTGACATTATTGCTCTCATTGAAACATGGCTGACAGATATGACAGTTGGCAATTTTAGTCCAGCCGACTACAATACAGTCAATTATTACAGAACAAAAATATATATATATATGTCACAGTTCTAACAGACCTCTGTAACCTATGGCAGATGATATTTAGTTTATATGATAATAATGCTAATGAAAATAATATAATATATATATATATATATATATATATATATATATATATATATATATATATATATATATATATATATATATATATATATATATATATATATGTGCGTGTATGCGTGTTTGCGTATATATACCCGCTTTGATTGCACCGGGACATCCAGTGCACACTGTCGCTGAGACATAAAGACAGTATATACACGGACCGATAATAGCTGGTAACGCTGCAAACCCAGCCAAGGCCTTTGGTCGATTACGTAAGATTTGGCCTACTTAAACACGAACTGCTGTTAGCCTGCCGCTAAGCTGCTGCAGTAGAAAACCTTGAAACTAATCGTCCTTTTTTTACTGTTTTTTGTTACTGTGAATGCTAAAAATACTGTTACAATCATTATCACGAGGCCAAGTTCTATATACTGACAAAATTTCATGTCCGTAAATACAGCCGTTTCAGAGATATCAGCGAGGAGAGAACTCGTAGCAAAAATCGCGATAGGTACCCTAAAATACATGTCATTATACAAAGTACAAAAGGTGAAAATAAGTATTTTTTCGCCTATTCCATGCTACGATAATTGCTTGTTACAACCATATAACTCATATGTTCGTAACCGCAGTAGTTATGGAGGAGATAGTTACAGAAAATGGGGGAAAAAATCGACGAAAAATCAATCCCATAAGCCTCCAACACTGCGCATGCGCGTCAAATTGGATCGCCAGTTGTGTCTCAAATTGATCTATCATTCGTATATATATATAACTATATATATATATATATATATATATATATATATATATATATATATATATATATATATATATATATATATATATATATATATATATATATATATATGAGATTCTATATCTATATATAATGCGTGTATGCGTGTTTGCGTATATATACCCGCTTTGATCGGCACCGTGACATATATCTATATACACTGTCGCTGAGACATAAAGACAGTATATACACGGACCGATAATAGCTGGTAACGCGCACTATTATAAGATCACAAGCTGCTGCCGCTTAGATGTTTTGACATGACCCCTAAACCAAGTCAATACACCGCGAACCGCGAAAGCGATGAATGCTGCCGCTGATTGATTACGTAAGGTTTGGCCTGTTTTGACATGACCCCCTACCCAAGTCAATGCAAACCCAGCCAAGGCCTTTGGTCGATTACGTAAGATTTGGCCTACTTAAACACGAACTGCTGTTAGCCTGCCGCTAAGCTGCTGCAGTAGAAAACCTTGAAACTAATCGTCCTTTTTACTGTTTTTTGTTACTGTGAATGCTAAAAAATACTGTTACAATCATTATCACGAGGCCAAGTTCTAAATACTGACAAAATTTCATGTCCGTAAATACAGCCGTTTCAGAGATATCAGCGAGGAGAGAACTCGTAGCAAAAATCGCGATAGGTACTCTAAAATATATGTCATTATACAAAGTACAAAAGGTAAAAACAAGTATTTTTTTCGCCTATTCCTGCTACGATAATTGCTTGTTACAACCATATAACTCATATGTTTGTAACTGCAGTAGTTATGGAGGAGATAGTTACAGAAAATGGGGGAAAAAATCGACGAAAAATCGATCCCATAAGCCTCCAACACTGCGCATGCGCGTCAAATTGGATCGCCAGTTGTGTCTCAACTTGATCTATCATTCCCCAAAATTTCATGTTGATATGTTTAACCGTTCCGGAGAATAGCCCGAAAAACCTTGACTGGAGAAAAAAAAAAAAAAAAAAAAAAAATACTGGCTAAACCAATATGTCTTCCAACTATCGTTGGAAGACATAATGATAGAGACTTTATGGATGATATTAATGATATTGTGGAATGTGGACCACAAATGTAGAGGGCATGATTTTGAATGTACATGAACTTAATGATACTGAACAAGAAAATCCGCTGTTCGCTTTTGATCCAGATATGAATTACTACAACGGGAAATCAAAAGACTATACCATAGCAAACTGTAATTATTATGTAGAAGATCAATTCAACGCACTTTGTAAAGCTTCTCAAGTTAACTGTGATATGTTATCACTTATGCACGTGAATATTCGCAGTGCTAAAAAAAAAACTATGCCAATCTTGATGTCTATATTAATTCTTTGAAATACTCATTTGACATTATTGCTCTCATTGAAACATGGCTGACAGATATGACAGTTGGCAATTTTAGTCCAGCCGACTACAATACAGTCAATTATTACAGAACAAAATATATATATATATATATGTCACAGTTCTAACAGACCTCTGTAACCTATGGCAGATGATATTTAGTTTATATGATAATAATGATAATGAAAATAATAAATATAATATATATATATATATATATATATATGATATATATATATATATATATATATATATATATATATATATATATATATATATATATGTGCGTGTATGCGTGTTTGCGTATATATACCCGCTTTGATTGCACCGGGACATCCAGTGCACACTGTCGCTGAGACATAAAGACAGTATATACACGGACCGATAATAGCTGGTAACGCGCACTATTATAAGATCACAAGCTGCTGCCGCTTAGATGTTTTGACATGACCCCTAAACCAAGTCAATACACCGCGAAAGCGATGAATGCTGCCGCTGATTGATTACGTAAGGTTTGGCCTGTTTTGACATGACCCCCTACCCAAGTCAATGCAAACCCAGCCAAGGCCTTTGGTCGATTACGTAAGATTTGGCCTACTTAAACACGAACTGCTGTTAGCCTGCCGCTAAGCTGCTGCAGTAGAAAACCTTGAAACTAATCGTCCTTTTTGCTGTTTTTTGTTACTGTGAATGCTAAAAATACTGTTACAATCATTATCACGAGGCCAAGTTCTATATACTGACAAAATTTCATGTCCGTAAATACAGCCGTTTCAGAGATATCAGCGAGGAGAGAACTCGTAGCAAAAAATCGCGATAGGTACCCTAAAATACATGTCATTATACAAAGTACAAAAGGTGAAAATAAGTATTTTTTCGCCTATTCCATGCTACGATAATTGCTTGTTACAACCATATAATTCATATGTTCGTAACCGTAGCAGTTATGGAGGAGATAGTTACAGAAAATGGGGGAAAAAATCGACGAAAAATCAATCCCATAAGCCTCCAACACAGCGCATGCGCGTCAAATTGGATCGCCAGTTGTGTCTCAACTTGATCTATCATTCCCCAAAATTTCATGTTGATATGTTTAAAACCGTTCCGGAGAAAAAGCCCGAAAAAACCTTGACTGGAAAAAAAAAAAAAAAAACTATCGTTGGAAGACATAATAATAAATATATATATATATGTAAAATATATGAATATATATATATATATGTATATATATATATATATATATATACATACATATATATATTATATATATATATATAAAACACACACACACTTATAGGTTTGGCCTACTTAGAGTTGGCACATGCGCCAACGGCATGTCTTCCAACGACAAGCCTGGACGACCAGCAATACGGTACCAACAATATACCATAAACAGGATATCTCTAAAAAAAATATAATATATATCAATATATATGCTATTTATATATATAGCTGCTACATGCGCTACATATATTTATTTTTTATATTTATATATATAGCTTGGCATCGGAAACCGTGTATATAAATATGTATATATATATATGATATATCTTATATATATATATATATATATATATATATATATATATATATATATATATATATATATATATATATATATATATATATATATATATATATATATATATATATATATATATATATGTATGCGTGTTTGCGTATATATACCCGCTTTGATTGCACCGGGACATCCAGTGCACACTGTCGCTATTTATGAGACATAAAGACAGTATATACACGGACCGATAATAGCTGGCTTTGATTAACGCGCATCCAGTGCACACTGTATAAGTATATACACACGATAATAGCTGGTGCGCGCACGCACAAGCTTGCCGATAGATGTTTGACATGACCCCTAAACCAAGTCAATACACCGCGAAAGGATGAATGCTGCCGCTGATTGATTACGTAAGGTTTGGCCTGTTTTGACATGACCCCCTACCCAAGTCGATGCAAACCCAGCCAAGGCTCTGGTCGATTACGTAAGGTTTGGCCTACTTAAACACGAACTGCTGTTAGCCTGCCGCTAAGCTGCTGCAGTAGAAAACCTTGAAACTAATCGTCCTTTTTACTGTTTTTTTTGTTACTGTGAATGCTAAAAATACTGTTACAATCATTATCACGAGGCCAAGTTCTAAATACTGACAAAATTTCATGTCCGTAAATACAGCCGTTTCAGAGATATCAGCGAGGAGAGAACTCGTAGCAAAATCGCGATAGGTACTCTAAAATATATGTCATTATACAAAGTACAAAAGGTAAAAACAAGTATTTTTTTTCGCCTATTCCATGCTACGATAATTGCTTGTTACAACCATATAACTCATATGTTCGTAACTGCAGTAGTTATGGAGGAGATAGTTACAGAAAATGGGGGAAAAAATCGACGAAAAAAATCGATCCCATAAGCCTCCAACACTGCGCATGCGCGTCAAATTGGATCGCCAGTTGTGTCTCAACTTGATCTATCATTCCCCAAAATTTCATGTTGATATGTTTAACCGTTCCGGAGAATAGCCCGAAAAACCTTGACTGGAGAAAAAAAAAAAAAAAAATACTGGCTAAACCAATATGTCTTCCAACTACCGTTGGAAGACATAATAAACCAGGTGGAGGGGTGTCTCTCCTGATTAATGATCAATTACATTATCGTAATAGAGATGACCTCTCGATCTGCAACTGTAATATTGAATGTGTTTTCGTTGAAATTCCTAAATGTACGTCTCTCCAATCTCACAATAATCGTAAGAATATAATAATTGGTGCAGTCTATCGACCACCGAACACTTGAATCAGTGACTTCATAGATTATGTATCTGATATTATGTCTACTATAAAGCATGAAAACAAAATCTGCTATTTAATGGGCGATGTAAACATTAACTTGTTAAATGTAGATAGCCATGTCGCTACAGCAGAATTTCTTGAAATGATGTATTCTTTCTCTTTTACCCCACTCATTACCAAACCCACGAGAGTAACAAATCGTTCCGCCACGCTTATAGACAATATTTTTACCAATTTTCAACCACAGCACAATTATATATCCGGTATTTTGTGTACAGATGTAAGTGACCATTTTCCAGTGTTCTGTATCGACCACGGCATTAAAACTAATACTGAATGTGACCAATTTTACTACAGACAAATCTCGGCCCGAAAAGTAGATAAATTCTCTGCGGAACTTGGAAAAATTGAATGGAGGGATGTTTTAGACACCAATGACGCACAGGAGTCATACACAAGGTTTTACTGTACTCTTAAAGATCCATACGATGCATACTTCCCAATTCAACTATCCAAACGAAATATAAACATCGATATAAATGGCTAACATCGGGACTTAAACAATCTATCAAAGTAAAAAAATATATATGTATATATATATATATATATATATATATATATATATATATATATATATATATATATATATATATATATTTACATATATATATATATATATACGTATATATAAACACACACACTTATAAATATTCACATATATATGCTATTTATAGATAGCTGCTCGGCGCTCGGAAGCTTGGCATCGGAAACCGTGTGTATACATACATATATATATATATATATATATATATATATATATATATATATATATATATATATATATATATATATATATATATATATATATATATATGTGCGTGTATGCGTGTTTGCGTATATATACCCGCTTTGATTGCACCGGGACATCCAGTGCACACTGTCGCTGAGACATAAAGACAGTATATACACGGACCGATAATAGCTGGTAACGCGCACTATTATAAGATCACAAGCTGCTGCCACTTAGATGTTTTGACATGACCCCTAAACCAAGTCAATACACCGCGAAAGCGATGAATGCTGCCGCTGATTGATTACGTAAGGTTTGGCCTGTTTTGACATGACCCCCTACCCAAGTCCATGCAAACCCAGCCAAGGCCTTTGGTCGATTACGTAAGATTTGGCCTACTTAAACACGAACTGCTGTTAGCCTGCCGCTAAGCTGCTGCAGTAGAAAACCTTGAAACTAATCGTCCTTTTTGCTGTTTTTTGTTACTGTGAATGCTAAAAATACTGTTACAATCATTATCACGAGGCCAAGTTCTATATATTGACAAAATTTCATATCCGTAAATACAGCCGTTTCAGAGATATCAGCGAGGAGAGAAGTCGTAGCAAAAATCGCGATAGGTACCCTAAAATACATGTCATTATATAAAGTACAAAAGGTGAAAATAAGTATTTTTTTCGCCTATTCCATTCTACGATAATTGCTTGTTACAACCATATAATTCATATGTTCGTAACCGCAGTAGTTATGGAGGAGATAATTACAGAAAATGGGGGAAAAAATCGACGAAAAATCAATCCCATAAGCCTCCAACACTGCGCATGCGCGTCAAATTGGATCGCCAGTTGTGTCTCAACTTGATCTATCATTCCCCAAAATTTCATGTTGATATGTTTAACCGTTCCGGAGAAAAGCCCGAAAAACCTTGACTGGAGAAAAAAAAAAAAAAAAAAAAAAAAAAAAATACTGGCTAAACTATCGTTGGAAGACATAATAAATTGTATATAATAAATTGTATATAAAAAGCATCAAATACCCCACGCTGACCAACCAAACTCAATACAAACGCTACAAATGTAAATTGCGTTCACTAATGAAGACCTGTGAACAAAACTACTATGAAAATGCCTTTTCTAAAAACAAAAGTAACATGAGGAAGTCGTAGGAGTTGATTAAAAATGTCCTAAATAAGAAAAAGCAGACCAAACTATCAGAAGAATTCATCATTGATGGTAAAACTACCACTGATAAAAAATTAATTGCTAACAAGTTCAACCAATTCTATCTAAATATAGGACCTACGCTTGAAAAACAGATCCCTGCTTGTACTGCAGATGTTCTTAAATATTTAAAGTATACGAATGCTAATTTATTAGAAACACAGATGAAATAGAGGTAACTAATGTAGTAAAATCCCTGAAACACTCAAGTCCAGGTTGGGATGACATATCTCCAACCATAATAAAAAACACTTTAACACACATTATAAAACCCTTAGTTCATACGCTTAACATGTCACTTATAAGTGGAATTATTCCAGAAGAACTAAAAACGCTCGCGTTGTACAACTATTTAAAAATGGCGACTACTCTCATATTAGTAATTATAGACCAATATCAGTTCTTCCGTGTATTTCTAAAATACTAGAACGACTCATGCATACACGACTTACTGAATATATATGTAAGCATGATATATTATATAACTATCAATTTGGTTTTCGTAAAAAACACAGTACCACTCATGCTATAAGCTACTTGGTTGATAAAATTATTAATGCTCACGAAGAACATAACAATGTTTTAGGGATTTTCATTGATCTAAGTAAAGCGTTCGACACCATCAATCACCGTATTCTTATAAGAAAATTGGAACACTACGGCATTAGAGGCATCGCATTAGAGTGGATAAACATTTATTTGCTCGAAAGATACCAATTTGTTACTTACAACGGTGTCCACTCTGAACGAGGGCGTATTACTTGTGGCGTTCCACAAGGCTCAATCTTGGGGCCACTCTTGTTTTTAATCTATGTCAACGACATTGTTAATGTTTCGAAATGTATGCATCCTATACTGTATGCAGATGACACTAATATGTTTGTAACTGGTAATAACATTGATGATATGATAAACTGTGCAAATGTGGAGCTTACAAATTTAGTACTATGGCTGAATGCCAAAAAGCTTTCGTTGAATGTCAACAAAACACATTACCTGATATTCGCACCTGGGCGCTATAGCCCAACACCAACTCAACCACTTTATATCAATAATCAGGTTATAAGGAGAGAGAACTCGACAACATTTTTGGAAGTCAAGTTAGATAGAAAATTGACATGGCAGTCTCACATTCAACATATAAAATTGAAAATTGCTAAAAATATCGGCTTACTTTGTAAGGCGAAAAATATTTTTAGAACAAGTACCTTAAATACTCTGTATTATTCGTTTATATACCCATACATAATATATTGTCTCGAAGTTTGGGGTACAGCTGCAAAGAAATATACAAACTCTATTGTCAAATTACTGGAACTATGCTGTAGAGTAATTACCGGTTCGCCAAAGTGCACATGTTCATTGACATTATTTAAATCCTTAAATATGTTACGTTTTACTGAGTTGTATGAATATTGTATCAAGTTGTTTAATTTTAAGTTATATAGAGGTGATTTGCCTAATGTTTTCTAATTAATGTTTCGACGAAAATCCTCTAATCAAACAATTACTAAAAGACAATCTAGACATTTTATTGTACCGTTATTTAAATCGAAAGTTGCCTATAATAGCGTGCGCTCGAAAGGCGTGAATATCTGGAACGAAAATTGCACTAAGCTTAATGTATATTGCTCATTGCATTCTTTTAAAATAGCTCTTCGAATTCATTTTCTTGCTAAGTACATTGTATGAAGTATGCTCTCCTGGCACATGGTTTTGTTTATTTTTATAGTACTATACTCATAAGTGTATGATAAATTATTTTTTATTCTGTTGAATGTCCTTCTCTTAAAAGCAATTTATTCTTTTGAACATGTTACGAGGACTTATACATCTCATGATGTCTCGTCCTCATTGTCACAACAAACTTTGTATATCTTACTCGAATTATTATTTATAATGTATGATATGATGTTGTTGACAAATCAATCAATCAATCAATCAATCAATCAATTTGTGAGTGAGTGCCTTTCTGACTCCTGGGTGATTATCCTTACCTCTACGCACCTGAATCTGTCTCATGAGCATTTAAATGTGCCTTGTATACTGTGTAAGTTTGTTGTGGGAGAAAGTGACAAAAAAGTACGCCTGTACAAAACGGACCTACAGTAGAACCAGCGAGTCCAGGTGAGTTTCAATAGAAATGTATTATCCATACTGTACAACCACTTATTGAAACATCAATGTGATACATAATGCCATTCTTCCAGTTAACTGTCTGCCAGATAGCAAAACAGTTTTATCAATATACGCACCAACCTGTGCTGATGAGAGTGCTGACTCTAAGTTTTGACTTATCAAATCATAGCTATTGTGTGTGTATTGGTGAGGAGCTGGGTGAGCACCAGAGCTATGTGAATGATGTTGATGTGAGTGTAGAACCAGACACAGGCACCCTGGTGGCAAGCGCTGGTGATGACAACGCCTGTAGAATTTGGAATCTGAGCTGAGACGCCGTGGCCTGCTTTAGACTAGGGTCTCCAGGTATGTCTGTCTGTTGACGCAAACGCGAGCCAAATAAGGTAATATCAAGCGCCATCTTCAGATAATTACTTTGCCTGTCAATAATCTTCAATTCTTTGTTATTTTCAGTACGTCCTCAGAAAAACTGGACAGATTTATGGGCATTTGCATAATACTTAACATTGTGACTTATGACTTACAGCTGATGGTGGCTGAGAAGAAAGGAGTTATTCGATGCTATAACGTGGCTAATCAGACACCCATCACATCGGTGGTCTGTGCGCGCATGCCTCTCATGTCCGCCGACTGGTGCCTGGCTGTCCCTAGGAGGCTCGTAGCTTTAGCCGCGTACGAGGTCTTCATATTCGACACATCGCAATCTAGGTGAGCCAGCATGTGTAAATTCGTCACAAATTGTATTACAGACATTTAGAAAAGATATTAAATACACTTGTCGTGTTGATCAGACCAATGTGAGGATGTGATTCAACTGAGCTGAGTTTTCATCGAAATTGTATTTACTATGAAAATTTTTTCTTTTAAAGCTAACCTGTAGGTGAGGATGACCTACTAGACCAACCAATGCATCCAATGACATATTGGGGTCACGCAATATATTAGTTCCACCATAACCTGCACCTGCCATACATGGACTACTGCCTGGGGCCAATTGTTGGGGCCACCCCATGGTATGTCTACTGAGGACGAGCAATTGGGATGCGGAGTGGGTCGTCAACAAAGTCGCAACCTTAATATCAAACTAAGTCACGTGCTATGTTTTCCGCTATGTTAAGGCTTCATTCATAGCGGCCATGCAGATAATTGTGTTTATCCAATGACAAACCGGGACGAAGAGGTAAATTTACATAATAATTGCTGAGCGCACGCCGTGCTGATCTCGCGGCAAGTACCGGTGAACACTTAAAACTGAGTTAAATTCAGTGTTTGATGCAGGTTATAAATTGATTCTGAACTGCTCAAAATAAAAACCAATTACCTTAGTGCGTTCAAGATGATGCGGAAAGGAAACTCAAGTAATAATAAAGTGATTTTTCAAGGTAAGTAAGCTAGGTGTTACTTGTTTGAAGTCAAGATTGAAAAGACCAAGGCGACGCTGATTCGATGAGAATTAAAAAAAAGCGGGGAACCCTCTTCCCGTTTGATGTATCTATGCGCATCATAACGTGGATATCATAATTAGCACACTTCCTCTTCATGTTCTCAGCAATGTGACTAGAAACTGACCTGGATGTTCGGAATGTAACAACAATAAGATACGTGTACATCCATCTTACATTTATGTGTAAATGATCACCATTATCAATTAATGATTACGCTCGGATCTAGACTAGCAACATGGTGGCAAGCGATGGAAACAACAACCTACACATTTTGGAAGAAACTGATGCGATTGTCAGGGACTTTTGTTATGGTTAATGTCTGTATCGAAACTTGTGATGAAACTGTGAAAGTTGCATTAGAAAAGTCCCACTTTATATTTAGTGTATGTTCAAGTTTATCGACTCCTTTATAAAGAGGTATTGTGTTAGTCACTGGCAAAAATGGCTGCATCCAATTTCAATTGGGTACTTTCCTAGATGTACATGATCCAAATTTGAGCGAAAATCACAAAAAAATGGCGTAGAAAGTTTGATGTGTATCTGGTAGCCTCTGGAATTAGTGAGAAATCCAGGGAACAACTGAAAGACACTATTCTCTACTGTGCAGGCAATGATATTATATTAGCCTCACATTTCACATGGAAAAATTCCGATGGAACTGTCATGTCGGAAGAAGACGAAAAGGAACCAGCAAATCTGTTGTCAACGATTGAAAATTATTGCAATCCCCGACAATCAGAAGTCCTCATGAGCTATCGATTTTGGAATGTTACGTGGTCAATTCCATTTGACATTTTCTTAACAGAGCTGAAAATCAAGGCAGATGCTTTTAATTTTAAAGAGCGCGATCGAAAAGTGCCGGAACTACTTCTTTGAGAAGTGAACCTCGATTTGCAAAAGACTTTCGAAATTTGTAGAAACAATGAACAATATGCACAACATGTTCAAGAAATGAACAACCCAAAATTCATAGAGAAAGTGGATAAGACTCGCCCAAAGTCATCTAGACATACTATGGAAGCTACAAACGTGGCAAAGAATCCAAAAAACTCCAAATAAATGATTTTATGTCCAGCTTTTGGAAAACAGTGCAGAAACTGCAATGGTTGGAATCACTTCAGCACGAAATGTAAAGAATCAAAGGTCCAAACAGTAGAGAGAGCGCGACAGTAGTGAGCAATGTTTGTCAGCAGTCCACTCTTCAAAGGACACGTTATAATGACTGTCAATGATTGCCATGTCAAATTTCTTTTGGACCCAGGTGCTACTTGTATGAATTCACGGTATGTTCATAGATCACAAGTGAAGAGAAACACAGGAAATCTTTACATGTAGAACAACACCAAACAAAAATGTCTGGGTGAAGATGACTTATCCAAAGAACAACCAAGAATACTATCTGCAATTTACTGTAGTTGAGAACAATCTACAATGTATCCTAGACGCAGAAACAAACAAAGCAATGGATTTGATATCCGTACGCCAAAATAGAAAATCGCGAAGATCTTGGGAATTTGGGTGAAAAGACATCAACGGTTGATCCTTCAATACCTCCAAAGATATTACCTTGCAGGAAAATTCCCTATTGAGAAAGTAGTCATCGATGCAATTAATCAACTGGTGGACAGAAATATTTTAGTGCCAGTAGATCAACCAACGAAGTGGGTATCACGAATGGCAGCAGCTCGGAAGCCAAATGGAAATATAAGGATATGTATAGACCCAGAACCACTTAACAAAGCTCTTCAGAGGGAGCACTACAGACTTCCTACTCTCGACGACGTTCTCCCAAAACTGCTAAATGCAAAAGTTTTCAGCAAAGTGGATGTCAAAGAAGCTTTTTGGCATATAAAGCTAGATGAAGAGTCCTCTAAACTAACCACTATAATCACACCTATCGGTCGATTCCGGTAGACTCGTTTACTTTTTGGGTCAAAGGTGTCCAGTAAAATCTCTCAATAGAGACTTTATCATGCTCTGAATGACCTGGAAGGTGTCGTGTATGTAGCAGATGTTAGTGTAGTATTGGGATGTGGGAACACTTATCAAGAAGCGGATAAGGACCATTCTGCTAACCTTAAAAATCTGCTGAAAAGATGTGAGGAACGAGAAATCATCTTCAACAAATCAAAGATTCACTTGAAGAAAAGTGAAATTGAATTATTGGGTCACAGACTCTCAAAAGGTGGGAACCAGTGCTAGCAAGGAGAAAGTCAAAGCCATTCAGGAGATGTCGATACCTGATGATGTGACTGGAGTGCGTCGTTTGTGTGAGATGATTCAATACCTTGCCCGATACACCGAGGTACATCATCATACGAAAACAAAATGTGTGTATTTTTTGGGGGGTGAAGTGTGTTCATCCATCCCACTCGCTATTTAGAAACCACTCGCACGCTACAAAGGAAATCCAGACCATGGCTGAAGAATGCAAAGTCTGTCAAGAGAACAAACCAGCTAACCCCAAAGAACCACTCATTATGCATGACATTGCTAAACAACCATGGGAGAAAATTGGTTGCGATCTGTTCTTGCTTGAAGGTAGTGATTACCTCGTAGTGGTGGACTACAACACAGATTTCATTGAAGTGGAATTCATTAGTCAAGCATCAAGCCGGAAAGTGACAAATGCTATTGAAAAAATGAGTGCCAGATATAGAAGTCACAAACTACTCGTTAGTGACAATGGTACACAGTTTACATCCCATGAGTTCAAAAAGTTTGTAGAAGAATGGAAGATTGAGCACCGAGTGTCTTCACCATACCATCGACAAAGTAATGGCAAGGCTGAAGCAGCCGTGAAGATCACCAAGAACATGATGCGGAAATGCTTGAAAGAAGACACAAATATGTATTTAGCAATGCTAGAAAAACGTAGCAACTGAAGGATCGTACATATCTCATTCAAGGAGAAGGCGGAGGGAATTACATCAGAAAACGTGTCGACCACGCCCAAGAGCAATTTGAGTTGAATCAACGAGACCCTTACCAATACACTGATCAAAATCTCCGCACACCTACACATCAAACGAACAAAAGTCTAGAAAACACTCTACAGCCATGCGATGAAAAATCTGTAAGTCCAAGCAACGAAAATATACTAATTAACAGCTCCGACGAACGTGCCACTAATACTGCCGCAAAACCAAAGAGTGCAAAGATGCCACAAGAACCAGTAAAACCTATGGAGAGACCCGAGCGGAATAGAGCGTTGCCATAACTTCTGAATGACAACGATTTGAAGTGATTAAGACATTTTAAGTTTGGCATACATGTGTGTGTGTGTGTGTGTGTGTGTGTGTGTGTGTGTGTGTGTGTGTGTGTGTGTGTGTGTGTGTGTGTGTGTGTGTGTGTGTGTGTGTGTGTGTGTGTGTGTGTGTGTGTGTGTGTCTTGTGTGTGTGTGTGTGTCTGTGTGTCTGTGTCTGTGTGTGTGTTTTCTCTGACAGCTGGTAACACATATCGTGTTGATTTTTACGGATTCAGGTCAAGGTGATCTTTTTTTGTATATCCCGAACTTAGTTTTAACTTGAGTTTCCAATAGACCGTCGAAAACCTCAGCGTTTTGCACCGTTCTACCTAGCAATTACTATTGAACCTGAACAGCTCACGCATAAGCGTTCCTGAATATAGTCCCCATATGTCGTTCTGAATATCTTCCACGTATGTCATCCCTGAATTACATTTTTTATGTATACATCGTGTTCTATACTATCACAGATATGCATGGTGTTTTATGCTTCCATATGTTTCCATCGTGTTCTATACTTTCAGTGATATGCATCGTGTTGTATGCCATCACAGACATACATCATGCCGTACACTATCACCTTCATGCATATGATGAGTACTGAACTATGGAAGACATACATTACAGCAAGTATCATTATGTAGATAAAGAGGAGAGAAAGAGAATAGGAGGAAGAGGGAGATGGTCTTAGATATGTGGAGCGAAAACGTCAGATAAAGTGAAGGAGAGAATGTGAAAAAGACGGATGGATAGAAAGGGAGAGGAGTGTGAGTGGAGGAGAGAGTGGAGAGTGAAGGAATGTGACGAGTTCACTGGGGGGGGGGGGGGGTGATAAAAGTAATGGAGAGATAGGAATTGTGATTAACAAATGAGGGCGGTGTTGAGGTAAACTAGTGGGGAGACTGGGGAGATGGGATGATAGGCAGGCGATGCATAGCAGCAAAGCAGCGGATATGTAAGACTCTGAAGTCTAAACACGTTCTCCCTCCCTGGTCTCTTATGTGCTCCGACTTAATTATAGTCAAGTCTCAATTCGTCTTAATAAACCTCAAGTCCGTAGATTCCCCTCTTCCCTCTCCAATGATCTATAATGATTTTAATGCATTGATGTGTATATATACAATCACTTACTCACTCTCTCACTCACTCACTCACTCACTCACTCACTCACTCACTCACTCACTCACTCACTCACTCACTCTCTCACTCACTCACTCACTCACTCACTCACTCACTCACTCACTAAACCCCGACTCTCTCATTCACTCACTCATTCACTCACTCACTCACTCACTCACTCACTCACTCACTCACTCACTCACTCACTCACTCACTCACTCACTAAACCACCCACTTACTCGAGCACTCAATCACTAGCTCACTCACGCTTAACTACCCACTCACTCACTCACTAAACCCCGACTCTCTCATTCACTCACTCATTCACTAATTCTCTCACTCGATCACTCACTCACTTACTCACCCACTCACTAACTCTTACTTAGTCACCCGCTTACTAACTAACTGGCTTAATCCAACCCCAACATTTCCATTATGTTCCTCTGCTGCGTTGCATGTTCACCGCATCAGCGCGGAAATGCATATGGTATGTTGTACCACAAAATACGACAGCATTGTAACACTTATAATGCATGCGAGATCACAGGTTGATTAATGTTGTTGTCTAGGTGTTTTATTCCAGACCGAAGTCTTACTGCAAATGTTAACACTGACACAAACACGGATTGTGATTGTTTATTAAGGCTCTTTAGGTCTAACTAGTATGAACCAATACACAGTAACCGATTGATAAATATTTACCTGGTCTATACTAAAGTTTAATGCATATAATTAACTTCTAGAATATGTTCGGCAAAAGTACTTATGACATCATACATCATTTTAAGCAATATAGATGGAAAAGCCGAATGAACGCGTAATCAAAAAACGGCCGACTGCACTGTAGGCGACATCATCAATCAGTGGGTGTTCCACGGACCAGGAGAAACACACCTTGTGCAATGAATACAACAGAGGAAATGAAGCAGAAAATCAGACCAAATCCATCCGCAATGAACGCAATATCGATGTATGCCCAGAATACAATGCATCCGATCACTCCCAGAATGCCTGAAACACATATATATCGGAGATCACGGACATCATGGCACTCAACGTTACGTGCAATTCCTTAAGAGCAGTGACAAGTTGGTAGTTATGTCAGATGAGTTGTGTTGAGCTCTAACCGGTTTTAAAAGGACTACATTGCATTTACTTTTCTTCAAGGATATTTAATGGAGCGCAAGATTATGGCGTGTAGTTTACAAGCTATATACCAATATTTGTGGCAAAGCCCACAACTATGATAAGAGAAGATTTTGTAACTTTGTATACACAGCAATAGTGAGTTATGGGGCGCGCGCATTGATTTGCGACCCCGCTCATCCTGTTCTTTATTTAGGGACGCGCCTTTTATCGAGGCTCCGATACTACGGCAGGCACTCCAGTCGATTCATCCAACGAGCGCGTGCGGTAGTGACTTATATGTACATATATATATAATACATGTCACTGTCGCTAGGAGGTATCGATTTTGGTGCCTGATTATTATATTATACATGCCACTCTCGCTCGGGGGTATTGACTTGAGTGCCTGTGGATACGACTGAATGAAAGAGATTTTATTTTACTGTACATCATGTGTATCAAATCCTAATAATAATTTTGAAAATTGGTCAGCATATTTTTCGGCTATGTAAAATTTGCTGCTCAACATAAAAGTTGCTGCGTTAATCGTAATGATGTAGAAACAAAACGATCTCTGATCGCCAAACATAGAACCAGAACCTCTCTTAACTTCGTAATCCACAGTCACGTGGGTTAAATGGAGAAACACACTTTAACGTACAGCGTCTTCGTATTTCTCCACGAATTCCCAAGCTGTCCATGCAGCAACAAACACTTACAGGAAAACAACACCCTGATGTAATGATGACACTTATAAGCGAACAATACACCTTAATAAACTGAACAGAGAAGAGATATAGTCTGCAGGTAAATTTACCTCCGCTTATGGAGAGGATAGGGATGACTTTGCGGACCGTGTCAATCAGCTGCTCGGGTGTTTTAGCCAGGTTAATGATGTGCCCAACCAGGACTGCTAAATGGCAGATCAATCCAAGACACATCATCGCCTGCGTTGCCTTTATATCATCCGGTAAATCTAAGACATAAAACAAATATTCTTGTAGCTGTTAGCAGTTGTTTTCTTATATAAATGTCACATAAAGGGGTGGTGATAGCGAATAATTCATGTCATAAAAAGTGGTGCAAAGAAAAATCAAAATCATTAATTGAATTGATGAAACATTGCAGTGAAAATGAGTATTATGGAATAAACTATGTCGCTATGTCGTCCCTGGCCAGAGAAGATGATGACTAATTTGTCCATAATGATAATCTGTAGGCGATTTTAATGTCAATATTGATAATGATTATAAACAGGTGGGCTGGGATGATGGTTTCAAAAAATGTGATACCAACTAGCATCACGATTTCTACGGAAATACTGATTACCAAAACAGTAATGATTGACAAAATAACCATCCAATGTAAGCCATCCTCCTTCATGGGTCCAGATTGAATAACGAAAGCATGTCATCGAATTTGTATGAAATGATACTTTTTCTTCTTACAGTATTAGTTACTGCCTTTAAAAATGAACAAAACATCAAATTCATACCAAGCTACGGAGGGAATTGTACGTAAAATAGTTCATCGGATAGTGATTGTGACATGGCGCCGTGAATTGCTACTCACCGCTGCCAATGTTCCAAAGACCAAAATGACCCCTTTTATTATTGCTCCAGTAGTCGACCGAAAACCCAATAATGTAGACGACAAACAAAATGGCAAATACGATGAAGTCGATCAAGCATCGTGAAACAGCCATTATGGATTTATCCAGTTGTATATCTACGAAAATTCGCTTGTTCGTTTAACTGGTCGACCAAGCCTGCGTTAAGTAATGCGGCACCAACTGCCTCGCCCTGTCACGGTACTGACAATAAATAGCGTTTTTTTTTGGTATTCTTTATTGCAGAGCCACCTTACCGCATACGTCACAGGCTTTTGTATAATAACACCTCCACCCTCCTCCACCCCCAACCTCTCAAACCATCCCTGATTTGTGAAAAGTGTTAGGGTTTTGCATGATCAAACAAGGAGCGTCCTTTTCTGGAACTCTGATTGGCTAAGAGGAAGGTGCCAGGCGGGGAATGTGAGGATCGAATTCAAACAGGCGGCATGTCCGTTTGAGAAAATGTGTCAAGGGGTCATTTCAGCGATGTGACCTCCGTGTTGTTTGCATAAATCCCAGTGGATAAACCTTTGGAACTCCCATATATCATTTTTTTTAATGATACATGAAGCAGGATGGTAAAGCGAAGTGAAAAGTTTTTGAGCAGAAGGGCACTTGGTGTATATACATATGAAGCAACCAAAATGTTTCGATTGAGTCAACCTCGAAGTTTATTGGACACGCTCTGATGTTGTACCGAGTTTCCAGTAATCCTGTTTACCATGTCATTCTGCACGTAATCCTTGCAAGTCATCCACGTGCGTCATCCCCATACCTCATCCCCGAATATCATCCCCGTACCTCATCCCCGAACATCATCCCCATATCTCATCCCTGAATTTCATCCCCGTACCTCATCCTTCAATATCATCCCCGTACGTCATCCCTCAATATCACCCCCATACTTAATCCCTGATTATCATCTCCATATCTCATCCTAGAATATCATCCCCATATCTCATCCTTCAATACCGTCCCCGTATTTGGCTCTTTACATTCTGTACGTTTATATGTACGAACTATATTCTATATATATGTGGCGGTACTGTCCCGCCAAAATTGTTGTCTTGCTGGGGCGTATTGCTTGGATTTGGTTATGATCTTTCATATCAAGCGCCATTTTTGTGTGAGTAAATATAACGGTAAAAGCAAAGCTTTACGTAACTTTGGAAGTCTATTTGTGTCATTTGACAGATACTTTTCTCTGACAGCTGGTATCACATATTGTGTTGATTTTTATGGATTTCAGATCGAGGTGATCAGCTATCGTTTTTTTTGTATATCCCAGCGACGGGAAATTGCGAAATTTCCGAAACGAAAGGGCACCACCAGATAGTTGCCAACGAGCATATATATAGAGAGAGAGATAGAGAGTAGAGAGAGAGAGATATATATATATATATATATATATATATATATATATATATATATATATATATATATATATATATATATATATATATATCTATATATATATATATATATATATATATATATATATATCAATATATATATATATATATGTGTGTATAAGCTATAGGTATATAGCGGTTTACAATAATTCCAAGATGTGCACGATTTTTACATCGTGTGAACAAAAATATATATATCTATATCTATATATATCATCTCTATATCTATATATATATATCTATATATATATATCTATATATATATATATGTGGTGTATAAGCTAGTGTAGGTAACTTGAGTCTTGTTCAGCGGTGCACCGTGACCTGCACATGTCCAGATCACGTTACCAGCGTATCATCAAGGTACTGAGAAGAAGGAAAAATCCATCCGCCCTTTTTGTGTTGATATTTGAAATACAATAGCTGAAAGATAAATCGAAACGTTTTAATTACGGTAACATTACAATGACATAATCTTGCATAATATGACCCCGTACCCCATCCCCCCCCCCCCCCCCCCCCCCCCACCCAATACCTCAACCCCTGATTCTGGGATGTGCCCACAACCAACAAATATGACGATAATATGAATGCTGGTCAACTCGACACCTTGCCAACTCGACCCCTTACCAACTCGACCCCTGCCACTACCATCTCGACACCCAGCCAACTCAACCGCAAGCCAACTCGACACCCTTTGATCGACCATCTAAATGAGGTGTTCTGATGAATGTTCTAATATAATGTTTGAGGTTATATGTTTGAGGTTATATGTTAAGCAACGTAATTTCTGCATGTGCTGGTGTGTGATGATTATGACCTCGTGTTCACGGGCCAAAAATATAGCATATTTTCATGTTGTTTTTTTATATACTGTCGATTGTGCTGAATGACGCGTAATTACAGAAATCTTATCTCTCTTGTCTATACAGGCAGGCGGGGTATGCTAACTGTGTTGAACAAGGCGGAATGTCCTCAAGTGAATGTTTACTTACCCAGTGAGTGAGTACTCCTTTAGTATTCATCATGTATTTATTTTTATAATTCATGAAGCCTGTAAGTGTAAAGGTTTTGAGCTGAAGGGAACTTCGTTTGTATTCATATGAAACGACCAGAATTTTTACATTGAGTGAACCTCGAACTGGTTTGGACAGGCTCTGATATTTTTTTTCGAGTTTCGAGTGGTCCTGTATACCATGTTAGTTTGGTACCCTTAAAATACGTCATTCCTAAGAGACCACATAATCCTTGCATGTCATCGTCTTGTGTATTGCCAGTATGTCATTCCTCAATATCATATCCATATGTTATCCCTGAATATCATACCAGTGTATCATAGCTGAATGTCATTCCCGGATGTCATCTCTGAATATCAACCCCGGATGTCATCTCTGAATATCAACCCCGCATGTCATCCCCATATGTCACCCTCGAAAATCATCCCCGTATGCTATCCCTGAAAATTATTCCTGTATATCATCCGTGAATATCATACCATTATGTCATCCCTGAATATCATCCGCGTATGTCATGCCTGAATACCATCCTGGTATGTCATTTCTGAATATCATGCCCGTTTGTCATCCCTGAATATCCTCCCCGTACGTCATCCGAATATGTCATCCCCGTATATCATCCCTCAATGTCCTCCCCGTATGTCATCTCTCAATATTATCCTCGTACGTCATCCCGTATGTCACCCCTGAATATCATTTCCGTATGTCATCCCTTAATATTATCCCTGTATGTCATCCCTTAATATTATCCCTGTATGTCATCCCAGAATATCATTCCCGTATGTCATGTTAATCAATAGTCGCGCCAAGGGTCTAGGCTGACAAGACTTCTTGAACTGGGCTGGCATCCCTGATTTGGGATGCTCCAATCAGAAGCCGTGTCTCTCGGGTACTTTTGAGTCATTGTCTCTCATTGGTCAGTGTCACATTTTCCGAAGATTCGGCGCCATATTTGTTTGTGTACGCTCCGTTTTTGTTCGCTCCTTATGTATTTGCTGTTGCATAACCATGGAAATGACTCCAACGGAAGCCCTCGATTTCGCGCAACAGTCGCATAGCATGCATGGTATTGAAAGACTTTTTGCGCTCTGCTGCTTGATGGGTCGTAACTGTTTTGTGAATGTGCCTGCGGGGGCGGGGAATCATTTTGCTATACTTTGTTAGCTACTGCTCTCGATGCAATGCTTGAAATGGGTCAGGGTTCGACACCAAGTGATTTTTCATGTCGAACAAGGGACTTGCCTAGTCAACTTGTCCAACCGGACGAGTGATTTTTATTAGCCGGGCACGCATTCTGCAACACCTCGATTTGTTGTTTCACGTTGAGTGGCACCCTTAATCACACAGTCGGCGAGAGAAGCAGACACACAACTGGCCTCTTTAACTGACTGTAAACATACTATCATGCAGCTAAGCGATTAATGCACTTATTGTGGTGCCAATTTTGATTTGTGGTACGCCCCCTAATTCCAGAACGCAGACTACAACAATGTACATGTCGTCACATAAAACCGAGGTTGCGTATCACAAGCCAGTTTCATGAGCCAGACGCGCGCAACTAAGGTCAACCCTGGTCACAACCTTTGTGTTGTTTGGTCAAGCAGGGGCTGTAACGTAGATTAACGAACGTGTCTAATGAATATTCGGACGCGCCATTTTTAGACTTGTCGTAGACTCTAGGGCGAGAAGCGTAGCGGAACCCCTGGAGTCTGGGAAGCAGACTAGGTTTACATGTACGAAATGTATACATGTTGTTCTATACTATCATAGATATATGTCGTGTTAAATACTGTCATAAGTATGCATCGTGTTCTATGATACCACAGATATATATCGTGGCATATACTTTCATATGTATACATAGTGTTCTATACTACCACAGATATTCATCGTGTTCTATACTTTCAAATGTATACTTTCAAATGTATAGTTGTGTTGACCTCTAACCGGTTCGAGAAGATCTACATTATACATGCCGTTGCATTTACTTTTCTTCAAGGATATTTAATGGAGCGCTTGATTATAGCGTGTAGTTACAAGTTATACACCAATAGTTGTGGCATAGCCCACAACTATGATTAGTGGAGATTTTGTAACATTAGCGGAAGTATACTCAGCAATAGAGAGTTATGGGGCACGCGCATTGATTTACAACCCCGTTCATACTGTTTTTTACTTCGACGAGCCGATACGAGAAATTTCTCCTGATTTATATGTACATATATATATTATACATGCCACTGTCATTCGGGGGTATTGACTTGAGGGCCTGTATATTATATTATACGTGCCACGTTGTTTGCATAAATCCCAGTGGGTACACCTTTAGAACTCCCAAATACCAATTTTTTTTTAATGACACATGAAGCAGGAAGGTAAAGCGAAGTGAAAAGTTTTTCAGTTGAAGGGCACTTTGTGTATATACATGTCAGGTGCGTTGCCAGGCTCGAATGAATGTTACGCACAGACGGTGGAGAAATCTACAGTTCCAGACAGTAAAGTCTTACCCCACTTAGCTTTGGACTTTGATGCCATTTTTGGCCATATTTATTATTTTTTCACTTTTCAAATTGATATTACGCACGTGCGTAAGTGCGTATCGCTGCATGGCTACGCCCCTGCATATGAAACAACCAAAATGTTTACACTGAGTCATGCAATTTCGAACTTAATTGGAGAGACTCTGATTTTGTACCGAGTTTCCAGTAGTCCTGTTCACCATGTCAGATTGGCACCTTATGTCATTCTGCACGTAATCCTTGCATGTCAACCACTTGCGTCATCCCCTTACCTCATCCCTGAATATCATCCCCGTCCTTAATACTTGATATGTCACCCCCGTACCTCATCCCTGAATATCATCCCCGTAATTAATCCCTGAATATCATTCCCGTACCTCATCCCTGAATATCATCCCCGTAATTAATCCCTGAATATCATTCCCTTACCTCATCCCTGAATATCATCACCACATGTCATCCTTATTGCTCTTCTTTATGAAGTTTAGACCACAGACACATCGAATGTTTTTGACGAACAGTCGAGTCAAGAAGTTCCACTGCTTCATTGTTGCTTGCAATTTGAGAATTGTAATGTCCACCTACCACTGGTATCAGTACTAACGCAATTTTCTC
>CM067347.1:53454636-53924636 GCA_034190875.2 Urechis unicinctus | reverse complement strand
ACCATACCCCGTCGTACAACACGAAGCCCCCAAAAAACTGTCGAACAGATTGCAGCTGATAAACATACCTCGTCGTACAAGAACGAGGCTCTTTTTCTGAACTCTATTTTTGACAGTTAGTGCATTGATAAATATGTGGCAAAATTATGTGATGAAATAGAGGAGCATCTTTAGCACTAACAGGCAGCATTCTTCATAGCGAGGCTGGTCGTTCCTACAGACCTATGTCGCACCCTATATTGGCATGGGCGCGTCGAGCCCGGTTCGCGCGCGTTGTGAAGCGAGTAGTTTCGGTTTCGATGTTAAGTTTTGGCAATCGAAGGCTTTGTTGTTGTTTTGAACAGTTTAACCGATGCGCTTACACGAGCAGTGTCGCTGACGCTTACGCAAAATAATCCCAAGAATATTTTGGCCGAACAGTAGCCAATTTGGGCTGGCATATTGTTGTAAGGACATGAATTGGGGTAAAATCTCAGACACAACGGACACTGCAGTCATAATGATCTGATGGCAGGAGACGACGCGATATCAGATGCCATTCTGATTCTCAGATCTCTCCTAAATGTTCTTCATACGTCGAGGGTTGAGTATTTTCCGTTCTGTTCAACTGGAAAGTTCCTTCCCAAAAATAGCGCCATGTTGTCACATAGATGTAGACAAGAAACTGCGCCTCTGAAAGGGACCACTCATACCAATCGATCTTCTATGCCCGTGTTGTTTTGAAACTATAAATTATCAACACATCAATGGCGAGGAGCTCTGTCTAGTTTAACCCATTCTATATAGACGCCCTGTAGATTGTAGGCCTGTGGCCTTCTTTAATGTAATGAGATATCTGTCTTGGGTGCCGTATTTTGAAGGGCGTCTAAGGATGACATGTCGGGTTTGTTTACCTGAGGTGTTAGGCAAAGAAAATTCGTCTCTGATTTTATGCTGTTCAGTGTTGGAACTGTAATATGACTAAACTGATAAATGGATGCAACACTTATGACAAAATGTGTGATTTTGTAATTGAGCTCTGCAGTGATGTGACACTACAATAACGTCCTACATGACCAGTGAATATCATTATCATATTGTATCATGTACCCGGGATCATGTATACCTCATCTGTTGTGCTGTAGTGGATTTTGTTTGATATACATCCCCCTTATTAAGTTTGTTGGGGCGGACAATTTTTCGGAGACACCATGTACTGATGACCATTCCGTTATCCACACTTGTGGATGACAGGTCTACAGGTGAGTGGAAACAGTCTAGCTGCAGCTACAGCGGAGTGGTCTAACGGGGTATCTGGGGATGTCTTGGAGCAACACTGGGCAGCTTCACAACCCGACCTTACCAATGGGGAGTGCGTTCTCGTCACCAAGAACCCCCTGACAGATGGGGCACCTTTGTCCAATCTTGTGTCCTGTCAATACCTCAGCCCATTTGTTTGTTATCTCCATGCAGAGCCAGAAAGTGCAGGAGGTATTTATTTGCTCAAGATTCTTAAATAAGTATAAATTGTTTAAAATGAAATGTATTTTGCAGTTATTTTAATGAATTTTTGATCAATGATCTTCATAATTTGAAAATTGTCATTGAATAATTCCTCAAGTACTTCATTTTGCTTGTTGTAAATCCTGACAGATTCACCTGTGTTTTGCACGGACGGTTCCTCCGCTCCTCCCAGCTCCACCTGTGATTTTGTTTCTGACTGTGACAACTACTATGATGAGATGTTCTGCTGTGAGATTTCATATACAATCCTCGATTCATTTTGATAAAATATGGAGTTTATAGTTGCAACCACCAATGTGAAACTGGTGTTTGTTGATGCTGTGGTTGCTGCTGCAGATGGTGGTTGTTCTGAGGTCTTAACTGGTAATGGGAGCAATATCAATTTTGCCGACTGGTACACATGGGGAATCACATGTGTTTACTCAATCATTGCGCCTCCCAACCACTTGATACTCCTCACTGTAAGTTCAATAATGAATAATCAAACCATTTGAAATTAATTGCTTTTGGTTTTGGTACCAATTAAAAAGAAATGGATATAAAATATTTGGATTATAATTTATTGGAATTATTATTTCATGTCACAAGAACTTTCATTTCTGTATTTCTAAATGTTGGGTTTTCTCTCACTCATCTGTATCACAGCTAACAGAATTCTCCATTGAAGAACAACTGGACTTCTTGCAAGTGTATGTTGGAGGTCAGACAGAGGTGGCCTCTGAACTTTATATGACCTTGACAGGAAGCTACCCTTCTGGCACGACTTATTATCTCAGCCACAACATGGCTATCCTAAAGTTTGTGACTGACTCTTCCATAGAGAGAGCTGGCTTTAACATTACATGGGAAGCAGGTAGAAATCCAAGATGATCCGTATTCGTGATTCTATTCGTGAAATGCACATTCTTTTGTCTTCATCCTTTTAATTGATTTCTGTTTATTCTACAGGATTTTTGTTTATATCAAGTTTAGTTTGAATATTTATTTTTCAATAACCTGACTAAAATAATAAAAGTTCTGATGCCTGTGATGAAATAATTAGTGTGGGATGAGAATTTAACAAATGCCTAATTACCTTCACGGTGTTCTGGTGTATACATGTCTCTCTTCTGAAACTCAAATAAAATTCAATAACAATATGTGTATTCATCCTGAATGAAATTGTATAACATTAGGGTGTGTTTTTTGTAGTGTCCACGTCATCCCTTTGTGGCAGTGACCTGACAGCTGATACTTCCCTTCAGAATGTGACATCCTTCAGTTACCCCAGCCTCTATTTAGGTGGCCTCGATTGCCTTTATACAATCAGTGCCCCGGCTGGCCAGACCCTATCTTTGCTGGTGTGTATTGCAACTGACAAATTATATTAAAACACCTCTCATCCCAGTCATTACTAATGCTGTATAATCACTTGTATATTGAACATTGGCGTTGCAATCTAATGCCTTGGTTATTGGGGCAGACCATTATTACCATCATGATTGTGTTGAAGGCCCTCGACATGGTCATGGTGGTGGGCTCCTAATTGCGTACAACAAGCCCATGTCATGGCTTGTCAGCTGATTTTGTTATTCATGCATTATAATCCTGGTCAGAAGATACTTTTAAGCTAAATCATTAATTAATGCATGCAAGTTTTTATTGTGAGTGAAATTGACGATTGAACATGGAAAAGTAATGGAATTGAAATTTACAGCTGTATTACTCAACCAATTTAAATGATGAACATGGCTTGAAAAAAAAGCATTTGCCTGAATAAGAAATTCTCATTATGGAACCAAATGTAATGATGACTTTCTGCACATGTCCCCAGATGCTTGATATTATGCTGGGTGAGGATGATTACCTAGAGTTATATGATGGCACTGACCTCCTGACCTCACCTAGAATGGTGCGCTTCGAGGGACCTGATACTTCACTTGCTCAGATGTCCCATGTTTCCATTACGTCGGATGTCATAGTGAGGTTTCACACTGAAGAAGATAACCACATGGGGACCTACAATGGATACAGCCTCGAATACACCACAGGTGAATACCGTTATGATTGCATTACGCTATGATTGATTAATTGACGTTATCATTGCATGGCGATGTGATTTGCTGACGAGGACAGCTGATTTGTCGCAAACTAAACTGCTATACTATACATACAAATAGCTCTTAAAATGCTTAGAGGCTTCATTTATGATTTCGTACGATCAAATGAGTTACCATAACTCAACGAGGATGCTTCTCATCATAACGTCCACGTATTTGCTTGTGTTCTTGGTTGGTTATTTGGTGTCGCCTCAACCAATCAGAAGACTTTATACTTTCAACCTCAGCTGTAAGACAACGATTGTGGTATTTTTGGAACAGACCCATGTGCTTTTGTTTATTTTATGGTTGTTCCTTGTGTAGTTGGCAAGTTGTTGATCGCTGTAGAGCCAGTCAGAGTGAGCCCTATTACTATTAGGTTAACTAGTGTGAAAATATATGAGGTGGTCAACAACAAATCCTTACCAAAGGAATTTTGTATTCAAGTTCTAGATATATGGATGGACTGTAGCCTCGGACGGTAATATAAATATATCTACTTGGAGTCTTGTAGGTCTAGATGGAGTATAGGCAAGGCACTCGCCCCTGGGGTTTTGATGATCTGAGGCCCTCTACTGTTGTAAATAGAGCTGCGCTGTTAGAGGCGGAGTTTTTTGCCTGTAGTAGTAAATAGCACGGCGCTGTCAGAGGCGGAGTTTCTTTGCCTACAGTACTGTCGGTAGTAAATAGCGCGGCGCTGTCAGAGGCGGAGTTTCTTTGCCTACAGTACTATCAGTAGTAAATAGCATGGCGCTGTCAGAGGCGGAATTTCTTTGCCTACAGTAGTAAATAGCGCAGCGCTGTCAGAGGCAGAGTTTCTTAGCCTGAAGTAGTAAATAGCGCAGCGCTGTCAGAGGCAGAGTTTCTTTGCCTACAGTAGTAAATAGCGTGGCGCTGTCAGAGACGGAGTTTCTTTGCCTGAAGTAGTAAATAGCGCGGCGCGCAGAGGCGCTGTCAGTAGAGGCTGTCAGAGTGAGTTTCTTTGCCTACAGTAGTAAATAGCGCAGCGCTGTCAGAGGCAGAGTTTCTTAGCCTGAAGTAGTAAATAGCGCAGCGCTGTCAGAGGCAGAGTTTCTTTGCCTACAGTAGTAAATAGCGTGGCGCTGTCAGAGGTGGAGTTTCTTTGCCTGAAGTAGTAAATAGCGCGCGCTGTCAGAGGGAGTTTCTTTGCCTACAGTAGTAAATAGCACGGCGCTGTCAGAGAGTTTCTTCTGAAGTAGTAAATAGCGCGGCGCTGTCAGAGGCAGAGTTTCTTTGCCTACAGTAGTAAATAGCGTGGCGCTGTCAGAGACGGAGTTTCTTTGCCTGAAGTAGTAAATAGCGCGGCGCTGTCAGAGGCGGAGTTTCTTTGCCTACAGTACTATCAGTAGTAAATAGCGCGGCGCTGTCAGAGGTGGAGTTTCTTAGCCTGAAGTAGTAAATAGCGCGGCGCTGTCAGAGGTGGAGTTTCTTAGCCTGAAGTTGTAAATAGCGCGGCGCTGTCAGAGGTTGAGTTTCTTTGCCTGAAGTAGTAAATAGCGTGGCGCTGTCAGATGTGGAGTTTCTTTGCCTGAAGTAGTAAATAGCGCGGCACTGTCAGAGGTGGAGTTTCTTTGCCTGAAGTAGTAAATAGCACGGCGCTGTCAGAGGCGGAGTTTCTTTGCCTACAGTACTATCAGTAGTAAATAGCGCGGCGCTGTCAGAGGCGGAGTTTCTTAGCCTACAGTAGTAAATAGCGCAGCGCTGTCAGAGGCAGAGTTTCTTAGCCTGAAGTAGTAAATAGCGTGGCGCTGTCAGAGGCAGAGTTTCTTTGCCTACAGTAGTAAATAGCGCGTCGCTGTCAGAGGTGGAGTTTCTTTGCCTGAAGTAGTAAATAGCGCAGCGCTGTCAGAGGCAGAGTTTCTTAGCCTACAGTAGTAAATAGCGCGGCGCTGTCAGAGGTGGAGTTTCTTTGCCTGAAGTAGTAAATAGCGCGGCGCTGTCAGAGGTGGAGTTTCTTAGCCTACAGTAGTAAATAGCGCGGCGCTGTCAGAGGTGGAGTTTCTTTGCCTGAAGTAGTAAATAGCGCGGCGCTGTCAGAGGTGGAGTTTCTTAGCCTGAAGTAGTAAATAGCGCGGCGCTGTCAGAGGCAGAGTTTCTTTGCCTACAGTAGTAAATAGCGTGACGCTGTCAGAGACGGAGTTTCTTTGCCTGAAGTAGTAAATAGCGCGGCGCTGTCAGAGGCGGAGTTTCTTTGCCTACAGTACTATCAGTAGTAAATAGCGCGGCGCTGTCAGAGGTGGAGTTTCTTAGCCTACAGTGGTAAATAGCGCGGCGCTGTCAGATGCGGAGTTCTGCCTGAAGTAGTAAATAGCGCGGCGCTGTCAGAGGCGGAGGCGCCTACAGTAGTAAATAGCGCGGCGCTGTCAGAGGCAGAGTTTCTTAGCCTACAGTAGTAAATAGCGCGGCGCTGTCAGAGGTGGAGTTTCTTTGCCTGAAGTAGTAAATAGCGCTGCGCTGTCAGAGGTGGAGTTTCTTAGCCTGAAGTAGTAAATAGCGCGGCGCTGTCAGAGGTGGAGTTTCTTTGCCTGAAGTAGTAAATAGCGCGGCGCTGTCAGAGGTGGAGTTTCTTTGCCTGAAGTAGTAAATAGCGCGGCGCTGTCAGAGGTGGAGTTTCTTTGCCTGAAGTAGTAAATAGCGCGCCGCTGTAATGATTATTTAGAAAAAATTCCAAGAAATGTTATTTGCTTTGAAAACAGATATTGAAGCTGGGAAACATTTGAAATTTTATGATTATGGTAATGATCTACTTATGTCCTGTAGGGCTAAATGTAGACCTACTGTCAGCATACCATTGTCTGCCAATGAATGGGCAACAGTAGTGAGATGTGGTACTGGGCTAGATTTAATAGGCTTCTTGGTCAGAGTACTTATTTTACACTTTGCATTTCTTTTAATGCAGGATGTGACAGTACATTGGATACATACACATATGGTAAGGTGTCATCACCGGGGTACAGCACGGGAGATATTTACCTCAACACAGACTGCACCTGGATCATACAAACACCTGCCAATGAGTCATTCACTCTTTTACTGGACCCAGACTTTGAGATTCAGGATGGCATTGATTTCCTTGTGGTAACTAAGGCTTCTGTTTTGTACAATTAGTAGGCAGTCAATGTTATTAATTATGGGTATGTTAAATTTCAAGAAGAATTTCAACAGAATTCCTGAAAAGATTTTCTCATGTTACTTGTTCCTTCTACAGGTGGCAGGAACAAGTCTAACAAGTGCATCCCCTTCCACATATAACTTCATAGCATCTAGTGGCTATCTACTGCTCCAGCTGAACACCAATAGGGTTATAGGCAAACGGGGATTCTCTGCCTCATATTCCATTGGTGAGTTTCATTCACTTTATATGGGTGACATCTGCTACAGTGAAGGCTTATATTGAGTTGTAATATGCAATATTGAATCATGTTACTGTTGGTAAATATTAGCCATCACGAAATAGCAACCCTCAAATTGTTATCATTCAGTTGTGGGGATATATACAAGTTGGAGTGACTTTCTTATTGTTTTCAACATTTTAACCTTTATTACCTTTGTTGAATATTGCTATAGACAAATTATCGTTGGCTTTTGTCATACACAAATTATTATTGTAGGCTTTTGTCATACACAAATTATTATTTTTGTTGGATATTGTCATACACAAATTATTATTTTTGATTATTGTCATAGACAAATTATTTTTGTTGGATATTGTCATATACACATTATTTCTATGATACAAGGGAAAGATAAAACTTTGAATAAAATCCTCATTGATTTAATATTGTTGATTATGTTGTCACAGACTGCCCTGTTTTATCTCTGAGTGCTGACACGGTGATAACACGGGGGACGGAATCTAGCCAATACGGAGCCAACTTCACAGTGACATGTGCTGAAGGGTATTACCTATCAGCTGAGGAATACCAGGGAGTCAGTGAAGTGGAGGTCTTGTGTGGTTACAAGGGAGAATGGAACATACAGAGGACACCGACTTGTTCCCGTGAGTACTGCCTCACCATTCCAGTACCAGCAGCTGGCATTGAATGACATCTGTGATGGAGTGTAACATGAGCATTGTGTAATGTTGTGACAGGCGTATACTGTGGTGTGGCCCCTGACCTGACAAACGGTTACACCGTATCATCCACTGGAGCCCAGTATGAGGACTCTGTCACATACAGCTGTGATCCTGGCTTTGTTATCAACGGCTCGGCAACAGTGAACTGCACAGCTGCTGGCTTGTGGGATATCCTGCCTGCATGTACTGGTGGGTAGCACAACAATAACCATTACAATCCAGACAATCTTGAACATGTTTCTTCTTAGTTAACAATGGCTTTCATACTATACATGAAAACATAAGCTAGGAACTTTTTCCTGGATCATCAGTGAACCAACTTTGTCACAAATAATATTGTGATTGACATGGATTTGACTGATTCTGCTGTGTGTTGTGGTTAGGTGCGGCGTGTGCGGCACTCAGTGGGATAGCCAACATGAATGAGACTCTGATACAGGGTGATGGTATGAGCTTCGGCTCCATCATCCAGTACGACTGCCAGGCTGGGTATGAACTGGTCGGATCTCCTATCATCATCTGTAGAGATACTACCTGGTCAGATGCACAGCCCCACTGCATCAGTGAGTGTCATGGAGAGTCGTTGCTGTTTTTTTAAACCCTTTCATTATATTTCATTTCACATATTCTATTTATATAAAAATGATCTTTGCGATGTGAAATGTGTGATATTTAAATGATGTCTTGATTATTATGGCCATTATATTGTTATCATAACTTATAGATTGATAAAAAATGGGACCAATTGAAAACAATCCCACTTGATGACATTGAATACTTTGATTACTTTTAATAAACTATAAATAAAGAGATGCACCCAGCATTTCTAGTAATTCATAAGAACGATGTTATATTATCAAAAAATTATTATCATCATGAGCTACCTGCTTTCACACCTATGATATGGTGTATACCAATTAACAAAGTTCTTATTTCTATTCGACAGAGAAGAACTGCACTGTCCTTACAGACCTAGTTCTCAATGGGGCAGTGCAGAGTTCCGCTCAGGTCGTTGAATACGAAGACATCCTGGTAGACTGTGGACCTCCCTACCTGTGATGATTCTGGTGGTATGTTCTGAATGGCACCTGTGATGGTAGTGATGGTAAGTGACATCACATGATGGACCGAATCAACTCTTTCACAGACCTCCCTACCTGTGATGATGGTAAAGTGACAGCAACCTAACTTGATGCCCCTACCTGTGATGGTGGTAAGTGACAGTGACAGCCTAACTTTATCTCCATACCTGTGATGGTAAGTAAGTGACAGCAACCTAACTTGATGCCCCTACCTGTGATGGTAAGTGCCCCTACTGTGAGACAGCAACCTAACTTGATGCCCCTACCTGTGATGGTAAGTGACAGCAACCTTACTTGATGCCACTACCTGTGATGGTAAGTGACAACAGCCTAACTTGATGCCCCTACCTGTGATGGTAAGTGACAACACACCTAACTGACAGCAAACTTTGCCCCTACCTGTGTGATGGTAAGTGACTGTGATGGTAAGTGACAGCAACCTAACCTAACTTGTAAGTGCAACCCTTGATGCCCCTACCTGTGATGGTAAGTGACAGCAACCTAACTTGATGCCCCTACCTGTGATGGTAAGTGACAGCAACCTAACAACCCTACCTGTGATGGTAAGTGACAGCAACCTAACTTGATGCCCCTACCTGTGATGGTAAGTGACAGCAACCTAACTGTGTAATGCAACCCTTGATGCCCCTACCTGATGATGGTAAGTGACAGCAACCTAACTTGATGCCCCTACCTACCTAACTTGTGCCCCTATGGTAAGTGACAGCAACCCTAACTTGATGCCCCTACCTGTGATGTAAGTGGTAACTTGATGACACACAGCCTAACTTGATGCCCCTACCTGTGATGGTAAGTGAACAGCAACCTACTTGATATTGATGGTAAGTGACAGCAACCTAACTTGATGCCTTACCTGTGATGGTAAGTGACAGGAGCCTAACATGAGAGATTAATATTATGTTTCAATTTCATTGCACATTTAAATGTTTAAATTCATTGATTTTTCTAATATACAGTATTATATATGTATTGTTTATTAAACCTGATAGTTTTCCCTGTGACAGACATTGATGAGTGTGCTAGCACCACTGATTGTGATGGCTCATGTATCAACACAGTTGGCAGCTATGAGTGTGTCTGTGCTAGTGGCTTTACCCTCAACAGTACTGATCTACTCCTGCTATGGTAAACACACTATCACCTCACTGTCAGTGTCACAGTTGAACTGCTATCCTTGTATGTTGTTGGTTTGCAACCTGTTGTGGGCAGTGGCTTTGTGCTAAGTTGACACTGTCCTAGCATCATAATCATCCTCATCCATCACCGCCCTGACATCGTGCTGTTGTTGTTAAATACTACATAACACCCCAGTGTTTTATTTCATTTTATTTTGTATTTTTCTTCAGTAATTTCGTGTGAACTCATTTAACTAGAATGCACATCAAAATGCAGCCAATATCATTGATGGATATTTATGCATTAGATCGATAGATTAATCATCACAAGACAGATTTGTTTATTCTTTGTTGATTCCACCAGATATTGACGAGTGTTCAACCCGGAACGGAGATTGTGCAGACAATTGTACGAACACAATAGGCTCTTACACATGTAGCTGTGATATGGCTGGTACCACTCTTTATACCACCAACGGAACTAGTGGGATCTACCTGTCAGATGGAGCCACTGGCAACTATTATAATGACACTCTCTATATCAACCACACGTGTGTAGGTAGGCACAGTAAACAGCAGGACTAACTGAGCAATCATGTTTCTCCATGTGTATATTAGAAATATTAGATAATGTGCTGATTTACCTGAGATTCTTACCTTCTTTATAATGATAGATGTTCAATAAAGTGATCATTGAAGCGATTAGTAATATTTTGCAGGTAATTCACACCCAGGTTGATACACTTGTCTCAAGTAATTGATTCCAGGTGCGTGTTTGTGTTACAGATGTGCAGTGCCCTATGCTTGGACCTCTCACAAATGGACAGGTGCTCGACACCCAGGCCAACTTTCTCTATGGAGATGTAGTAGAGTTTCTTTGTGATCCTGGTTTTGTACTTACGGGAGCAGAGTCTATCGAATGTCTCTCAACCGGAGCGTGGAACGCCTCGACTCCATCCTGTCTAGGTGGGTAAAGATTTGAAATATTACATGTGACAATTGTATTGCCATTAACACCTGTATAACTGATAATTAAATCCCTTATTCAGCTATAATGCAGTGACATATACGTTGTTACCATGTATCCTCTTTCCTGTGTTACAGCTGGTGAATGTTCCTCCCTTGGTATTTCGGCGCAGGCTCGTTACCCACCTGACTCTACAGGTGTGGCATTACCTGCCCAGTACGGGGACTCAGTCAATCTGTCATGCAGTACAGGCCTTCCAACGCCTCTACAGCTGAACCTGACTTGTACACATGATGTTGTTAATGATGTGTATGGCTTCAGTGGAGATTACCTCAACTGCCCAGGTGTGATTTAACCAGTGATTGGATGTTCTCTTATATGTGTTAAACATAATAACTTTGTTGCTTTAGAATTTTGTTTATGAGCATCTCTTTTGATATGTTTATTCCTACATTTGATAACAAGCACTATAGTCTATAAATGTTTTTAACATCTGGATTAAAATGCCTTTCTCACTTTGTTCACAGTTGTGAGCTGCGGTGTGCCAGCCAATTTGACTGGTGCTGTATATGAAGGCTACACAGGTCAGCTGTATGGGGACTCGTTTAACTTCACCTGTGAGACCCTGGCTGTGATTGATGGCATGAGCGGTGCAGGTGACTCAGTAGTGCGCTGTGAAAACAACAGCAGATGGGACTTTGGTAACCTCAGGTGTTTGCGTGAGTACATATATTGATAGGCCTATCTTGGGTTTTTATTTCCTTGAATAGCTCTGAATCTAGACAAAAACAAATTGCTTTTGGCTTGATGTATCAAATACTCTTTCTCATTTACCCACACCACCCATATAGCCCACCACACCACCCATATAGCCCACCACACCACCCATATAGCCCACCACACCACCCATATAGCCCACCACACCACCCATATAGCCCACCACACCACCCATATAGCCCACCACACCACCCATATAGCCCATATGCTCATCCTCATAAGATTACATCACCCAAATAATCATCCTCAAAGTCGTTTTGGGTGTACCAAGCTTTGCCATTGGTCTGTGAAGAGGTCTCCAGATCAGCCTGTGGCAGAGCAAGAGGGGCACTTTACACCCAATTATCAGAGCAGGGATGCAGGAAGAATTTGCTCATTGGCGACTTGAATATCTCTAGGTGACGCTTGCGAGGACCCAGGACGGCCAGCCGGGGGATACCAGAATGCTACCACATACGAAGCTGGTCAGATGGTGACGTTTGGGTGTAGCAGATCAGGCTTCTCTCCTGTACCAAGCTTTGCCATTGTCTGTGAAGAGGTCTCGGCTGGGGTCCTCGGCTGGAATGCTAGTGTGGCAGAGTGTCTGGGTTAGTCATATCTCATCATTTTTTCCCCAACTTAATGTCTCTGCATCTTTAAATGCAACTTATCCATCGCAATTGGTTGCATCCTGGGTTTTCATTTCTATATGATTTTCTGGTAATGAAGACAAATCAAGCAAGTTAATATTAATTTGTAATGACACCAATAGATATGTATCCACAATAGATCTTATGATTCCTTTGACAGACACTGAAGCTCCAGTATTTATAGACTGCCCTACAGACCTGTACAACCTCACTCTATACTCTATTGCCAACTCCACTGGATTCACTGCACCCAGTGCCACAGATAATGCAGGCAGTTTGGCAAACATGACCTCTGACCCAGAGTACTTCATCAGTGACTGGGTGATAGCTGTAGACACACTTGTCACTTATATTGCCACAGATTATGAAGGAAACACTGCCCAGTGTCAAGTGTCATTCCTGATCATAGGTACTACTAGTAACATTTAAATTGATAATGAGATCTATTTGGATATTGCCAATTCATTCATATTCAAAGATATTTTTAATGTTGTGTATTTGTGTCAAGATGAAACTTCACCTCAGATCACCTGCCCAAACTCCACCCTGTTTTTGACTCAGTCCCTCAACCTCACAATAGCTGATGATTTGCCAGCCTCTGCAACTGATGACTCTGGCATGGTCTCCATCACTTACAGCACTGATGAGCTCTTCATTACTGGTGCTGATGTTCTTCAAACTGAGACAATTGTTGCTACAGCAACTGATGATAATGGCAACAGTGCAAACTGCACGTTTCAAGTGTCTGTCAGAGGTAATGTTTCTGATGCATACATCATCAACCTGAAATTTCAGTTGCCTACATTTGTCATTTCTTTTTTTTTATAAAACGTTTATTATTATTATTTGTGATACCAATCATTCCAGTTGATCTCAATAGAATGAGTTCAGAAACAATTTGTTGATGTTAGAAGACATTATTTTCTATTATGTTTTGGTTTGATGTCATCAGCACCTATATGCTCATCAACTTACCTATCCCCACCTGCTAACGGTGGACTCACCTGTACATCTGATGCTACTGGCACGGTATGCCAGGCTACCTGCGATAACAACTTCTTCTTCTATAGCGGTGATACCACTCTTGAATACAACTGTACACAGGGCAATGGGTGGCTACCATCAACATTTATTCCAGACTGCAATGGTAAGTGTTAATAGTGTCCATTTTATACTTGCGGCACATGTCAAATGTTAGATTTGTGATGATGGGTGGTGTATATAGCAAATAACATGAATTCTTTGAATTTCTGAATCTACACATCTGATTCATGTCACATGGTACACTCTGATATTGACTAATTCACCTGTGGACTGCTTCAGAGCCAGTGACATTTGCCAACTACACTGCAACGGTGGTCCTGGATTACAGCAATAATGACACTCTGCTGGGAATCACTGGCTGCGTAAACGATTACCTGGGGCAGGTGGATAACTCAAGCGATCATGAAGAATACCTCAGTAATCTATGCAGTTCTCTCGGTACCTCAAAAACAGTGACTTACCTCATGGCCGAGAGTGCATATGCTTCAGAGTCTGAGGTTGGTGATAATGTATTGCTAATAATTTATGATATAGTATATTAGTCTGTAATTATATATGGATCAAAGAATGTGGATTATATCATAATCAAGTACTGAAATGCACAGTTCTATTATTGCACAGTACAAAAACAATCCAATGTAACTTTTGGCATTGAGTGCCACAAGTTCAAACAGCATACTTTATGTCTGGAAATTCTGGTATTGTTGTTCAAGGACACCAGATGTATGGCTATATTGCTTATTTGCAATTTTGTTCACAGCTGCGTGTTGTGATATCCTACAACATTGGACCGTCAGGAAATTCTGAAGCATTCTACATACAATGCCTCAATACCTACATCGAGGCTGCTTACGACACGTTCAAGGCTGCCGTGCTCCCGCTGTCACTCAATGCTCCTAATGCCACATGCCCTGAGTTAATGGGGAAATTCAACAAAACGGATATTTTTATGTCATGCAGTGAAGGAACCAGGTTACAGCAGCGAGGCCAGTCTGGGGTCTTTATGTGCTGTGAGTTATAGGCCTCATGGATCGAACCACAGACATAGAACATGGGTCGTATCATATCAAAGATGTTGACAAGAATAATTACTCATATTTTCTCTTGATCTGTAGTTAATGTGCAGCATAAATCTTGAGCTGAATCTACATGTGATTCAACTAATCGACCATATTGGACTTTGTGGTAATGTTGATTGGGATGGGAGGGGGATGGGGCTGCAATGTTGTGGGGTGCACAAAATACAGTTGAAGAACTTCATGAAAACATAAAATCTGTTGTCACTGTCTATGTAAATCATTAGTATTTCATCTGTATTCAACAGCCCTTCCCATTCATATGCAGGTGGTTTGTGAGTTTATATGATATGTTCAGTAGCTCTGAACAGGCAGCATATAACTAGTGTTGGTGTGCAGTCAAACCCTAAACTGCCTCAGTAGCACTGTAATGACAACGCATGTTGTGTGTGTGATGTAGTGGGATGTGGAGCAGGGACATACTACTCTGCTGCTAATGACACCTGTCTGACATGTCCTATCGGAGAGTACCAGAGTGACTCTGACCAGACCCAGTGCACCTCATGTCCTTCAGGCTACACCACAGAGCTGATCGGCAGCAAAAACAGCACGGATTGTCTGGGTAAGGCTGTTGTGGTCGTTGAGGAGCATGGTTTGTGCCCTGTTCCCATCTACATTGGATGTATATTTGTAGGTCTGATGAAATTTTAATTTCCAATGCATGTTTACTTTTCCATGTTAGTTGATGAATATATAAAGCTTGTTATTCTATGTAATTAATTAATGAGTATCGACAAGATACATGATGCATGCAGAATCCTGCAGGTCATCCAGTCTTCACAAATCTATATGTGGATGTGTTTAATGCTGGTTTTCTTTGCAATTCTACCTTTGTCTCTGTTTCTAGCCGTGTTCTTTGTAATTCTAACTGTATTATTTGCAATACTGTATTATTTGTGTATCTGTGTGTTTTTTACCACAAGAAATGTGTCCATTGGGATACACATCCAATACAGGGTTACCCCCCTGTCAGCCATGTCCTGTAGGCAGCTATGGCAGTGATGCATTCACCTGTTCCAGCTGCCTCATCAACATGACGACCTTCACCACTGGTTCAGCCTCCTCCAGTGCCTGCATCAGTAAGGCTTATTTGCCAGGCTAATGAATTATAAACCATTCCTAGTGTCTGCATCACATTGATATCACCTCACCTTACTTATAAGACAAATTTAAGGGTTAGATTTTTATATGGCTATAATTGTCAGCTTGTATCAGTGTTTCGTATCGAATTTCTGTGTTTTTAATTGTTCTGGAAAATCTTTACATTGTTTACGTAAGACTTTCTATATATTAATTAAAAATTGGTTATTGTTTGAATTTCCACCAGTCAGTCAGTCCTTTGAATTTCCAAATTTTGTTCCTGTTTTTGTTATTGATCTTTGTGTGCTCTATGAATTTCCATTGATTATTTATTTTCTAGGTGAGTGCCCCTCTTCATCCTACTCCTTCACAGGCTATGAACCCTGTACGATTTGTCCCTCGGGATTCTACACAGATGTGCCTGGTGCCACTTCATGCACTGAATGTGCCTCAAGTGCTTACACACTTGCCAACTCTACGCTAGATGATGCCTCCGTCTGCATGGACTCAGGTGCAAATTGACTAATCACTTAAAGAAAATTGCCCAGAAAAAAAGCAGAAATGCCTGTGTACTTCTAGGACTGCTTAATATCTGTTTCATATCATATCTCTGTGTTTAAACAAATGTTGTCTTTATGAATACTTATGTTTCTAATTTGTTTCAGGATCTTGCCCTCCTGCTCTTGATAACTGTGTGAGCGGTAGTTGCCTCATTGTTGCACACCTCCCAACTTGTGTTTGCCCACCAGGTATGTAATCAATAGCTGACAAAAATGTTTGTAGAATTATCCTCTTGGACATGAAATTATATGTTTATCCTGCCCTGTTGACATTGCTATGAGGTACCTATCTCAGGTTTATGAATGATATACAAGTGGGATGTAGGTGATTAAATGGAAATGAAGAACTTGTTGATTGGTTTACAGGTGTGACAGGTGACTTGTGTGACTTGGATATTGATGAATGCGCCTCAAACCCCTGCTATTATGGGTCCACCTGTATTGATGAAGTCAATGGCTATTCGTGCAACTGCACGGCCAGTGAGTTTTTTTGATCTGAACTTGTAGGAATGCTTCAGTTATGGCATTGATGTACTACAAGAAAAGGAGTATTTGAGAAAAATTACACCAATGCGTTAAGTGTTTGTTTACTGCATGTCAGCTGTGTTTATTTGTTGATGCAAGTCATGTGTTTATTTGGGGTTTGTCAGCTGGGTTGACCTTATCTGGGACACGTTGTGAAGTGGAGGAGGACAACTGTTTGACTAACGACTGTATTAACGGAGGAATGTGTCAGGATCTGGTTGCTGATTTCCAATGCCTTTGCCCATCAAACAGTGGATTTACTGGTCCAAGGTGTGTTTATCAATCTCGCTTTGAATTAATACTACAGCATTGGTTTTGTGGAGGTCAAATATCAGCTATAGACTTTTACCCAAACTAAACTTGTAATTTGCTGACTTGATAGGAATTCCCCAAACTGGTAGTAGTTGTGTTTCTCATTGACTTTATTGTCACGGCTGTTTTTCTGCGTGCAGATGTGCCAACACTAGTGATCCATGTACAGTCGACCCTTGTACGAATGGAGTGTGTAGCCTCCTGTCTGCAGAGCTGCGTCAGTGTACGTGTGATCCAGGGTACACTGGTGTTGACTGCGATTATGAAATAGGTAGGTCACAAAATTGAGAGGTATTCTGAGATTAAATGCAAGTTGGTATTGCTCTGCCCATATTGAAGTCTAGTATTTGAAAGGAGTGAGGTCTGTAACTGAAAGATTACCCAAAGACAGAGCAACATCAGTGGAAGCATTACAACACCAGCATGGAAATCCAGTGCAAAAACTGTGCTGCTGTGCAACACTCACTAATTGCACAAACCATGCAAAATCAATACGAGAGTTATAGCATGTAACAGGGTAGTACCAGCGTATTCTAAGTACATCATTAGAAAAGACTCTTATGCAACTAAACTATGGCACTAAAAATACCATACCAAAGTCTTTCGGTGGTTTGTTTACAGATGAGTGTGCTTCTAACCCTTGTCTTCACGGGGCAACTTGTAACAACCTGGTAAATGGCTACAACTGTAGCTGCCCTGTGCAGTATGAGGGGACACTGTGTCAGCGAGCTGTCCCAAGCCTTTGTCAGACCTTCAACTGTACGCCAGGGGGTGTATGCATCTATGACTATCTTCCCCACAATGCATTCTGTCTTTGTGAACCGGGATTTCAAGCAGGTGCATTGTCTTTCTCAATATAGATTGAATTTCTGAACCTATAACAGCCATTGGAAGGTTCTTTTTTTGCCTTATTACCTGAGATGCTATGCTAAGAATTGCTAATTTGATATTTTTGGGGTAAGACCAAGTCATTCATATAAGTTTATATTGACTGAATTTAATTTCCCTAAGACATGGAAGGTAATGACAAATGAATTTTGTTTTGATATAAAAAGACATTGTCCCATTTCTGTTGGCATTGTAACAGAAAACAGTTCCTGTGCTGCGGTAGATTTCTGTGCACTAAGTGACCCCTGTGTTAATGGAGTCTGTCAGTCAGGCTCGCTGGCAGCTGAGTGCGTCTGCAATGCGGGATGGGTAGGATCTACCTGCCAACAAAATGAGGATGATTGTGCTCAATCAGGGTTGTGTTTGAACGGAGGTACATGTGTAGATCTACTGAATGGCTACGACTGCCAATGTATCGCAGGATTTACTGGTGAGTGTCATAACATGTAACATCATAACGTCCATCAAAGCGCCTAAAGCTTTGCTAATAGGGCTCACTCTGACATGCTATGAGATGAGTATGTTAATGAGTAAACAGCATGCCCATCACCTCTTGACGTACCTATAACCTCTTTGCTGATGTTGCTGCTGCTGATGCAGTCACAGTTGGTGGATTGTTAACAAAAAACAACGATACATTAGATATTTCTTACATCATGAAAGCTTTGCTAATTTCCAGGTGGAAACTGCTCGACCGATATCGATGAGTGTGCCACAGCTAGCTGTGATGTCAATAACACGGCCCAGTGCATGGATGCGGTGAACTCTTACAGCTGTGAATGTGTCAGTGGATGGACAGGCACTGATTGTGATGTGAGTAAACCTTACATGCCTGTCACCTGTCGTGCTAAGATGATCAAGCTGTCTAATGTGATGCATGAAGTCATTGTCTATATCGTCTCACTTTCTGCATTGTCCATTTAATGAATTTGATAATAGTCTACATTTAAAACCACAAACGTTATGGTTTAGTTCAGCAGAGCTTTATCATACCATTGCTCCGTGTTCCATCTTTTCATCTGTTCATAAACATTGTTAGCAAGTTTTGTTACAAAGCAAGCCTGCAACGTACATGGACCTTTCTTATGTCAATATCTCTTTGTAAACTAAAAGTCTGCTCTGGTTGACCTTTGACCTCTGAGTGATTTTTAAAAAAACACTTACTAGAAACCTCCTATTCAATGTTAACCCAGTGGGGAAGTGAATATGCTGTTGCTGAGCAATTATTTCACCTACTGTAAATTTCTTTAGAAAAAATCTGGTAGTACCTTTGGTAAGAAAGGTTATCATTGACCTTGAAATCATTTTCAAGGTTACAGCCACAAATGAGGAATCTTTGAATATGACACATTTCAGTGGCATATTTTGTCAATATGACTTGTAGAATGTTATTAATACATTTCCTAACCCCCTTTGCATGGGAAGTATGGTGGGGCTTTATATAAGAGAGGTTATCAGTTTCTTTCAGCAAACAAGGAGTGTGTAAAGCTGATACATATTTGATACCACTTTTTCTTATAAAGAAAGCTGGCAGCCTTAAATAACCCATGGACCCCTCTGTTGTAGATGGCTCCTGGCTAAGTAAAAATCAGCCCTGCTCGACCTTTGAATATCTTGAATCATGTGAAACCAATGGGGAATAAGTTTCTATGGTACACTTTTCTTATAAAACAAGCTAGCTGCTCCAAAGTACACACGGGCCACTCTTATATTGATGGTTCTTTGTAAAGTGAAATAATCAGCCCTGCATGACCTTTAAACCCCAGGTTGTTGTTGGAAAATCTATAGTACAATGTTAACCTGATGGGGTATTTAAATTGCTGTTTTTTGGAAGCCAGGAGAATCGTGTAATGCATTTCAAGCCAAAATAAAATATGTAGGGATGTTATATATGAAAGGTCATTCTTTGTTTGGTTTATCTGACTGCATATTTAGTTTTTTGTATGGCTCTTTATTGTATTCGGTTTGTCTGGCTACTTATTTCATTCGATTTGTCAGACTGTATATTGCATTCAATTTGTCCTCACCAGGTGGACATTGACGAATGTTCTGTGAACAACCCCTGTCAACATGGTGGGTTGTGTACCAACCTTAATGGCACCTACTCGTGTAACTGTTCGGATGGCTGGGAGGGGATAGACTGTCAATCTATCGTGCCTTCATGTAGCCCTGCAGACCCCTGCCAGAATAATGCTCAGTGTATCGACCTCTTCAGTGATTACTACTGCGAGTGAGTGTTTACCTCTCATAGAAACAAGTGTTGAAACAACATTCCTATTTGCTGTTTAAAGAGAGCTCCTTGACTTAAAAGATGTATGTTTTCTGTTTGAGTTTCTTGATGAATCAGATGTTGACCCTTTTTAATCTGGTGTTGTTTGCAGCTGTGCACAGGGGTTGTTTGGCAAGACTTGCTCGAATGGGACATCTGTCTGTGGTTCAGCCAACCCATGCATCAACAACGCAACATGTATCACAGGCGATCCAGTCTCATGTGAATGCCCGCAGGGTGAGAGAACAAATCAATACACTCAGCCCCTGGTTGGACATCACGTGATTATAGCTAGACTGTTGGATTTGAAAACCATCATAACTTGATGAGCTAGTTGAAGATTGAAAAAATGTTGTATTTGTCATAATTGCTGTCATATTGGTATTGATTTTTCATGACTGAAATTTTTTTTTTTGCAATTAACATCATAATTGCATGACAGGTTTTTCTGGAAGTGGATGTCAGTTTGAAGCTGACTTCTGTAGTTCAACCCCATGTGAGAACAATGCAACTTGCGTGGCGGAATTAGATTCCTACACATGTCAGTGTGCCCCTGGTGAGTACAGCAGGTGCATCATAACGTTTGATGGCATATCACGTTTAGTAGCATTACATCCGTGGAATAAATTTGTCTATTTTATCCCTGCTTTTTATTAAATATGTTATGATGTTGTATATATGGTCAGGATACAGTGGCGATAACTGCTCCATCATTACTGACAACTGTGCCTCATCGCCCTGTGGAGATACCTGTGTTAGCCTGGTCAACTCTTACTACTGTCCTTGTCCCATTGACATGCAGGGATACAACTGTACAAAGGGTATAACTGCTTATACTGCCTCTGTCTCCATATATGGAGAAGATCTGCTTCAAATTCGCTTTTGGAGATAATTTAAGATAATTTAACTTAAGATGCAGGCACTATTTGATAATTAAGATCAAATGGTTTATCAACATGATTTTGCATTTATTGTTTTTATTTACAGAATGAGGTATATTTATGCCATAATTTTCGCCTTTACTGAGCGCTCTGTGTTGTGTTTAGATGTGGCCAGTGATTTTGATTACCACATGTTTCTGGCCGGGGCCACCGCCAAACTCCCGTTCCCTATCGACTACAGCCCTGTCACAGATGTTCTCTCGCTTCAAGTTCTTGTGCGTTATGATTTTCGAAACGCGCCTGGAGTTTTCTTTACCAGCACAGTTTTTGAGTATGTATTCCTGGTTAAGAGCTGCAAAAAGTTAATCACACAATAGCACCTTGAAGAGTATAAAAGCAATCTTTGATGCAGTATCTTACGCTTACAACCAAACATGATTTAGGTCAATGTACCATTTGACCTATGTTCCCTTTGACCTTTTTGTACCCTTTGACCTTTATGTACCCTGACGTATTCAGCCCGAATGACTCTGGGGAGGTTACAGAACACACCCTGATGGAGCTGGATGAGACCGGAGTGCATTTTTATTTTGATCCTGCAAACCCAACTGTTGTTGATTATTCATTTATGGTGAACAACCAACGCTGGCATGAGATAACAGTGTCTGTGAATCTGACAACTGGTGCTGCCATACTCTACTACGATGCTGTGCTGACCGTCAGTCAAGTGTCCATTGATCAATCTTTCCTGAGTAACAAATTGCAGAGGTATGCATGTTATTCACCTGCTAGGCATTCAAACAAAAGCTAATTCATCTTAAGCCAACATTTATTAGGGCTGTTGATAATAGCAGGCAGACTGCACATTCGACTCATGGTTTGCACGTTGAATCTGAATCATGACACTTTTACTGTCCTGCGTGTGCTCAGTGGATATTTCACAGTGGGTGGAGAAGGTTTCCGAGGTCACGTCAGCCAGGTGAACACCTGGCATCGTCCTCTCGATTTCACAGGTGACATTGTGACCGTCAACCAGGATTGTCTTCATGTGGATAACACAAGTCTCTTAATGAACTGGCGAGAGTATGTTTATGAGTCTGGCGTGCGGCGGGTGGAGACATCTCAGTGTAATGCTGTCACTACAGATACCAGTGATGGTGAGTGTCATTCTGTGTAGTAACTTATGAGATTCAAACCATTTTTGTGCTTCTGTTGATGTTTAATCTTGAGCAATAGCTTGTCATGCACTAACGTAATAATTTTTGCCAGTTCTTAGACATAGATGGTATTTATTGAATTTTCAAGAGATGGATACTCCCTTCAAATGGAACTAACTATCCCATGATTTTATTCTTTAATTACAGCAATTTACTTCTTTGCTCCATTCCCTGGATGGTCTTTAAGCAGATCCAACATATTAAGAAAAAACGATATAACTTTGGAAGAATGCATGGCCGTATGTTTGAGTAGATACCTTGATTCAACAACAAGTGACTGTGGGTCCATTGAGTATGGGACAACCTCAAGTGGTCAAAAGCGATGTCTGCTTCAGACAGTCATAAGAATAGACTTGCCATCATTATGGAAGTCTTTCCCTAATTACACTTATTACGAATTTAGCTATTATGCAGGTGGGTGTAGAATAGTGTATGTTACTGTTATTGGTGGTTGTGTATTAATCAACAGGAGATACTAATTCCTTGATGGGGTCGTGCAAGGGTTGTACAATTCATTCTTCTCTGTACTTTAACTCCAGGTGATATGGGTTGTGCTGTAATGAGGTTTCTAGGTACAGCCAAGATGGGTGCTAACAATCTATTACTTAATATGACTATGGTGTGTGGTTTTTTTCACAATGCCTGACTTTGACAGACAATGCAGCACAACCTGTTTTTTACAGACAATGCGACATAACCTCTCTTTATATTGCTTGGCACTGTGCACTATATCATCAGGCCGAGTAGCAGCTGTTTTGTGTGCGCTGGTTGAATACATTCTGTTGGATGTTTTGATGTTGCTCCATTACTCATACTGAACTCCATCAATGTCTTACATTCTGGAAAAAGTTAAAGCAGTTCTAATGTGCTAATGAATTTTAAAAATGGATATTAGATGCTAAATGAGCAATACAGATTATTAGATTTAAAATAAGAACTGTTTGTACTGATAAATTGGTAATATTGAGAGTAGATTGATTCACACCCTCTCCGACTGTTCAGTGACATTTCTGACTTGGTGTGTATGTTGTGGTGTGTGTCACCCAGACAAAGTGTCAGCCGCTGTGACATCATGTCCTGGTGACATGCTGGTCTTTAGCGAAGAGAGGAGGCTACCTGTCACTTGGACTGAGCCAGTTTTCTCAGACATTGCTTCTTTCTCACAAACCCACATGTCAGGTAATGATCCATGATTCTGTAATAAGTGAATGTTGTGTTCAATTTGCTGCAGGTGATCAGGAAACAATATTGAAGTGTTACTTATGAGCTCTTTGTGTGATATAAACCTACTAATGCTATGCTGAATTCCAAATATATATTATTACCATTACTGGTTATGCATCAGGTATCTGGTCAAGCTGATTCACCCATTTTGAGGGAATATTACAATTAATGAAACACATAAGAGATGATATATGTGAGTTTGAGTGAGGTTCTGATTTACCTCCATTCGAGGCAGGGAGGACAACTTTTGTGCAGGTTTCAGTGGGGAGAATGAAAAGCATCTCTATACTGCAAAGCCCAGACCTAGCTTTCTCCTGCATATGCATTTGTTGTTCTGCATGTTCTTTCAGGGGACACTATGACGTGGGGCGAGTACCAGGTGTCTTATGTGGGCAGAAGCTCTTCTGATTCCACAGCTCACTGTGACTTCAAAATCTACATTCACTGTGAGTTGAAAACATTATATCCATGAATGAGGTGTTTGTGTTTTAGCATTTTGTATCATGGCAGGATCATTATCTCATTATATAATTTGTACATATTATTCTGTTATATAGAATACAAATTTTAGTCCATGTATGATGCTGTTGACAAACCTCTTGTGTGTTTGTCTAATTTTATATTTTCATAAATGACGTCTTTCAGTTTGGGAGTGTATTCCGGCTGACATCCAGGTGTCAGACAGTGTGTGTTTGTCGGACGGAGACTTGGCTGGCTGTGACTTGACATGTCCAGCCAATACCACATCTGACCCTGATACCCCGACTTTCCCCACATGTGGGCCTACTGGTGCCTGGGATCCGGTGTACCCATTTGACTTTCAGCAGCCTGAATGTAGAGGTCTGTACTGTTTTGTAAAAAGTTCTTGTTTTCAAAAACAAAAGTGCACTTGTTATTATAAATACATGAAAAAGTTGTGTCCCAGGATCAACATGATTCACATGGCTGATATATACAATATATATTCATGTATATAAACTTTAAGATGTATACCAGTTTCATATTCATCGTGTATTCATACAACAACAGCTGATATGCTGTGCTTGATCATTCCAACTTCTAATATAGCAGCATGTCTGGTTTCAGCGTATGCCATTGCCAACAGTGACATAATGGCTGATATTGTCTACCCAGTAACGGTCCAGAGTCTTGCCGTTCTAGCGACCTTAAATGAACGTCTGCAGAATTTATTCACCTCATGGAACACTACGATATACCCAGGAGTGTGCATTGATGCTTCATGCTCAAATCTCAATATCTCTGTGAGTTGCGTCCCGGATACCAACTGCACAGCTACTGTCTTACTGACGTATGATGGGTGAGTCCAGCCATCATGTTCTGATCCATGTGGTATCATCCCATTGTGTAAAGCCCAGTATTTTATAACATTTCAAAACATCCTATCTGTCATATCTGTTTAAGCTAATATTATGCTTGTCCATCCATATTGGTAAAATGTCCTCTGGGTTATATCTGTGTTAGACTTGGTTGCCTTGTCATGTGTTGTCAGACCTAACTTTAGCAGTGCAACAGGAAGTCTCTCTGCCAGTGACATCATCACCAAGGGGCTGTTTGAGGACAATGCATTTGACTTCAGTGTAAGATCATGGTTACCTTTGGCCTGCCAACCTACAGTAGCTGATGGGGTGTTGATAAGTGGATTGTCACCTTCTCAATTTATACAATGATCACGAGTATGAATAAGAACATTACCAGAACCTGACAAGGTTGATATTGATATGGAAATGGTTGATGATGATAATATTTGCTCCCTATTGTAAGCATGTACATGTTACTTTCAATGTCGTTTTCACCGGAATATTGCTAACTGCAGAGCCCTTGTAAATAATTAATTTGTTGAGATTTTCATTTTGATTGATGTTTTGATGTACTTGTCACCATACCCGACCCATCAGGACGTCACTGCCGGTCTTGATGGCCTTGACACTCAGGGGGTTCCTGACCTGGCTTTATCAGCAGAATCAGCCAGCTTGTCATGCTCAGCGGGGAGTGAGCTGACGGACACATTGTGTGGTAAGGTGTAGTTTCTAGAACTGATTCCAACACTTTTCACATCACACATTAAATGCATGATGAATTGATGATTGGAGTAGGTAATGTATCAATCCCGTTATAGACAAGCAGGTGTTTATGTACTGTGTTTGTCAATGTTATTTATCTTAAGTTGATAAATCTGTTAATCATTCCTGTGCATGGAAGGAAATTCACATCTTAGGCATCATCTGATGTTGCTTTGAGAATTACTAATGAAATACAGTAGTTGATTGAATCACAAAATATTTAACTTAAAAAGTTGTGTCCTACGTGATGTATCAGTTGAGTGTGCTGCGGGTTCATATCTCAACAATAACACAAGTCAGTGTGAGTTTTGTGCTGTCGGCTTCTACCAGCAACTACCTGAACAGGGCGAATGTCTGGCATGTTCTGCTGGAGAAACCACCGAACTCATGGGATCTACGTCGCAGGCAGCCTGTCATGGTGCGATTGTCAACAGTGATATAAAACAGTTTCTATCAGTTTCATTCTGTCTGTTACTTAATGTATATAGGGTAGAATATTAGAAGTTTTAGGACTGAGTAACATCTGCATCCTTATATACTGTATATTTATTGTATACTGTTCATTATTAATGAATTCACTGTATTGCTTGCTTTCAGCTGTCTGTGTGGCGGGCCGGTTTTTCAATAAGACCTCTGATGCATGCGAGGACTGTGCTATTGGTTTTTACCAGCCAGCACCGGGTCTCTTCTACTGTGAGCCATGTGGTGTCCAGCAAACTACGCAGCTCCCAGCAGCTGATACAGTCACCCTATGTTTCGGTACACTCACACATTTTGCATAGGCTTCATGAACGCCACTTGTAATGTGCTAGACTTGTGTATATCCGTGGTTATATGCTTCTCTCATGTATAATCATTGATATATGCTATGATCCCATGATCACCTGTGGCTGTGTACTATGGTCTTATGTTTATATATTGTGGTCTCATGTATGAATTATATACTGACATCTCCTGAACAATTATGGTCATTTGGCCTCATGTATACCCATGGTTATATACTGATCTCAAGAACACCTGCAGATGTATACTGGCTCACGTAAACAATGGTTATACCGTAATCTCGTATAAACCTATGGTTATACACTGTTGTCTTTGGTTATATAAGTTCTTTCATACTTGAGGTAGTATGTATAATATGATATTTGTCTAGCCTTGTTTCATTACTTTGTCCCATATTTACATACATGTGGTTAACCTATACTTGTTCATGCAACTATGGTATAGTGTCTGCTTGCATTTGTAAACCACTTGTTATTCTGTTACACCTTGGTATATATGAGGATTTCTGTGACCAAACCTACAAAATGATGTGGTTTGACAGATGAATGTGATTCGGGTTATCAACTCAACAGCACTGGCCAGTGTGTGCTCTGCCCTATCGGCACATATCGCACATTAGGTCTCCATGACAACTGCAGACCATGCCCTGCCGGCTTCATCACCCCTAACAAAGGTTCCTTCTCCACATCCGACTGCACCGTTGGTCAGTACTCTCACTCCTCTGGTTTTCAGTAGTTATTGTGAAATTATTCTTAAAGATTAATTTGAAATTTCTATCTAATGATAACAATTTTTTTTATTGATGTTGATGATACATGTAATATGTTACAGTTGAGTTTGGTTTGGGTTAATACATAATGATGCCCAATCATTGTGACCTGACTCATCATGTGTATTGCCATGTCATCATACAGCGGAATGTCTTGCTGGAACCTACCTGAATACTGACGATAACGCATGCTACCCGTGTCCAATCGGAGAATATCAACCAGATCGCTGGCAGCTAAACTGCTCTGCTTGTGATACTAGCTTCACCACAGCAGCTGTTGGGGCCTTCAATGTATCACAATGTACATGTAAGTGTTAACTTTTAATAAATTCATCTCTGCTTAGTATGTGCTTTGAATAACTATCAAATTTGTTGATGCGTTGTAGTGATGATAAGCAGAGGTAGTTTCAATTACACATCTAGAAGCATTTTTTATTTTCCAGTTTTGTGAGTGATTTCAATTCCCAGCAATACTTTTACATGCTTGTTGCTCGTTAGTTTACTGTGACAGTGGATTTGAGGAGAGTGTTGCCGGTAGTGAGGTGTGCACAGGGTGTGCTCAGGGATATTACAAGAACAACACAGAGAATCTATTTGACCAGTGTACACCATGCCCAAGTGGTACAACCACACCCACAACAAACTCGACATCTGTGGAGGATTGTTCATGGAGTATGATGTTCATAAATTCAATTGGCTTTTCTTGAAATAATTACTTTTTTATGAATTGCTTATCATTGAATCAGGATTTTACCTGATGGAATTACGAGTTACTGTATTATCATTCCCCAACTGGATGTCTCCCTGCCCTCCTGGGCATACATACTAACCTGTGACATAATCATGTTTCAGCGGCTTGTGATCCTGGTTTCTACCTTAATACAACATCCAATGCCTGTATACCATGTGACTTAGGAAGCTACCAACCTGACCAATGGCAGATATCTTGTATCAGCTGTAATAATCGGTTCACCACGGTGAACACAATGTCCACTAATTCCTCCGATTGCATATGTAAGTTTTCATGAAGTTGTGTGAGAGAGTGCAGGAGGGATCACTGTATACATATAACCCATCTGTAGAAAGGTCAAAGAATAGAAAAGCAGGTTCACACAAATTTTTATGCACAAAAAGTAAAGCCAAAGGTAAACTGCAAATTAATTGTGATGGAAAAGCAACATGGCTATGATTTGGAGCAACCATTTTGTGCTACAGTTTACTGCGAGTCTGGCTTTGAGGCGAACGTTACGAATGAGGTTTGTAACAGTTGCTCTCGAGGCACATACAAGGACAATAATGAGGACAGGTTTGGACAATGTCAGTCATGTCCGACGAGCTTCATCACGCAGGACATCAACAGTACTGCACTGTCCCAGTGTAATGTGGGTGAGTGGAAGCTCAAGTCATCCATACAGCAAAACAAGAAAGCAAATGTTACACTTGTTATGGCTGTTTTAGATTTATGTTGGACTATATAATACCTCAGTGACGCTCAGTATGTCTATCTTTATCAATATATGTCTATCAAATGATGTTGTTGTATTCATCATGCTGCTGATGTTCATCAATGAGTTTAAGCTTTGTTGTTTTTCCTGTATTCAGCCAACTGCAGTGCTGGTACTTACCTAAACGCAACGTCCAACGTGTGTGTGTCGTGTGAGTCGGGCACATTCCAACCGGACCAGTGGCAGGAGATGTGCATTCCTTGTAATGCTTCCTACACCACCAACTACACCGGGGCTACCAGCGACACTGAGTGTTTGTGTAGGTATACTGGGTGCTAATTCAGGCGGTGTTATATATTGCAAGTCCAATTTTCGCTTCTAAATTGATTAATCATCATTTTGTTGTTAAGATAATGGTAACTGCTCGGGTGTTGATTTGTATACCAATAACTTTATATGGAAAGTACTTACTGTTATTTATGAGTCAGCTGTACAAATAAGGATTTCAGGATCAATGCACTCGTATCTTGTTGAAGAATTGTAATCTGTGAATTCAGCTGTCAAGGTGAGGACAGATGTGTGTATTATTCTGCTCATGATTTATTGAAGTCACTTGTTGTTTCAGTTTTCTGTCCCAGTGGTTTTGAGGAGACAGCAGTTGGCAGCTATCAGTGTCAGGGATGTCCCCATGGGGAATATAAAGACGCAATGGTAGATCCATTCGGCAGCTGTATTCCTTGTCCTGTGGGTCTGATCACTGCTGATGCCAACTCTACTGCTGTCTCAGACTGCTCTGTCGGTACGATGCTATTTCTGTACTTCCTACACCTGCGATGATCTGAGATTGGACAAAGCTATCCTTGATAGAAAAATGATTTTCAGAACTTAATTTAGTTTATTATGTTTTTGGCTGTAGCGGAGTGTTTTGCGGGCACGTACCTCAACGCAACATCCAACGAGTGTGTGTCATGTGAAGTTGGCACTTTCCAGCCAGACCAGTGGCAGGAGACTTGCATTCCCTGCAATGCTTCTTACACTACCAACTCCACAGGGGCTACCAGTGATACAGAATGTATATGTAAGTGCATAAATCCTCATCAACCTCTTATATAATAATTGTATAGGTATGTTGGTTGGTGTTTAGGGGCGGGGGGTGGGGGAGATTAGTACATGAGGACCATATTGTCTCATCACCTGACCTGCTGCAGTTACATTGGTATTACTGCCCCACCCCCACCCCTATGTTTTTTGGTGTTGAGTTTATAACATTTAAACCTGCAACTTTGGAATATACATGTTCCACCTGTACAGTGTATGAATAGCCCAAACTAACGATGGAATGCTGGGCTTTGAATATCCTATCTACGGGGTAGCTTTTGATGAAAGCATGGTGTGTGTTTGTTTCAGTTTTCTGCCAATCTGGCTTTGAGGTGCTGGGCAGTGATATGTGTGTCGGCTGCCAGAGAGGATATTACAAAGACAACACTGAGGATGTGTTTGGGATGTGTCAACTTTGCTCTAGCGAGTTTATTACAGCTGTGGAAAACTCTACCTCTATATCTGAATGCTCTCTAGGTGGGTAAATTGTGCATGGGTACAGCCTGTTCTTGACCTGGGTGAGATTGACTTGTGGAATCCTCCAACTTCTTTTTTGTTTTTGATTCACCTTGGAACTTGAAAATTACGAAATATAATTGTGCCTGATTATTATATTTTTAATCTTCTAGCCAACTGTAGTGATGGTACGTATCTGAACACAACGTCCAACGAATGTGTGTCTTGTGAGGTTGGGACATTCCAACCAGACCAGTGGCAGGAGATATGCATTCCTTGCAATGCTTCATACACCACCAACTACACTGGGGCCAGCACTGCTGCTGAATGTTTGTGTAAGTGGCCTCTTTTTAATGTTCCCTGGCTCAGTTTCAATTTTAATTCCCTAAGTCCAAGTAAATTTATACGTCAATGCATTTGAATCATTCACCACATGCAAATGAAGTCTATAAAATGTGGACAGTTAAGGTATATTTGTATGATTGCAGTTTTTTGTGACTCTGGTTTTGAGGTCACGGGGTCAGATACATGTCAAGGCTGTCCTCAGGGGTCATACAAGGACAACTCAGTTGATATATTTGGACGTTGTTTGTCTTGTCCAAGCAATGTTACCACGGTAACCAGCAACTCCACATCAGTAACTGGCTGCAGTGTTGGTACGCTGGCTGAGCATCTTTTTTGAAAATTAAATATATCATGGTAATTAATATGCCAAGGTCATGAAATACATTATGTTAGTCAAAACATAGGGTGATAATAGGTTACACTGCGGTGTTAAATATTCTTAGGTAATTCCGAAAATTCCATCCTATTTAGATATGACATGATAATATTAAATATAGCACAGTAATTAGATGGTAATCATTTATAAGGTTGTGATGAAATATGCCATTGTAACTAATTAGGGATTGTTCCTTTTACCCAGAAGTCGGGAAGCATATGATTGTTCACACACAGGACTCCACCATATACATTTGCTCCATTCGATGGCTATGTTGTGTGTAATGTACAGTTGCCTGTGACCCGGGGTACTACCTCAATGTCACGGAGAATGTATGCATGGAGTGTCCTGTTGGCACTTACCAGAGCATGCGATGGATGAACTCGTGTGATGTGTGCCCTGATACGCTCACCACGGGATCCACCGCATCCACAGACAGCAACAACTGTACTTGTATGTGGCTAAATGTGGAATTCATCAAATTTCAAATTTCATATAAGATTGAAACTCAAGTATTATTTTGAGAATTTTTTTTTCAAATCGGAGATGAGCATCATAGGGCTGGTTGGGTGCTTGTCAATATTTAACAAATAATTTAGATATTGCTTTTACTCTAAGTTTATTTCACAAAAATGGTTAAATTACATACATATAATTTGACCTTGAACTTTTTCACATCTGCTATATCACGTGATTTCAGTCATATGTCCTTCTGGGTATGAGGCTTATATCTCTATGGTAACAACAGCACCTTCAGCAACTGTAAGTCCATTGTTTGACTGCCTTGGTTGTGCTCGGGGGTACTATAAGAACAGCAGTGAGTCTCTGTATGGATCCTGCACTCGATGCCCTACTGGCTTCATTACACCCGATGTCAACTCCACTTCCATCAACGACTGCTCCATAGGTACTCATCCCATTTATGTTTGTTTTCTGATTCACCCATCTGTGAGATATGTCAGAATTTATTCTATACTTAAATTGAATTAACTTTAGTGAGAGCTATGATCTGCAAATTACTAAATGACCTGTATGCACTACTTGGTGTATGAGATTTGCCAAGTAGGGCATACCTATAACTTGACAAAAGTTATTGCTGTTCACTTTTGAGCACATTTGTTTACGTTGGTAGTGAACAAACCCTGTTGTCACTTGCCTGTGTGGTATATGGTATTGATTTGATTGGTGACGTGATTTGTCTACAGCTGACTGCAGACCAGGGACATACCTGAACGCGACATCTAACGTGTGTGTGTCATGTGATGTGGGCACGTTCCAGCCAGACCAGTGGCAGGAGACTTGCATTCCTTGCAATGCTTCCTACACCACAAACTCATCAGGAGCCAGCAATGCTGATGAATGTCTTTGTGAGTCTCACATCCAAATTGAAATGATTATATCATCTAAAATTTTAAATTTGTGCTGATAATAATTCATAATGCAAAACCTAGGTCACTTAGAATTCTATGTTCAACTTATATTACACCCAAACTTTCTGCACTATCTGTACGTTACCTGTTTTTCAGATTATTGTCCATCAGGGTTTGAGGTGACTGGCAGTGACAGCTGTATAGGGTGCTCTGTTGGCTTCTACAAAGACAACGACGTGTCTCTATTGGAATCCTGTCAGCCATGTTCGGGTAACTTCATCACCACGTCAGAAAATAGCACCTCAGCAGCTGACTGCAGCATCCGTAAGCAAATTCCTCACCACATCTTTGCGTTAGTGAAACATTGACAAAGACCAATATTCCACTAACACGTTTGTCTGTTAATTGCTACCTGAATAATAATCACCGCGTGTTTTAATCCCCATCTGATTTTTAAACGGCACCTGTGTGTTGATTGCCACCTGTGTGTCAATTGCCACCTGTGTGTTAATGGCCACCTGTGTGTTAATTGCCACCTGTGTGTTAATTGCCACCTGTGTGTCAATTGCCACCTGTGTGTTGAACGCCACCTGTGTTGATTGCTACCTGTGTGTTGATCGCCACCTGTGTGTTGATTGCCACCTGTGTGTTGATTGCCACCTGTGTGTTAATCGCCACCTGTGAGTTAATTGCCACCTGTGAGTTAATCGCCACCTGTGTGATGATCACCACCCATGTGTTTTTAACCTCGTCCATGTTTGGATTGACAGCTGGATGTCCTACTGGCAGCTATCTAGATGTGACCAACTCCAGCTGTGAGGAGTGTGCTGTGGGTACCTACCAGCAGGACCAGTGGCAGACCAGTTGTGATCTGTGTCCACAGAATACCACAACCAATGCTACTGGCTCAACAAACATCACTGACTGCCTGTGTAAGTGCTACCAATCTGGCATGATTCCAACTGTCATCAAATCATCTAGATAGTTTAAAACTGTTAAGTTAGCTTTGGACATAGGCATTATTATTGTTTGGTTGCTCCTTTTCAATTACCAGAGTTGATAATTGCATAATACTGTTAGTTGTATCTTGGTAGAGCAAGTATTTTGTTGCATGTTTCAGTTTTCTGCCCCCCTGGGTATTTCGTCGACCCAGCAGGAAGTGGTAATACTTGCATCCCTTGTGGTGTGGAAAGTTACAAGGACAATGTTGCAACGCTATTCGGGGGCTGTACTCCTTGTCCTGTGGGATTCATCACTGCTGCACCTGGTGCTGTCAACCAATCTGAATGCACCACAGGTAAGCTGGTCGCACTTATTGCTAATCCTGATAGATGTTGTTTCTCATTGTACTGTGTTTGTTATTATGTGTTTTATTTGGAAACAAATCCATGAACAAGCATTCAATAACTGTATTATTTAAGTGTGTCAGAAAGTTGTTGAGATCTATGCCTTTGCAAAACATATAATAATTGTTTATAAATTCCTCTCATACTTTGTAAATAAGTAGATCATTAATGTCTTGGATCATATTCACTGATAGAACATGTTATCATGCAATATGTGCACTATCATTTATACCATATTTGTATCCCAGTGGCGTGTGGAGCGGGAGAGTTCCGTAATGTCAGTGAGAATCTATGTCAACCTTGTCCCCTGAGTACCTACCAACCAGACCCCCTCCAGACCTCATGTCTACTGTGTAATGCCAGCTTCCGCACCAATGTCGCTGGGGCAACAAGTCCCCAGAACTGTACCTGTAAGCTCCTTGATTGACGTGATTTGATGATCGTCCTGATTTATCATCCTATGCCTGACTATTGTCAAGCATTTTTTTTTACTGATAGATAAGTGTTATATGCCGTGTGCAGTTTTCTGTGAGTCGGGTTACGAGCAAACTGGTGCTGAGTTGTGCTCTGGTTGTTCCCGTGGTTACTACAAGGACAACAATGATGATGTTTACGGTTCTTGTCAGCCGTGTCCCGTCGATTTCATCACGCCTGTGGATAATGCCACCTCTTTGGCTGATTGCTCTGTTGGTGAGTTCAGTTGTTCATCAGGGTCTGTTTACCAGGGTACGTAAAGTATGCTGTTAGTCTACCTAACATGGCTTCTGTGTGAAGCATGGTCTAATCGAGACCAGTTGATGAGAATTATGGGTGAAGAGTTCTCCAGACACTCTACTGGAGATTATTGTAATCAATTTATTTTTTTGGGGGGTGGGGGGGCTTCATTCCTATATAGAGGTGATTATGTCCATAAAGAAACTAGACAAAAACGGAAAGGTTTTGAATCATGAAATTTGCATCAGTTGTAGGGTCTGTGTGTGATGCCAATTATTGTATGTGTTTCAGCCAACTGTTCGGCCGGAAGCTTCATCAATGGCAGCAACCAGTGTGAGTTGTGTGGTTTGGGAACATATCAATCATCAGCCTGGGTCACATCATGTGACACCTGCCCTGGAGGACAGAGTACTGCTTTAACAGGCGCTATCTCCGTCACAGACTGTCTAGGTGAGGTCAATAAGTGTAATATCAGTAGGGAATGATGATGGTGTATACAGATGGTTATGAGTGAAATTATTTATACACACTTCTCTTATACAGCCTTACTGTCATCTGTGGTTTACAGCTAGCTGTGCCCCAGGTTATGAGGCTGTCAATGACACATGTGAACCTTGTTTCTATGATGCTTACAAGACAAACCATGGTGTAGACCTCTGTGATCCATGCCCTGGCAACATGCTGGCTGCATCTGTGGGATCTACAGATGTATCCCAATGTGTTTATGGTAATTGTGTTAGGTCAAGGTGAACCTAGCTTTGCGTGGCCATGTCCTAACATTGTATTAACCGTCTACAGATGTACTGCGGGGCTTGCTGAATTGTAGATATAATGATTAACTGTTTGCTACAAATGCTGTTTTTAAACCTAACTTTGATGATATTTACCTGTGTTATCTCAGAGAATTGCACAGCAGGTGAGGAGTATGACCTCACAACCACCACCTGTGTAGCTTGTCCTCGAGGTTACTACAGAGACACGAGTGGGGGGCCTCTCTGTGACCTGTGTCCTGTGGATTTCATCACCCCCTCTACGGGAGCTGTCAGTGCTGCCCTCTGCAGTGTTGGTGGGTCTTGTGAGCTGTTGTAATAGATTACTGTGCTCACATCCTGGGAGGCTTCAACTTGTGATTATGTGGTGTAAATAACAGCATCAATTATTCCTGTTGGAACTTATTGTATTTGACAACAATGTGATTTTCAATTTAGATTATTTTGATGGAAATGTTTATTGACCAAAATTCTACAACTGGAATGTTTTCACTATTGAGTTGAGTGATCCTGCTCTTGGTGTGTCATCCAGGAAACTGCAGTGCTGGAAGTTACCTGAATGAGACTGACCTTACATGTGTGCTCTGTCCACGCGGCACATACCAAGGAGACAAGTGGCAGACAGAATGTGATCCATGCCCTGTGGATTTCACCACAGCGGCTGAGGGATCCACGATCATAGGAGAATGCTACTGTAACTCCTACCAGTCAATATCTTCTACCTAATGTTGTACTTACTAACGACCTACAGGTGTGATACTATTGATGGCGATGTTTTTCTGATGTGACAGCGACCAATGAGTGTGACCTGAACACTGACAACTGTAGTGTTGATGCTGAATGCGTGAACACAGATGCAGGCTTTACCTGCTCCTGTAACGACTTCTTCACTGGCGATGGTTATACCTGTACCCGTAAGGATGAATTACTATTGATTGCTCTTGTAACTTTGTTGTTTTTCATCCAAATTAGAGTTGTTTTAGCAGCTTTGGCCATGTACCACTCTTGTAACTGGTGGTTATTTGTGCACCTATAGGGATCAATAACCACTGTAACTATGTAACTGATGGTTATACATGTTCCTTTGATCAATTGCAACTATTAGCCTATGTAACTTTGATGGTCATACCTTTACAAGCAGGGATTTTTGAGTTCCTTGTTCTTTCACTGGAGTATTATGAGTATTTCATGTTTATTGATCTAGTGCGATTATAATGCGGGTTCTAATGAGCTGTTTTTCCCTCCCATTAGACCTGTGCGACACTGGCTACTGTCAGAATGGAGGAAGCTGTATCAGGTCTACAGGAAACAACAGGCCACGGTGTAGATGTACTGTGGACTTTGTGGGTGTAAACTGTGGTGTATTCAAAGACCGTGAGTCATGTTTCCAGAATTATTATCACAAAATGCATGACTTTCTCTCCATCTGAAAATTGAATATGTTATCTGTATAACAAATTAAGTCAGAACAAAGGATTTCTTAAAGGCCATGACCTTCATAATTCTTGGTATATAATGACATTAAGTCTATGTGTGATATATTTGCAGCATCTTCACAAGACAAAGTACCTAATATTGTGGGTGGAGCTATAGCAGGGGGAATCGCAGCCATTATTTTTGGACTAATTGTGGCGGGTATCGTTTCGCTTGTTAAGTAAGTAGTGACTTGCTCATCCTTTGCCTGATGATTGTTTGTGGTAATTTTCTTAGTTGTTTACAGTAGAACGAGATGTTATGATTAGCACATTGTGCTAAATATTACCCTGTAGGACGCCAGTTGTTAACATAATGGTAATGTAATGACATGTCTGAACAGGGCTATGCTGGTGTTTGTTTGTTTGTTTTGATCTGAAAGCATGTTTTTTTATTAACCTGCAATGTTTTTCATCAATCAGTAAATCTTTGCCAATCACTGTGTGCCATTTGATATTTTTCAAATACAGAACATTTGAACTGAATGATAAACTCTGACATGTGCTACTTCATAAATGACCTTCTCTTTAACATTGACCTCGTGCTTCCGTCTTGACTCATCAGGGCCTCCGCCGCAACCACAGCAGCAGGCGCCGTCGCTGGCAAGGCAGCTCTCATTGGCAGCCAGCCTGCAGCCCCCGTTCTCTACAACAATGTAGCCACAGGGATCCGCTACCCTCAAAGCCTACTCTTGCAGGGCAACAACCTCACCGGCCAGATACCACAGACAAACTCTGTCCTCAACTCACCGCCTCTCTTCTTCGATGACACCGGAACTGGGCCCAGTATTTTAGGACTTGAGAGAGCCAGCCAAGGATTATCACAGGATCCTTATGCATCGTTAAGACAACCAGGAGACTTCACCATGAGATTTGGTGCTGAATGATAAATTACTGCTAATAACGTTTGCCATAGTGCTGCCTTGACTAACAGTTAATCTAAAATTGTGAAGTTAATTGCCCTAGGCACGACATGTATCAGGCAATGTAAATTAACAAGTGTACATAGGCTAACAGTTATTTGACTTTTTTGTGATATTGACAGTGGATGGAAGCTATGTAGGTTCACTATTTCGTTAACTTACGATATGTACTTTGTTATAAATCAACAATCATCAGCAGGACAAAATCATGTACAATCATTGGATGAATCTAGCTTGATGAATTATGTCACGGTATGTTAAATGTTGATTACATTTACTCAGGATATATCAGGGCAATTATTGTGCAATAGTAACATTCAAGCTTGCTTCACATTTTTGGGTAGAATAGCCCCTAGACAATACAGTTCTGTAGTCTCCTGATTGTAACCTTATGTAACCATGCTACTGCAAAAATATCTACATTAATTCTCAATAAAATTGACCACAATCTTTTCATATATGTACAATACAGGTCTCTGATGATGCCATTTGAGTAGTGCACCCTTCCTGAACTGTTTGCTGTGTTGTAATTAAAGTTAGACATTGCTGAGGACGGTCAGTATTACCCTATCCTTGGACCAAAACTTGGTGAATAATTACGCCAGCAGAGGGCATGAGAATCTGAATCAATAATGATGGAACTAGCCCAGACATGCTTGACTTTTAGCAGCAAAATAGCAGTTATAATGATAGTCACCCAAAATATTATGGTAAGGGGAGGCCAGGGCAAAACTACTGTAAGGTTCAATGGTCATCAGCAATTCACTGCTAATTAGGTAGAGTTTAAACAGAGCTCTGGCTGAAACTTTCTCCTGTGGTAAACTATTCAATGGGGTTACAATGCAATTGGAAAAGCTATTATTTAATTCTGTCTTAGCCATGGGTTTTGTCAAGGTGTACTGATGTCCCCAAAAATTAGTTCTGTGCACTGAAAAGCTGAGGGGAAGAAAACTCTAATCTTATCCATTGAATATTTTGTATACATGTATGAGGTCCCCATGGAGACACAATGCTTTAAAAGATGCCAGTCCTAACATGTGCAATCTTTGTTTGTAATCCATCTCTGAAATACCAGCTATGAGTATACCTTTGTACTCTTTCTATGAGTGGTGAATGTTCTAGATGGGACGTGACAAGTGCCTAATAAAGGTTGATAAAAACTCCCTTAGAGGGACATGTGAACACCTGTCTGATCTTCCCAAGCACTCTGTTAGCCTTTACTGGCATTGTTTGCTGGATTGAAATGACTGACCTGTTGCAGCCTACATCCTCTTCCTCTAACACATCATCTAGAGTAGAATCATCCATGCAGTACTTTGCATTTTGTACGCTAAAAAGCATTCTCTTATCATTTCCCCAACTAAATACTTTTCAAGAGAAAACAAGTAAATATACCTGGTTGAATAATTTATTGCATTCTTTCTGCAATGGCAGTGCAAGTAAAGGTTACATCTATAAATATCGGAAGACTTCTAAACAGTATAAAAACACAATGTAGTCAACAAAGCTGTGTATATCCTCAATCACATAATAACATGCCAATTAAGAACTTCAATTTAAGTCACCCAGTTTTGATATGAAGTACAATGATATATAAAGTTCTTAAGCATAATATAACAGTAATATAAAATATAATAAGAGAGGAATGATATGCAATTTTGGTGTTTGATGTCTGTGTTAAGCTGCATTATGTCTATACAGTAGAAGGCCAGTGGTATCTGGAGAAGCTCGAGTCTCAAGTGGCTTTGTGAGAGAGAGGGGTGAAGAGCACCTGGTTGTTGGGGACTCATTCACCACCACCCATCCCCCCCACTCACTGAGAGTAGCCACATCAGTATATCACTCTCAGAGAGCCTCATACATATTGTGATAACACTGGTTAATGGTTGCTTCAAGAGGTCAATGGGTGCTTGTGGAACATTCTTGTTGAGGTTAAGTACAACAGACTTCAGTTCATATACCACCTTTACATGCATATGTACCAATCCTAGCCCATACATACCAGTCCATGTATAAATTTTGTTGACTATATATCAATTTATTAATACATGGAAAACAGCCCTCCATACATATTAGAAATCTGGCAAATATGCAGTGTAAGGAACAGGATTCAGGTTTTTGTTTTAGGATCTTTAAGATGCTTTGATTGGGGCAAGAAGTAAATGCCAGAAATTATAGTTAGATGTTATGATATTGTCAACAGAAGCTGTGCATATCTAAGGCTAACTACCCACAGTCAACTCTAAAAGCATACAACCTCATGTGATTTATAAAACATCTGCAGAAAAAAACCAGCTACACCCACCAATGACTATCTACATTCTCTAACAAACACCTAGTTTCACGACTATAACATGGAACACTTGATGGACTTAACAAGGACACAGTCTTGCTTGCCTACTACATGCATGGAGTTTCGTATTTAAATCACTACTGTACTACCTGAGTCGTGGTGTAGCCCCCCGAGAATGAGCCCCAGTTGATGCTCTGTGTGAAGAGGATGCAGGTTGCCGAGGCGGGAGCCCACGAGGGCGTAGGCATGGCGATGACGTCAATGGGCTACTAGTGCAACATGCCCCCCGGGATTTATCACTGACCCGGGCTACTCTTGCTCCAATATTCGGTCTAGACACAATTTCAACCCCGCATAAATTCTTATCAGAACCAGCGAGGACTATGCTGTCATAAATACCCTCCCCATCATCCAGAGACGAGTCAATTGTGTTGGTTTCGGTCGGTTGGCTTTTATGATGGATAGATGCCCGCGTAGCTTTGTCTAGCACAGTACATTCACTGGGAACCGAGCTGAGATTGTCCCCTGAGCCGTTACAATGCATGGTACTTGTGCCATTGGTGGTGAGATTGCTCTGTTTGGTGGCTTCACCAGCCAGGTCATTGTGAACGGTCTCCCGCCATGCTTCCACTCTCTCATCCACTCTTCTCTGCGCCAGGTTGTTAGCCATCACTCCAGAGCCAACGCAGTTTACCCCACTCTCTCTACAATCAGCCGTCTGTGATGAAGGATTAGCAATGCCATGTAGGTGCTGCTCCTCGCAACTAGAGTTCTTCATTTCACGGTACTTTTTAAATATGCGACTCACGTGCGACGGTCGTTCTATGTGTTCAGCGGACATGTTGAGGTCATCAAAGGCATCGCCATGGGGACTGCTGTTATCAGCAACCTCAATGGAGGGTTCCCCTTCACGTGCATGGAATGAGTCAAATTTAAGCTGACTGGAATTATGGGAGACATCGGAAACTGGTCTCTGAGTGCGACGGGGTTTGAGAGTGTTCTGTCCTGTATGGGGGTGCTGGTGGTCACTCTTACGACGGTCAGATTTTTTCCTCTTAGATTTATCCGGCGGTGCATCCGGTGTGCGGCAACGCAGCTGTTCTGTACTAGTTGATTGCTCGCTACTGTGGAAGCCATAGACTTTATGCCAGTAGTCTGGATCGTTTGGCTGGGAATATTGGTTCATCATGGACGGCAATATGTTTCCAGGGAATGTAGAAGCTTTATGTACAGGACAGACTTGATCATCCTCATCTTCATCATCTACAAAATCACTTTGAGTCTTAGCATCCAGGTGTGTGGGTAACTGGCCATGGTGCCATGTGTGGGACTTTGAAGGCACAATTGTCTTTCCACTCCCCGCGTGGTTCTGTCTCACTGAAGTCCAGTCGGGTGGTGGGAACTGCCCTGAAAATGTCACAATCTCAGGCCGGCTGTTGTCTGAGGTTTTGTCAATGGATTTGTTTGCTTTATTTCTTCCAAATAATCTCCCCAGCAGAGATGACTTGTCGCCTGCATAACAGAAAATGAACTGTCCGGATCAAAAGAAGACATATTGTAAGGCAAAACAAACGGTGATTTAATAGAATGATGATTCTCAAGGTGAATTTCCACCAGCAGGTATACCTTTATCTTTCTCTTGGTGGACTTCATTTGTGTTCAGATTGATATCTTTGCTGGTATCAGGAGAATCGGAGAAACTCCGTGAGAGACTGTGGCTGTCCTTTCTCTCTTTTTTCCTAAATGACCCGCCACGGAGAAAACTTTTGTTTTTGGAAGAGGCAGTTTTTTCCTTATCATCAGGGGATCTGTCACTGTCGGAAACAGCAGTCTTCTGCTCAGTCTGACAGGAGATGCTGCGGGTTTCAGCAGCAGCTGGTGCTGCAGCAGCTGCTTGAGGGGACGAAGGAGGCGTGAAGGGGATGGGGATGTGAATGGTTCCAGTGGGACCGCCTCCGATAATGAGGTGGTTGTCTTGTACCGAGAAACAGCCGCTTAGTTGGAATGTGTCTGGCGTTACTATAGCGTATCCATAACCTGCAGAACATATAAACTGATATTACTTGCTGGGAATAATTGCAAAGTTAAGACCCCTAATGGCTTAAAAGGAATATATTCCTAGCCACCCTGAGTCTTGAGATGTATTACCTGTGTGAGATGTATTACCTGTGTGAGAGATGTATTACCTGTGTGAGATGTATTACCTGTGTGAGATGTATTACCTGTGTGGTAGATCTTCCTCTCCTTCATCAAGCTGCCCAGCGTTTCATACACAATATCCTCTGAGAGTTGTTCCATACCACTATAGGCCTCCTGCATGGCATCCAGCACTGCATCGAGGCACACTCCCCGCGTACGACTTCCTGGGGACCCCTCGTCACCGCCCTGTGATATGGTGAGGTCCGATATGATCTGACAGAGCACCTCGGGTAACGGAGTGAAATGCGCCTGAGGGATTGAGCGCATCATGAAGCTCGATAGCTCGCCTGCAAATTTTACGACAATACAGCAATTATAACAGGTGGCCATTGCTTGTAACGATATCATCAACATAAAAATGTTCACACTCACATCATTAGTTTCAATGCAAAAGTCTTGAATCATATTACACACTTATTTTCATCACCAACAACACGTCATCTCAAAGTCTAACATGATCATCACATGGCCAACATCATGTCATCACTATGCCAACATCATGTCATCACTATGCCAACATCATGTCATCACATGGCCAACATCATGTCATCACATGGCTAACATCATGTCATCACATGGTCAGCATCACATCATAGCAATACTAACATCATTTCATCACTATGCCAACATCATGTCATCACATGGCTAACATCATTTCATCACATGGTCAGCATCACATCATAGCAATACTAACATCATTTCATCACTATGCCAACATCATGTCATCACATGGGTAATATCATTCCATCACATGGCCAGCATCACATCATAGCAATACTAACATCATTTCATCACATTGACAGCATCAATACATCAAATTGTGTCTTCATATGGCAAAGCTCTCACCATGACATCACAAATCAGACATCATTTCATCACATTGCCAGCTTCTAGACAATGCTGGATACCTGATATCTTTGATAAGCGAAGGTCAGTGATTTAAATCCAAGTTACTTGATTCTCCAGCTTATCTAGTTTAACAAGTCGATTAGCCAACATGAGTGCACATTATTCGTGATAACAGGTGGTCAGGGCACCTGTTCTGATTTCCCTGGCTTAGTTCAGTAGCTATAGATTGCCTCTCTTGCTGCTATCACTACAAAGCAATGATTATTAGCTCACTCCATCGATCCATCTCCACTAACCTCAGCGCAGCCATGACAAATGTCATTTTACATAAATGACCTGGTGCATTACAGGATTGACTGGCTTTATGACCAGTTCACCAGATAAGGGAGGGTATCCCAGGAGTTACAACGCGTGAGAGTTTGAGAGGGGCGTGCTGGTTACAGCATGTTAATCGGATTGATTGACATCAGCATACCATTAAATAATCGACGTCTAATTCTCCTTGTTGTAGAAGAACGGTAGGTTTCAAAGTAAATGGTATTCATTTTGTACGAAAGCTCATGTGAAATAAGCGGCGGCAATGTAAGAGCCTAGAACGCTTGTCGTACGTACGTTAAAACCATGGTGTATTATAACTCAAACATTTCCACGCCAACTTCGTGGTTTACAGGATCGATATTTGAGTGCCCTACTGTGTTAAACCATCACACGCCACAATGAGGGAGAGAGTGTATGCGAGAGAGAGAGAGCGCGCGCGCGCGTGTGTGTGTGTGACAGTGTGTGTGTGTGTGTATATGTGTGTATGTGAGAGACAGCGTGTGTGTGTGTATGACAGAGAGGGAGAGAGAGAGGGAGTGTGTGTGTATGTGAGAGAGAGAGCGTGCGTGCGTGTGCAGGTGTGTGTGAGTGATAGAGTATGTGTGTGTGTGTGTGTGTGTGTGTGTGTGTGTGTGTGTGTGTGTGTGTGTGTGAGTGAGAGAGAGAGAGAGAGACAGCGCGTGTGTGTGTATGACAGAGAGGGAGAGAGAGAGGGAGTGTGTGTGTGAGAGAGAGAGAGAGAGAGAGAGAGAGAGAGAGAGAGAGAGAGAGAGAGAGAGAGAGAGAGAGAGAGAGAGAGAGAGCGTGCGTGGGTGTGTGTGCAGGTGTGTGCGTGTGTGTGACAGAGTGTGTGCGTGCGTGCGTGCGTGCGTGCGTGTGTGGGGGCAGGGGTAGAGGTAATTCGAGGGTTCTAAGACGAAGGTGGACTGGCTTTAGTTTTCCTATTCACTATGATATAGCATGAATGTGGAGGGAGGGTGGTACCGGACACTCACAAAGCCACCCATCTCCGTCTCCATTGCCAATCAACAAAACGCGTCTGATCTCAAAATCCGCCTTTTGATCAAGTGCCTGCCCTCCCATCACTCGGCACACGGCCACAAAACAACTCAGACGAAGATTGCTTTCAATAAGCGCCAGACAAGCAGAAAGTTACACAAGTAAACCCCATGGTCAAACAGGCTATTGTTGGACGAAGTCCTCTTCCACAATTTCTACAATGGATTAGAGAGAAAGGCCGATAGATTCCCGGTGAAGATTGGCCCTGAGTGGCTCGATTACATGGTGATAAACATGACGGTAAATAGCGATGGTCTTACACAATGACCGGGTGTCGGGGGGTTTGGGGCGGCTGAGATGAACGCTGTCGAGGTGAGTGATACCCAGTCAGGCGACGCAGTCACGGTCGAGCACATATTCCCATCATCAACGATTATAATGACTAGGGGTGGGGGCGGGTTCTGTATATCATCAATGGGTCTCTGTCTTCATAGAGACCGCTAGCGCAACAACCTACCACTGCCGGCGGGGCTAACTCAGGGCAGTTCCTGTAGTATTGCTATCATGGCCCTGTATCAGTCAGTATTTGGTGCTCACAGGTGAACCAACATACTAGGTAGTTCATGTTCGCCTACCATATCTGTATGTGTAGATGTTGGAGGACGTCACCAATTCATGCAGCTGCAACTCATGCAGAATGCCATACTGGTAATGACAATCGGCACATGATATCGCATTCACCGCCCACGACTGAAGCGGCACAACAAACAAGCCAAACGTCAGGGGAGGAACCAGTGTATGAATGGTTTACGACCACTCAGGTAATTCAGTACAGAAAAAGAAACATCTCATCCACAATTTACTTTTGGCTCATGACTGTATGCACGTTATAGCCATGTCACTGCTACCTCATTGCACTAGCTGGATCTGACAATCGCATGTTTGTCCACCTAAGTTTAATGTTGACATGACAAACAGAACAAGAAGAGAAGATTAAGGTTCATTACTTTCACAAATATCCCATGAGTCCACAACAAACTATGATTAAGAGGACAAATGTTTCCAAACAGGATTAGAAGAATTCCAAAGTAGACCATTTTAATGATGAGAAATATGTCAAAATCTAGTTTTCACAAAGGAAATACAGCCCATTTTCATACAGCTTGTAAGTAAATCTCTATGCTATTCATCTAGTGCTTATGAAAGGTTTCTGTAGATTTGCAGTTCATGGTGACAGTAGATCAAATATTCCTGGAGAAAGCATCAACAATCATTCAACAGAAATGTTTATGTGCTTTTCTAAGATTAATCCTCTGTTAAGTGGGTTCATATTGTGCCAGAACACCTCCTCCGGGCAGAAAATGCTATTGGATAACACAGCACAAAAGTTATCCCTGGTAAAGCAAACAGCAAAAGGCCAACCCTGTTGCTATACAGCTTGATGCACAGGCACTCCAGTCTTAAAATGCCCCACCTCCATGACAGGTAACATGTACAGACCATGAATTACATGGTTATTACGTAAACAGGGTAAGTTTCATCTGTGCCTCATGCAGGGTGTTCGCTGGAGACCAGTTGGGGGGTATTTTGCCAAAAGACCTTCCCCGTCCACCCACACTGCCAGATACAACAAATAAGCCTAATTTGTATAAACAACTCATTTAAAGGCAAATGAGCATCACATACATAAACATCTCTCTCTCTCTCTCTCTCTCTCTCTCTCTCTCTCTATATATATATATATATATATATATATATATATATATATATATATATATATATATATATATATATATATATATATATATATATATATATATATATATAATATAGCACAAACATGGACACAGATGCCCATGTGTAGGTGTGACTGGCCATGGGTCCACATTGCCCTTATTTACTTAATGCACTTGTTCAGTGCTAGACCAGAATATGAACATGAATGCAATTTGTTAAACGCTTTGAATATCCATAAATAATAAAAACACCATTTAATGGTTCTGATGAATGTTCTAATGCATAGCATTTACCAAGGATATACCAAAACAAAAACTTAACAAGGTAGAAATCATCATTTTACACTACATTTTACACTACTATACTCATCACTTTTCTTCACACAGTTCAGGTAAAAGATACAATTAAGTACAAAGTAATGACTGCTGGGGGTAATGCCGCTGCCTGATGGGAGACAAAGTTAGAAACATGTGGCCATCATTCCAGTGCTATTTGGCTTAGGTAAATAAAAAAACACAGCCAGAATCAGATAGAAAACCTGAACAAGTGTAACCAGGTAACATCACCATACTGCTTGGGAGCAGGGAAGCAGGCTAGTGTTCTGATTTACAATAAATTTATGTTTACAATTAAGTACTGGATAAATTGTCATGCTGTGTTGTCGTTACTGTAGACTGTCTGCAGGTGATGTAGTAAATAAGCTAATTAAACTTCTTTTTTGGTGACTTACACTTCTGAATGCATTACACGTGAAAAAAAATCCACTTACCGATATTTTCTATGGTGTGGTTTGATGGGGATCGTAGTACTCTGCGAGTCCATGCTGCCAATACAGTGTCTTGAAATATAGAACGCCCACCAACCAAAACAGTAACAGGCTCGATGCATCCAATATATTTCAGTCCCCGAATGCTTTCCTCGAGGTGAGGATTCCAAAAACATCCTTTATTTTCTGTAACGAATGCATCAAAAAGATCCCGCGCCTTGTGATTGCCAGTACTAGTTTTAAGGACACACTGGTGGTCACTGTCTGCCCGCTGTACCGGGCTCCCCTCGCAGGGGGTCAAGCCCGAAATGTCTTTGAAAATTATCACAATACACCTAGAAGAAAGTAGACTCTCCTTTGCGTAGGACGTCATTCTAATGGCAACATGCCATTGCTTTACTAAATTACAACAGTGATAGTCCTCAATTTTACTTTCACAAAGTGTGCAACTTTTCAAAGTTGGCGAACATAAACAAATGAACTTGTCGCGAGATTTCGAGGGCTGAAACGTGATGCAAGCGCTGCCCTCTAGCGACCACATGATAATCTCACAGTAATGATGCATTATGACCAAAAGCTTCCGGGTTCATTACGTACCTTGTCAGCCACTTACGCTTGGGTAACCTGGTAACAATTATCCACCGAGACTCGTATCAGAAGGTGGGACTCTCCGACATCTATTGGACCGAATCCAATGCATTCAGATTCTAACATCTTTTTGAAAAAGGGTGTTCAAATTGAATTGTGTATCTCTGTGAGGGATCGGATCAACTCGTACCCAAACCAAATCGTACCCAAACCTAATCGTACCCAGACCAACTCGTACTCAGACCAACTCATACCCAAGGTTTAAGATTATTACCGGACTTGTGTGATTCACAATAAAGTTGAGTATAAACATCATCAATATCAATTTCCATTATTTTGACAAGCTATATTGTCGCCCAAAACAACTCCTCTACTTTCATTGCCGACGCACAATGCACCTAAAATAGCCCCTAGCTCGCCCGTCACAAGCGACCAGAGCTCGGCGTCCCGGGCGTGGCATACGGTGGTTGCACTTGGGTAGGGTAGGATAGCGTTGGGTAGGGTAGCATCTGGTCGGGTAGCGTCTGGTAGGGCAGCGTCGGGTAGGGTAGGGTCCCGGGGTGGGGGGGCACTTGGCCTAATTCTGGATAGGGGTGTGCAGCGGGACCTCGAAAACCCGTACCCGTCGTACAAGGTCAAAATGGTCAAAAGCATACCCCGTCGTACAAGGTATTATGCGAATGTATAACCCATCGTACAGATTGAAGCTGAAAAACATACCCCGTCGTACAAGTATGAGGCCAAAAAACCCGTCGTACAAGTCGAGAGGCCGAAAAAACATACCCTGTCGCGCGGCACATATATACTACCTCTATACACATAAGTGGTAGGGTAGCATCGGGTCAGGTAGCATATATCGGGTAGGGCAGGGTAGGATAGCTTCAAGTCGGGTTGGGTATGGTTGGGTTGGGTGTGATAGTAAGCTATAACTGCTACTCAATATCATGTTTGTTCAATTGTGTATGTTCAAATAACGTATGTACATACATGAGTGTAGGTGACTATCATGGCGGCTGTGTGACAGTAAGCTATAACTGCTACTCAATATCATGTTTGTTCAATTGTGTATGTTCAAATAACGTATGTACAAACATGAGTGTAGGTGACTATCATGGCGGCCGTACGGATATACTGTCAGCAGAACCACTGTATGCCACGCCTGGGACACCGCGCTCTGGTCACTTGTAACGGGCGAGTGAGGGGCCATTTTAGACATGGTGCGATCGAGTAGTTAAGGGCGACAACATTGCTTGTCAAAATAATGGAAATTTATATTGATAATGTTTATACTCAACGTTATTGTATGCAAGTGAATCACACGCAAGTCCGGGATTAATCTTAAACCTTGGGTACGAGTTGGTCTGGGTACGAGTTGGTTTAGGTACGAGTTGACCCTAACTCCTACCTCTCTTTGTGAATAAGATCATGGCAGGGTCAGAAGTTAGTATTCAGGAAAGATTCGAAGCATCAATGGTACTGAGTGGAGTTGGTGATGCAATAGCTTACAAGAATGGAAGATGGGAATTCTGCCAATCTGGAGAAACTATTCACAATGAAGTTAAAAAACTTGGGGTGTAGAAAACATCAATGTATCATGTAAGTGGTTATATAATTATATCTATCAGCATTTATAAAAATGAAATATGGAAATCTCAGTTTAAATTGTATTCCTTATTTGGCTTGCAGTGCCAAATTTCCGGGTGAGTGATGACACTGTCATGCACCTAGCCACTGCTGAAGGTGGGTTTAAACCTCAGTTAAATCATTTCTTCATCTAACTTCAGCAATGTGTCCTTATAACACAATGCACTAAGTTGTCTTTAAAGCAGAAAGAATGTTCCATGACTAATGCATTTTTCAATCCCTTGTGGTTCCATGTCACTTCATATTACTATCACCACCTGAAATCACTATGCAGTCTTATTAGTGTTTCACTGTTTTATCTGTATGGTTAGCATTACTTAGGCATTCTAATGTCTGTGTTGATTTGTTCCAGCGCTGGTTAATAAGAGTGATGGAGACAGAGTAGAATTGTATCAGCAGATAGCACACAATTACAAGGAGTGTATGGGAGACATGCAGGGCCGTGGTGCAGGTTTACATGGCTCTGTCTTCCTCATTCACAGCAAACCCTCCCAATCAACTTGCCACTGCTTGGGGATAACATTCTTTGATTATAGCAGATATTTCATGATCTTAGATGATAAATACAGATGTAGACGTGAACCACCCTAAAGCATTTTGTATTGTTATTGTTTGTAGGATTGACATGCAGGGGCCACGCGTATGCATTACAACCAGGAACACCAAATGGATGGCAGCAACCCTTTGAGGAGCGGTTGGTGACTTAGATTCAAGTGATTTCCAGCAATAACCTACTTAATCTGTATCGTAATCATCTAATTTCAACATGTCTGTTGGTACCGTTCAAATGCCTGAACTGATGATTAAAGCAATTTCCAGTTCACTCTGCCCACCAGTTATCGTGTTATACTCATTTCTAGAATGTGAGTTGTTTCTTTGTGAAGGCCACCAAAGGTGGTGAAACTCATCCACTTATTCATAAGCGATAAGCTATTAAGGATCTCTATGTAACATCTGCTATAAACATCAGAGGCCGCCCAAGAGTTACAATAATGGTTATTATGTGTTATTGTCTTTGATGTGAAGAGGAGGAGGTTGTGGAGCGGCTATGAGGGCTATGTGCATAGGACTCCGTTACCCAAAGTAAGTTGTCAGTTGGGTGGTTTTATACACACGTCCCATGTCAATTTCTTCATTACTACTAGCTCATCAGTTACATATATTGGGTATATTCAGTTTTTGTCTAAATAATAATTCGGGTACATGTGTATTATTTTAGTATGGTAAGCAAACATTACAATTGTCATAATTCATTTTCTCATATTACAGTGGTATACTAGCGGGATAAATTGTGCAAGTATGTATGCTGCTTCGTTAAGCATTATTTCTTATCTGATAAGTATAGCCCGATATGATACCCCAATATTACTTCACACCATGTTACACCCCTTGTGCTGTCATAAAGACCTGGTGATGTGGATGATCTCATAGCAGTGAGTGTGGAATCTGGCAGGATGACCCATCATCACCCGACAGGCTATCTTGGTTCTGTAGCTGCTGCTCTCTTCACGGCATATTCTATACAAGGTTTATACTTTTGTGCATATTGGGTTGTGGTCCAGTGGGGGCATTTGAAATGTATAGCCATTGCATCAACCAGATATCTTTCTTAAAGAAGTTTTAATATTTGCTATGTTTTAGTTCTTGATATACCATGAACTGTTGCATCGTCCTTTTTAGGCGGCATATAACACATACGTGTTGGTGTGCTGTTAATCCCTATGCTCACTCACTCACGCTTACAGATAAACCAGTGAGGGAGTGGGGCAGTGGTCTTATGTCCCTGCTACCCAGAGTGAAAGAGTACATTGAAGATCAAGGTCGCTATGTAGAGCAAAACAAACAAGCCTGGTATATGTTACTTCCTTGATACACCTAAAGATAGCTTCCACAAACAAATATTTTTAATTTCTATCATTGTTAATTTCTAATGTATGATGAGAATAAAATGATTAATTTTCCTTATAAAAGAGTTTCCCTCATTTTCATTGACATTGTATAAATCTTCATGGAAGATTTGGATTGCCCTGTTAAATAATTCTCTATCATTCCATTCCAGTGGGTAAATAATTGTTGTTCACCCTTCTGAATGTGACCAGGTCATACTTTGAGAGGCAATGGAGTGACTACCTACGAGTTCGTAAAATCCAGCAGGGTACCTCAGACCCTGTATTCCCCACTCCATATGGAGTGAAGGAGCGCGATGAGTTCTACACATCTTTCAGTTTCAGTGGCTGGGGAGGAGCTAGTGGTCATGATGCACCACTCATAGCGTACGTCATAAACATCTCATTGGTAAATTTATCAAACCAAGGCTCTGACATTTTGAAGAGCTCGATTTATAATGATACTCAAATTTAGAAATTGTATTTATTAGTTGTTCCTCCTTGTAAGTTATATATACCTGGTCCACTTTGCGATTGACTTGTTTGTTCTACGTAGATATGATGCCACACTAGGAAGCAGTAATTCTTGGAAAGAGCTGTGTAATCGAGGCATGTTTCATGCTGGTGACTCAGATAGTACAGGTGTCATGGCTGCTGCATGGTATGGAGCCAGGTTTGGTTACCAAGGGGTTCCCATCCAAAAATCATAAGGTGTTTTGTGGTTTTTTTTATATATAGCATTAAAATACTTCACTGATATATATATACTTATGGTATGTTTAATTTTCAGCTGTGAGTAATATTTATCCTATAGATCCTTATACCATGGCCATATACTTTTATTCCCTTATGAACTTTCATAGGACTTGGAGTATCGTGATCGGCTTGCCAGCTGTGGTAACCAGCTGCTGAAGCTGAGTGGACTAGAAAGGTGAGATGCTGATGTTATGTTACATGCACATTTTTTATTTAATTTGGCAAAGTATACTCAAAATATTAGTTAGAATTCCAACTTGCCCCTCAACATCAAGGAATAGATGTGCTTATAGATCAATGAGTACACTCAGTCATGATGCAGTAAGTATGCATAGCAAGAAAATAACGTTTAAATGAAATTCGAAGACTCAATATAGTCTGGTCAATATACACTGGTTTATTGTTGATATCCTTTAATTTGATATTCAGTATTGTTTATATCCCCCATCAGTGCTATCCCCCTCAATGATGCTTTCTTTCAAAATGTTAATGCTCCCCTTATGTTTCGTCAATAATACTAATGTTTCTCAGGTGATGTTACTGTTCCCTTCATGCTTTATGTTCCCTTCAAGCTTCTACAGTTATGTTGATCTTCCTTTTAATTCATATTTCCAGAAAAGAAAAAACAGAGGGAAAATCATCAGAAAGTGAAATGATGATCACAGCCGATTCCCCTTCACCATATCCTGAGCAAGACAACGGAGAAACCGAAGTCCCAGAGTAGCAAAATGTACAAGAAATCTAACAAATCAACCATTGCTGAGATTTATGGCATTTTCCATGTGTCTATGAAACATGTATAGTATATGTAAATAAACAAGAAAATAATCTGCAAAAGTATTTCCAGACTTTCATACAGTGCTCTATCAGAAAATGTTGTCATTTAAGTTTTCTTGATAAACTTTTCATCAAGCTTGTTATATGTATTACATACAAGAAGGAAATTACATGGCAACTACATATGTCTTGGTTGACAGCCTGGCAATGCTCGAGCTGAAAATTCTGGAGCAAACCCAGGGGGATTTCCTGGAGGCCCAGAAACCCCACCCCACCAGAAAAAGGTTAGTGTAGAAACATCAAGACCTTAGGAGAAAGCGACTTAGCCCCCTTTAGGTCCCCAAATTTCCTCCACCTCATTACATGTGAAAATATATATATATACCGTGTTTGTGTATATATACCCGCTTTGATTGCACGGGGACATCCAGTGCACACTGTCGCTGAGACAAAAAGACAGTATATACACGGACCGAGGAGAGCTGGTAACGCAAGCTGCTGCCGCTTAGATGTTTTGACATGACCCCTTTGCCAAGTCAATATTGAGCCGACGAAAGTGATAAATGCCGCTGGTCGATTACGTAAGGTTTGGCCTACTTAAACAGCACCTGCAGTTAGCCTGCGCGCTAAGCTGCTGCAGTAGAAAACCTTGAAACTAATCGTCCTTTTTACTGTTTTGTGTTACTGTGATTGCTAAAAACATTGTTACAATCATTATCACGAGGCCAAGTTCTAAATACAGACAAAATTTCATGTGCGTAAATACAGCCGTTTCAGAGATATCAGCGAGGAGAGAACTCGTAGCAAAAATCGCGATAGGTACTCTAAAATACATGTCATTATACAAAGTACAAAAGGTGAAAACAAGTATATTTTTTTCGCCTATTCCATGCTACGATAATTGCTTGTTACAACCATATAATTCATATGTTCGTAACTGCAGTAGTTATGGAGGAGATAGTCGTAGGAAATGAGGGAAAAAATCGAGGAAAAATCGATCCCATAAGCCTCCAACACTGCGCATGCGCGTCAAACTGGATCGGCAGTTGTGTCCCAACTTGAACTATCATTCCCCAAAATTTCATGTTGATATGTTTAACCGATCCGGAGAAAAGCCCGAAAAACCTTGACTGAAAAAAAAAAAAAATCTGGCTAAAGCAATATGTCTTCCACATAACTAGATTCGGCAGGAACGTCAACGGCATGTCTTCCAATGGCAAGCCTGGACGACCAGCAATACGGTATCAGCAATATTACACAAACAAATGTTATCTCTAAACAAAATGAATTCTTGACCTATTAGTTTAGCAATCAGGTCTGTGATTGCGCCTTGTTAAGAAACCCTATGCGCCGCACACGTTTACGATAGATGTCAGCGAGGAGAGCTGGTAACGCGCACTATTTTTGGATAGATGTCACAAGCTGCAGCCCCTTAGATGTTTTGATATGATCCCTTAGCAGATGTTTTGACATGACCCCTTAACCAAGTCAATACAAAGCCGAGGAAATGGCACTAAGCCGGTCTCAGTGGCTTGGTGGTTTACTGCTTCGCCTTTTGATCCACAGGCTGTGGGTTCTACTCCAAGGTGTGACAACCTGACTCGTGACTCGGATGATCACGTACAACTGGTGGTCCCATCTTTGAAAAGGGATGTAAAAGATCCTTTGAGGACGACGTGCTCCGTAGCAGTGACCAGTTTAGAGTAATTTACTCAATTGTAGTCGTACATAGCTTAGTTGCTAAATACGAATATGTTTCGATGCACACAAACACACACACCCACGTTACTGGTCGATTACGTAAGGTTTGGACTACTTTCAGTTGGCACAAGCGCCAACGGCATGTCTTCCAACGGCTAGTCTGGACGACCATCAGTCTGGACGACCATCAGTCTGGACGACCATCAATACGTTATCAACATATTACCCAAACTAATGTTATATCATACTTAAATTCCACAGTGATATGATCAGTCTCAGTAGAGCAGTGTCAGTGAAGAATTTATTAGTGAAATTTTGAAGTATAACATATTTATAACGCCATTGTGACACTTTATTGTGAGTCATTATTCATGGTAAATTATGCGCATAATTTTTCGCACTCAAATATCATATTTGATAAATAACACATATAACATAGTAAAATTACTTAGATAATACTTATTATTTTAAAACATAAAACTCGAATAACACATAACATTGAAATATTAAGCTCAAGGTGAAATATATATATATATATATATATATATATATATATATATATATATATATATATATATATATATATATATATATATATTTATATATTATATATATATATATATATATATATATATATATATATATATATATATATATATATATATATATATATATATATATATATAAACACACACACACTTATAGTTTGGCCTACTTAGTGTTGGCACAAGCGCCAACGGCATGTCTTCCAACGGCAAGCCTGGACGACCAGCAATACGGTACCAACAATATAACACAAACAACATTATCTCTAAACAAAAAAATATATATGAAATATATATATATATATATATATATATGAATAATATATATATATATATATATATATATATATATATATATGTCTATAAACATGTATTTATATATATGTATTTATTTATATATTTATATATATGATATTTATATATATGTATATATATGTGTATATATATGTATGTATATATATATATGTATATATACATGTATATATGTATATATATATATATATATATTAATATATATTTATTTATTTATATATCTCTGTCTATCTGTATCTTTATATATATGTATATATCTATATCTGTATCTCTCTCTCTCTTTATGTATGTATGTATATCTATGTGTGTCTCTCTCTCTATATATACATATATATGTGTCTATATCTCTAGATAGGAAATATATATCTCTATAGTGTGTCTCTCTCTAATATATAGATATAGAGAGCTCTCTCTCTATCTCTGCCTCTCTCTATCTAGATATCTCTCTCTCTCTATATATGTCTCTCTCTCTAAACATCTGTCTCTCTATCTAGATAAGAGATCTCTATGTCTCTCTCTCTCTCTGTATCTCTCTCTATATATCTCTCTCTATGTCTCTCTCTCTCTCTGTCTCTCTCCCTTCTCTCTCTCTCTTCCTCTCTATATATATCTATTTCTTTTTCTCTCTCTGTATCTCTGTCTCTTTATCTCTAGTCTATCTATATCTGTATATATGTACATATCTGTATGTATGTATGTATATATATATGTATATATGTCTCTCTACATATCTCTGTGTATATCTCTATTATATAATATATATCTATCTGTGTCTCTCTATATGTAAATATCTATATATCTAGATATCCCTCTCTATATCCCTATATATCTATAAATCTAGATCTCTCTGATATAGAGGAACACATATATATATATAAAGATAGATCTATCTCTCTGTATATATCTAAAATATATAGTATATAGATCTATATCTCTCTCTCTATCTCTATATATATATCTCTCTATATATATATCTCTATATATATATATATATATATAATATATATATATATATATACGTATATAAACACACACACTTATAAATATACACATATATATGCTATTTATAGATAGCGCCTCGGCGCTCGGAAGCTTGGCATCGAAAACCGAGCGCTTGTGTGTATACATATATATATATGTGTGCGTGCATGTGTGTTTGTGTATATATACCCGCTTTGAAAAAAAAATTCTGGCTAAAGCAATATGTCTTCTAAATATCGTTGGAAGACATGATAACGGCCTCAACAATCAGTTGTACTGTGCAATGCTGCATATCTGGTTAAAAATGCATGTCTTTAAATTTGATTAAACACAGAGCTGGCTGACCCTGTGTGTTACACCCTAAGGCCATAGTGACCAACTAGCCTAGTTTTTACACAAGAACCAAATCAAGCATGCAGCACAATCATTTGGAAAAAAGCACATGGTTTTCCAGGAATTTACCACAGAAATGTTCCTTTAAGTTGGTTTTAAGGTATGAACATCTCATTGGACGATTAACATTGATTTCAACTGCATAATTTCTCATTAGTAGTTGTTGGGGCTGGTAGTTGTGGCTGTAGGGATACTTTGGTTCAGATTCTTCCAATAGCACCAAATTTGGTCCAGATGTTATCCATGCCATACTATTTTGATTTCCGGAGGTGGGGGGGCACTTGGCCTTATTCTGGATAGGGGTGTGCCGTGGGACCTCGAAAACCCGTACCCGTCGTACAAGGTCAAAATGGCCAAAAGCATACCCCGTCGTACAAGGTATTATGCGAATGTATAACCCGTCGTACAAGGTGTTAATGGCAAAAAAGTATACCCCGTCGTACAAGGTATTATGCATTTGTATTGTCAACGATCGATAGAAAATATGTATATTCAACCCGTTATACAGGTGGGAAGAGAAAAACATACCCCGTCGTACAATACGAAGCCCCCCCAAAAAACCCGTCCTACAGATTGAAGCTGAAAATCATACGCCGTGGTACAAGTTAGAGGCCCAATAAAACCTGTCGTACAAGTCGAGAGGCCGAAAAAACATATCCTGTCGCGCGGCACATGTAGTAGTATATGTTGCTGTACATATTGTTAAATTCATACAGAACCCCTCCGTTATATTATTGAAAAATTCTGTCCTTTTTTGCTCAAGCGTTTCTGTATCCCGTTTAAATATATATCCCGATATATATATATATATATATATAATATATATATATATATATCCCAGATAGCACAACACTGATGGGCCATCGGTGGCTGCGCCGGTGGCAGCCACCGATGGCCCACCAGTGGCGCGACCAGCTGATAGCCGCTCATACTGGCAAGCCGACGGGCCGACAGTGGCCCACCGAAACTAATCAAGTATTTAAAAATGCCTCAAACTAATATTCAAAGAAGAACAGCAACACCATAATTCAATTAGTTTATAAGAAAACTTAATTTCTTCCTCAGAAGACAAATCGTTATAATCAATAAGTGCGGCGAGCCAAGTCATCTGTAGCTCTTCATTCAGTTCTTTTTCATCAAGTAGACATGAAGATTTTTATTAACAATAATTATGTTCATATACAATTTTTGCTCTGAAAGATTAGAATTAAATTACCAATCACACAGGAAAATAGCAGCATATGGCTGGTGAATGATTTGGATGCCTAGGCCAAGATATTAATTATATTACTTCATAAAAGAAATTAATTGACATGTGGGGAATTCTTTTCTTAAACAGAACATGATATCACTTGCCATCTTTCTGCTGGAACCGCATCTTTTGTCCGCCATCCCTGTCACCTGCATTCTTAAGCTACATCCAAATACCAGCCTCCATCTGGGGTTCTGTGAGGCGGTTCATTTTCCCAGCTTCTAAAAAAAAATCCCTACAAGAATAGAAAGTTGCTAAAGAATACAGAATACAAAGAACATGTACATCAACATTCTCTAAATGAAATTATCTAATTAATTAAACATGAAAAAAACCCAAAAATGTAAGATGTGGTACAAATTTACTACCTATAATAACAATAATGAGTGCCAGCTTGCTCAGAACGGGAAGGGGAGGGTAGGCTAGCATCGGGTCGGGCAGCGTCGGGTAGGGCAGCGGCAGCTTAGGGTCGGGTAGGGTAGCGTCGGCTCGGCTAGGGCAGGGTAGCATCGGGAAGGGGAGGGTAGGCTAGCATCGGGTCAAGCAGCGTCGGGTAGGTCAGCGGCAGTGTAGGGTCGGGTAGGATAGCGTCGGCTAAGGCAGGGTAGCATCGGGTGGGGTACGTAGCGTCGGGGTGGGGTAGGGTAGGTATGGTAGCGTCGGGTAGGGTATGGTAGCGTCGGGCAGGGGCGGGTAGGCTAGCATCGGAAAGGGGAGGGTAGGCTAGCATCGTATCGGGCAGCGTCGGGTAGGGCAGCGGCAACTTAGGGTCGGGTAGGGTAGTGTCGGGTCGGCTAGGGCAGGGTAGCATCGGGAAGGGGAGGGTAGGCTAGCATCGGGTCGGGCAGTGTCGGGTAGGGCACAGGCAGCGTAGGGTCGGTTAGGATAGCGTCGGGTCGGCTTGTGTAGCGTCGGGGTGGGGTAGGGTAGGGTAGGGTATAGTAGTGTCGGGTACGGTATGGTAGCGTCGGGTAGGGGAGGGTCGGGTAGGAGGGACTTGTTTGGTGAAGTCACTACACTTGACGAAGGCGTGAATACCGAACAGCTGCGTAAATGGCGCCTTGACCTTGAAAGTGGAAAATGGAAAAATTGCATTACGCTATATAGGAAAAACATTTCAATGCTTTCGAATGAAGGTTTGTATAATTGAGAAATGCCCAATTACCTGAGCACTCAACTTGGTGTTGACTGCCAGTCCTGGTTCGCTAGGGTGGGTGTGGTCTTTCGACCCCCTAGAAAACTCGTTGTCACCATGCTGCACAACGGAAGCTGGGCAACGATGGAGAGTGCTGCCGACGCTACAGGTCCAGTACGTGGTTGACCCTGTATGCTGAAACAACAGAAACAAATTACAAATATGAAACGACCAGCGAATTAAACTGAACGCCATAACTGTAATGTGCTTAAGTGGGATTTTACCTTTTTCACGGTGTACGAGAAGCCACCAGTGTCCACGAGCTTGGGTTTGCCCCTCTGCGAACTGGACTGGACGATCTCGTACTCCTCTACTGAAACAACATCGCTCACCATATCATTCAGGGTCGAATCCTCAGTGGGATACTGGGGCAATTCAAATGACACATGGTTGATAAAAAAGACAGGTCGGAAGGCGCATCATCTGCTCTGCCATCCATGTGCATTAGATCAGAGTGGGGAGAAGGAGGCACGATAGTCTCATCACGCCTGGTACTTTCTCCTACAGGTGCACCCAAGACGCTGCAGTTCCTGCAGTGCCAGTCACGTGTCAACTGATCTGAAACACGCAAATTTATCATTGATACACAATACTACACGAATGCCAAAACATGTTCTAGATTAATTGTTTAAATTTGGAGCAGTTTATCTTTAACAGTCATGCGGTACTGGGTCTGGGTGATGCAGGTGTTACAAACTCTATGCTGCCAGAGACCACAGCCTTCACACTCCAGAGCTCGCTGACGCGGGCGGACTTCTTTTCCACAGCTGATACAAGTATACATCGTAGTAGAACAATCTTGATGACAGCCTCCGCCAGGCGCAATCCATCGGGGCTTTTAAGAAAAGTCTTAAAACAACCTATTCCCAAAGGAACGTGCATGAACTCTCAAGCGCATAGAAATGCATATAATATTGCGCTCCCAAAATAAATGACATTATTATTATTATTAGTTGTTGTGCTGAGTTGCAGTAAGTAAATGTGACAATATCGACGTGAGTGCCGACTGCTAGATCTACTCCGGATCTACCCCAAACGGCTACATCTTTGATGTTTACTCATTAATTAACTCACTGAGTGACTCAAGACGTTGAGAAAGAAAAAAATAAACGTCCCGCATTCACGTCGCACGTTCACGGCGCCTGCGCGCGTTTTTTTAAAGCTCTCGCCTAAGTTGCGCCTTTTGTGCTTGAACATGCACTTTGATCTTAGTGTGGACAAAAATTCCAGAAACATACATAATGGAACCCCAAAAATCATGTTTCCTCAATCAAAGTACACATTTATATGCATGGTTTACAGTGGCGTCTCTGAAATGATTTCCTGCATACATGTGCTGTCCATTTAATCACTTTTAAAAAAAAACCAGTATTTTCATATACGTGCTTATATCGGTTAATTAAATGGGACTCATTCTGATAAGATGAGTTGATGAATGTCCAAGCTCGGCGCAAATACTTTAATATCGCAACCAGCGTGGGTTATGTCGTTCTGTCTTACCATCGTTTAATTAATCATGCATATCACATGGGAATTATGTACAGTGTCACGCATCCAACATCACATACAACGCGAATTTTCTGAACAAGCTGACTGTATATATTCCCACGCTCTCCTATGTAGTAGCATTATTGCTGTACATATTGTTAAATTGTATTTTATACAGAACACCTCTGTTATATTATTGAATAATTCCGCCCGTGTTTACTCAAGTGTGTCTGTATCCCGAGACGCAAGATTATAGTTATATGCATATATGTATGTATATATATATTTATGTATATATGTATGTATGTATATGTTTATATATATATATATATGTATATATATATGTGGTCGGGTGTGCTCGTAAGAGATCGGGTGTGCTCGCAAGAGATCGTGTGTCTCCGCCGTTGTTTCCGTGTTGTTGTTGGTTTTCCCGTGATCCTTCGCGGCGGGAATTCCAGACCAGTACAAAAGGCGAAGCCCACGAGGGCTTAGGCTTTTACGCTGCGAGGATCCCGGAGGAACAAGTACATCACAGGCGGAACACTGATAGTCATAGCCACTCGACCACGAGAATTCCCGGGTCATTTTTCGGTTGAATAAAGAATCATATAAAGCAAGGGAGCACCGTGTTGTGGGTCATTATGTAACCACCCCCTTACCCACCAAGTAACATTTGGCGCAGCCGACAGGGTTCGGATCCTTGCAGCAGGAACCGGTGCTACGAACGGTGACCCGGAGGAGACACGATTTAGTTTTGACATCGGTTGGGCAGCGTTCACCATAGGATATGTCATCTATGGAGGAACTGATCGAGCAGGTGGAGGAGTTGCGCAGACAACAGCAGAAGTCGCAGGAGACGATAGAGAAGCTGCATGCGGCTGACAAGGCGCCCTCGCAGCCACAGCTGGTGTATGTCCCCCGTGAGAGGGCGATGGCAAGGTTCACTGGTGAGGAGGATTACGACTCCCCAGTTGAAACTTTCGTCTCGGACGCTCGACAGATAATCAAGTCTAGAAAACTCCACGACTCGGACGCAGTGGACTTTGTGCTGAGCCACCTGGCGGGGCCGGCCCTGCAGGAGGTACGCCTACGCTCCCATGGACGAACTGCAGAAGGGGCGTTCGACATCCTCCTGTCAACGTTTGGGGCGACGCGCGGTCAGTGCCTCAACTCCTGAGGTCCCTTTATGAACGACGTCAGAGAGAGTCCGAGGGTCTGCGAGCCTTTTCCTATGGGCTGTCGACATTGGTTGACAAGGTCACATCCAAGGACGCGCGCGCCTTACCAGACGCCCGGACAACCTTACGGGACCAGTTTGCTGAGGGCGTGCGAGACAACCAGCTGAGGCGCCATCTCAAGCTCTACGTCCGCGAGCACCCTGAGGTCAGTTTCCTCGACCTGCGGGAGCAAGCGGTATTGTGGAGTGAAGAGGATGAGCGCCTTTCACCATCGGCGCAGAGTGCCAATTGCCATCTGGTCCAGCAGGTGTCATCGGGACAAGGTGGCGACAAGATGAAGGTTTTGTTGGAACGAATGGAGTCACAAGAGAAAGCTATGCTAGGACTCACAAACACGATTAGAGAATTATTGTTGGCACAGACAGCCACATCACAAACGAACCAGATATTTGCCCAGCCGTCGACCCGACCTAGTCAACGGCTGAGGACTCGCTTCAGGGCTGGCGATCCCATCACTTGTTGGGAGTGCGGTGAAGCGGGACACGTGGCCAGATGGTGTCCCAAGCCGACGATCGCATCGGCCGCCCGTGGCTCCATTCAGTCGGGAAACTAGCTCCCCGCACCATCATGAGCCAGATGGTGAAAGCTGGGGAGTCAGGCTCGAAGGAAAATGGCCGAACCAATTTCCTTAGCAAAGCTGTAGGGAAGTGTCCCGAGGTGGAAGTGGAGATAGGTGGTGTGGTGACAAAAGCTTTGTTGGACACTGGCAGCGAAGTGAGTACCATGACAGAGACCTTCTACCAACAGCATTTCGGGGGGAGCCCGCTGCAGGAAACTAGGGGTTGGTTGAAGCTGACGGCGGCCAACGGATTGAACATCCCCTACGTGGGTTATTTGGAGCTCGACATGCGCTGCCAGGGACACCTCGTAGCCGGAAGGGGAATTCTAGTCGTAAAAGATCTGGCCGGCGCTGTGTTACACCAACAGAAGGCGGTTACACCAGTGCTCCTCGGGATGAACGTCCTGAAAAAGTGTCAGGAAGTGTTGCGGTCAGAGCTAGGAACGGTTTTTCTACGGCGCATCGAAGCTGGTTGGCGGGTAGCTCTGGGAAAAACTGCCAAGGACAACGTCTCCGCATGCGCATTTGCTCGCGTGGTGGGTAGAGACATGGTGAGAGTACCAGCTGGAGCCATGTCGACGGTGAAAGTAACGGGCAGGGGCACAGGCCAAGAGACTTGCGATGGCTTGCTGGTCGAGCCACTTCGTGAGCCCCTTCCCGGACATCTTTTTGCTAATCAACACACTGACACAATCTCATGGCAACAACTTGTATGTGCGGGTTGCCAACCTAAGTGAGCGAGACGTGTATCTGCGGCCACGGACCAGGATCGGTGTCGTTCACGAGGTTCAACTAAAGACAGCTGAGCCGGAGGTCCAATTTGAACGTGTTTCGGTGAGAGAGGAGCGTGTGTCGTTGTCAGATGGAGTTGGCGCTGACCTCAGCGATGATCTACCCGTGCCAGGCCTGGACAATGTGGCAAAAGACGTCACAGAGGAGCAGTTAGCAAGTTTGAAATCACTTCTGTGCTGTTTCAGTGACCTATTTGCCAATGACGAGGAAGACCTGGGGTACACAGACAAAGTTACCCATCGCATCACCTGTACTGATCAGCAGCCAGTGAAGCAGCCCTACCGCCGCATTCCGCCGTCGCAGTATGACGATGTCAGGCAGCACATCACCAAACTGCTTGCTAAAGGAGTAGTGCAGGAGAGCGCGAGCCCTTTCTCCTCACCAATAGTGGTGGTAAGGAAACGCAACGGAGATCTTCGTTTGTCTGTTGACTGCCGTGAATTAAACGCCAAAACTGTGAAAGACTCATATCCGTTGCCACGCATAGAGGAGTCCTGGGACGCCTTAGGAGGAGCCACGTTATTTTCTACCCTCGACCTGGCGTCGGGGTACCACCAGGTGGCAATGGAAGACAGTGACCGGCACAAGACAGCATTCACTACTCCTTTCGGGTTGTTTGAATACAACCGCATGCCGTTTGGTCTGTGCAATGCGCCTGCCACCTTCCAACGCTTGATGCACGCCACAATGAACGATCTGCTCTTCCGGATCCTGCTTGTGTACCTCGACGACCTGCTTGTTTTCTCAGACACTTTCGAGGCCCATCTGCAACGGCTGGAACAGGTTTTCATCCGGCTTCGGGAGGCGGGACTGAAGCTTCAGCCTAACAAGTGCCGGTTGGCCCGTTCGGAGTTCTTGGGGCATGTGGTGTCAAAGGATGGTATTGCAACTGAACCTGAGAAGACGTCCGCCGTAAGTGACTGGCAGGTCCCAACGTCAGTCAAAGAGCTCCGGTCATTCCTCGGGTTTTGCTCCTACTATTGCCGGTATGTCCCCATTTTGCCAAGGTCGCTGGCCCTCTACACGACTTGGTAAACGAGTGCAACGCGGACAATAGCTCCAAGAAGCGCCAGTCGACAACTCTCGAAGGCAAGTGGAGCCAGCGGCACCAGGAGGCCTTTGATGGGCTGAAGGAGCGGTTGGTCACCCCTCCCATCCTGGGGTACGCCGATTACAGCCTGCCATTCGTGGTCGAGGTCGATGCATCAAAGGAAGGCCTAGGTGCTGTGCTGTCGCAAGACCAGAATGGCCGACGACGTGTGATCGCCTACGCCAGCCGTAGACTGCGCCCGGCCGAACGGAACGACAGCAACTATAGCTCAATGAAACTCGAACTCCTGGCACTCAAGTGGGCAGTGACAGAGAAGTTCAGGGGGTATCTGCTGGGTCAGAAGTTCGTCGCTTACACTGATAACAACCCCCTGAGCTACCTACATAGTGCGACCAAGCTGGGAGCTGTGGAACAGAGGTGGGCCGCGCAGCTGGCGCTTTTTTACTTCGAGGTGAAGAACCGGCCCGGGCGAGTCAACGGCAACGCAGATGCTCTGTCTCGCCAGCCAGGACCGGGGCTTGATGATGACTCGGAGGAAGAGCTAGTCGCTGTGAACCAAATCACCGCGGCCTACACGCCTATCCCCACCGAGTTAGGCCTCACGCTGACTGAGGGGCCAGGGATGGCGGCGGTGTCACGGATTGCCGTTGGAGCAGATATCATAGCGCAACCAGAGACAGACATCACAAAAGAGCAGACCTTTGATCCCTGTAGCATCTTCCTGTCGCACAACCAGAGGGAGCTGTCCCGTTTTCAGTCGGCGGACCCAGCCATCCGCCGAGTGTTGCAGTTCTGGCCACATCGGAAACCCGACGATGCAGAACGCAGAGGGATGGAAGCGAGAACGAGGGCCCTGTTGCGTCAGTGGGATCGCCTTCTCATGTCCAACGGTATTCTGTATAGGAAGGTAGTTGACCCAAGCCTCGGTGAACTGAAACAACTGGTCGTCCCCGAGTCTCTGCAGCCAGGCGTATTAAAAGCATCACATGACGACATGTGTCATCAAGGCGGGGAGAGGACCCTCAATCTGTGTCGATCACGGGCGTATTGGCCAGGTCAGGGCGGTGACGTCGAACATTACGTGAAGGACTGTCCACGCTGCGCCGTAGCAAAGATGCCGTCTCAGCGGGCGCGGACGCCCATGGGAAGCTTAGCAGCGTCGAAGACGTTGGAAGTGGTGGCGATGGACTTCACCACGTTGGACCCTGCTACTGATGGGAGAGAGAACGTCCTCGTCATCACTGACGTCTTCTCGAAGTTCACCGTAGCTGTGCCAACACGGGATCAGAAAGCTGCCACAACTGCAAGGGCCCTGATCAGGGAATGGTTCCACCGTTACGGCGTGCCTTTACGGTTACATTCTGACCAAGGCCGGAACTTCGAGAGCCAGGTGGTAGCCGAATTGTGTTGGGTATATGGCATTACTAAGTCCCGTACGTCGCCGTACCACCCGCAAGGTAATGGCCAGTGTGAGCGTTTTAACCGAACGCTCCACGACCTACTCAGGACACTGCCCGTAAACAAGAAGCAGCAATGGCCGGACTATCTTCCAGAAGTGCTTTTCGCATACAACGCCACTCCTCACTCCGCGACTGGGTTCTCTCCACATTTCCTCATGTTCGGCAGGAATCCGCGGCTGCCCGTCGACCACTTGCTAGGAATCGCCGACGAGGAAGACGAACCAGAAGTAGACTGGCTGGCGACCCACCGTTAGCGTCTGCGGGCTGCGTATGAAAAAGCAGGAGAAAGGCTACGGAATGCGAGGAACGAACAGTGGGACAGCACCCAACCACGGACCGACACCTCACTACAGCGGGGTACTTTAGTATACCTCCGAAATCGAGTACTGGGCAGACACAAGATTCAGGACGCTTGGAGCCCCGACATCTACCAGGTGGTGGAAACACATGGCCACAATGTTTATTCCGTGGAACCTGTGGGCGGAGGTAGGCGCCGAAACGTCAGTCGGGAACATCTCCAGCCCTGTCCAGTTTCAGTTCGGCACCAGCCGGTGCCAAACCCCCGACCAATTCCTGCGCCACGTCGACTGCGGGAAGCTACTCTTTCACCGGAAACAGACGATGGATGCTTCCTAGCCATCGAGCCAACCAGGAACGCCGCCGCGCCAGGAGCTGTCGCCGGGTTTTAATGTTGTCGTCGGGCCGGAAGATGTCGCTGCACCAGGAACTGTGGCCACCGCGGAAGATGTCGCCGCACCAGGAACTGTTGCCACCGCGGAGGTTGTTGCCGCACCAGGAACTGTTGCCACAGCGGAGGTTGTTGTCGCACCAGACGCCACGGCAGAGGACGCCATTGCTCTCGAAGATGCCGCCACGTCAGAGGTCGTCGTCTGCCAGAGGATGTCGCCACGCTATCGTCTGATGCCAAGACAGAGCCTACCCTTGCGACAAAAGCTGCTCCAATGCCGGCAACAAGACGTAGTGTCCGTTCCAACGCGGGTAGGAGCAGCAATCCCCATAATGAACCGCGCTCCGTTCTCATCCGACGACAACAAGCACGGAGCCAGTTAGTACTTGATGTTGCCGGCAGGTTAATGCAGGAAGTGATGAACGCTGATGTCATCCTTGACTAGATACAGTATTAGTCGTGTTTTCCTAGTTTTTATCATAGTCGCGGTCACAGCGGACTGTGACGTAAAGCGGGGGAGAATGTGGTCGGGTGTGCTCGTAAGAGATCGGGTGTGCTCGCAAGAGATCGTGTGTCTCCGCCGTTGTTTCCGTGTTGTTGTTGGTTTTCCCGTGATCCTTCGCGGCGGGAATTCCAGACCAGTACAAAAGGCGAAGCCCACAAGGGCTTAGGCTTTTACGCTGCGAGGATCCCGGAGGAACAAGTACATCACAGGCGGAACACTGATAGTCATAGCCACTCGACCACGAGAATTCCCGGGTCATTTTTCGGTTGAATAAAGAATCATATAAAGCAAGGGAGCACCGTGTTGTGGGTCATTATGTAACCACCCCCTTACCCACCAAGTAACATATATTTCTATATATATATATATATTTCTATATGTATATTCCTATATATACATGTCTGTATATATATATATATATATATATATATATATATATATATATATATATATATATATATATATATATATATATATATATATATATATATATATATATATATATATATATATACTGAAACTCACAAGGCTGTTGGGTCTATAAATTAATACGAGGTTATTGGGACCTCTATTAACGGCATAAGCTGTTGCAATTATGTATAATCAATCCCTTTAATTGCTTCATCGTTGAACTACGTATACGTGTATATATATGGAGATAACCTACGCAAAAGAAGATATTCAGCTTGCCGTTTAGACATTTGTCTTGGGTCTAGACCCAACAAAATAATTGGGTCCGGACCCAATTACATAAACAGAATATATCCATTTTGTTCATTATATTGCTCTCCATAAACGTTTTAAGAGTAAAGTCACTTCCAAATGCGACCGATTATCATTATTTGGTTGTCAATATTAATGATTACAGTGACGCGGTAAAGCATGCCCTTGTCTACTAGTACTTGGATTCTATTTATACCAGGACGTTCAATTACAAGTATCACAAAGAACATTGTGGGTTTTTTTTTGTAAATTACATTGTTGAATTTCCAGGAAGTCGCTGTGAGTTAATTGTGCTATGGACGACGGCGGAATCAGGGGGATCAGATATCCTGCTTACCCTTACTACGTTGTGGAACCTGGAAGCGCATCTTATATGTAATGCAAATTTCCGAAAATATACAAAGTTATGTTTATGCTATTACTGTGCATCATGTTAGGGCACTTATTGCTTTTACAACATGCTAACGTGTATAGAAATTGTGAGCCAAACTTGTATCTCACGACAGCCAGACACCAAACGTAAGAGGGTTATACGGGAAGTGCAATCATTGGCTTGAACATTTGTGCCTCAGAGAGTTTGACAAGTGACCTGTTCTTTTACACTAAGAACAAGTTTGAAAGGGTTTGGGAGGTGGGGGGGGGGGGCGTGTGGTCGGCTGTCGTAACATGAAAATTTCCCAGACGGATTTTATGACGATAGAACTGATAGAGCAGGCGAATGCACGGAGTATTGTAAACAAAATGTCCGAAATGGAGGCAGTTGCAATGGCTGATAGTTGGACAAATGGAATACACCAAATTCTAAAATCACGCTAACTAATGAAGTTAATAGTCAATTTGACGGCTCAACAATATAGTCTAGAATGCTATCAACAGGGAGAAAAAGCTATGGAAAAGGTTATGAACGCCTTGGCTTTCTTCGAACCTTATAGTTCATAGAGATAGCAACAATATGTAAAAATAGAAAATTTGAAGCAAGCGTTTGAAAACAACGTAGAAACCAAATCAAAACGAACCCAAAGGCATTTACTGCTTTGCACGTTCAAAACTAAAAATCAAGGAAACTATTCTACCCCTAACTTAACAGACCCATATAGTTCCATACGATCACACGATAATGGAACTAGACCCCGAAATTCCACACGTTGGCGATTAAATATATGCCACAGGGCTACAAAATGGCCGTTTTGAGTCCAGCGGAGCCCGTGCGGGCTTTAAATTCGCTCTGCCACAAACGCCTCAATATGACTTGCTTGAGCAATTATCGACTTATTTGTGTTGTAGTGTACTCCTATGGAAGGCTTTGATTGCACTAAATATACTCGTAGGCATTAGCAAATATAGCATTTAATTATGTCTACATATTACCCCAATGACCATAACATTATCATACACTTCTCAAGCCCTTGACCACGCAAGTGATTTCGATGAACAAAAATTATCAGTGAAATGAAGAGAATGCTCATTTTTAACAAAGGAAAGGTTTATTCAAGAAAACCTTGCGAACATATGCAATATATCATGTTGTACATTTGCCATGTTTCAAATTGTTGATTTAAACCCGTATCTGTGCAAAGGTCCTTCCAGGCAGTAAGTGTGACACCTTCTGCAAGTCTGCATTATGGACAGATGCTCGCGCAATAAAATAAATAAGATAAGATAAGATAATTTATTAGCCCGATTCGGGAATTTGCTTTTTACAGTCTACAATTGAAAAAACTGATCCCTAATGACACATGTCTCCTGCTTTGTCCAATTCCTCCGTTTCTTGTCCGTGCCTTCTCCCTCTGTAACAGGAAGTTAATATCAATAGTGTATTACCTTCGCACTACACGTCAAAATTCATGTAATCTGATACTGTTTAAAAGTTTCTGAAATAGTCTTAAAACAGTGTCAGTAAATACCTAACTTATACTTGGAGGTATTGACCGATTTCGTCCATGATGAAGTTCCGGTAGGCCACAAGATCTTCTGTGAGGGGAATAGTTCGAATTGCTTCTCTCTTCTGTTTGTTAATGAGCTTGACATTCACGGAATTAACCCGACAATTCCACTCGCTCTCGAAAAGTTTCTGAAAATTCATGGCCTCTTGTTGCTTCTCATGGTTATTACAACGGATAGCTTGGCCAATCTTGATTTGTATGACATGGCCGAGAAGATTGCCAATATATCTACCAAGTGTGAGAGCTGGACTTTCTTTTCCTATAGACATACCTTTGGCAGTTTTTACAAGAAAATCGAAGTTGTCTGGCTTGATCAATTAATCGAGATTGATGAAGGGCTTCAGCTTTCGTGCCTCTAATACCAGACGACCTAGTGTTCGGGAGCCTTGGGCTGCTCGATGCATGGCATTCACCTTCTGGATGTCTTCGGAACCAAGAGATTCCTCTCGCAATGCTGCATACCGTTTGATGAGTTCGTCATTCATTACTGTTTGCTTCACGGTATCGTCTTGCTTCCTTTTTAACATATCACCAACGAGTTGTTCGTGGTCATCAAGCATTGCACTAAGCAACAAATGCTTGCCTCTGCGGACAGCATTCTTCGAGATATTTTGGTTTTCATTTTCCCTTCCGTCATCTTCATCATTATGTTCTTGAGGCTGTTCTTTTCCCTGGGCCAATCTCTTTTTGTTTTCAAACTTCCACACAGCACAATTTCTGTGATGATGCCAAAGTGTACTCTTCAAGATGAACTTAAAGCAATATTCACAAGGAAGGTACTGGTCCGGATTGTGCTCTGGAGCTTCCAATGATCCTCTTCTTCCAACCACTATGCAACCAACACCAGATTTAAGGACCTGCATATTATGCTTGAAGTTTCCTTCATTAGCCAGTTTTTCCAGTTCTACTAGCCTCTCTTCAGAACGCTTTGGTAACAAAGCAATTTTCATCACTCCCAGGCTCTCTCTATGGACATTCAATAAATGCCTTGAGATTTTGCTTTTGATGCATTTGAGACAGAATGTACAGAAGTTACATTTATCATACACCTGTTTGCATCCTTCCTGAACCTTTCTTTTTTTAATAGAGCAGTTGCTCCATTTTGTTCTTGATGAAAGGGTTAATTGAGATGTAGTGTCTGAAGCACTCAGGTCTGGCTCCGTCACTTGAAACTCTTGAACCCTCATATCACCAATGTAATCTGAGTAATGTAGACTTGAACCAGTCGTCATTCCTTGGTTGATGAGCTAATTGTCTTTCAGTTCATGATGTTCTGTTTCATTCCCTCTATTGTTTTCACGCAGAAGGGTTAATTGAACTGTAGTGTCTGGGTCACTCATGTCTGGCTCCGTCACTGGAAGCTCTTGAACCATTGTGTCAACAGGGTATTGCAGAGTTGATTCTATTGAAATTACCTGGTTGATCGGCTGATTGCCTTTCAGTGCAAGTTGTTCTGTTTCAGTCATTCCATTTTGTTCTTGCAGAAGGGGCAATTGAGCTGATGTGTTAAAGGCATTCACACCTGGCTCTGTCACATGATGCGCTTTAACCACTGTGTCAACTGGGCATTGCAGTGTCGATTCGGTCGCAATTCCTTGGTTGATCGGCTGATTGCTTTTCTGTGCAGGATGTTCTGTTTTAGTCACTTCATTTTGGTCTTGCAGAAGGGGCAATTGGGCTAAAGTGTCTGAGGCACTCAGATCTGCATCTGCCCTATTATGTTTAGCCATCGCTACTGGAGTATAATCATGGCCAAAATGATTAGGAAGGTGACTGTTTCCTTCCCGATCGATATATGCTGGAATAGGCTGTTTCCCTGTGTGGAATGAAGGGAATGCCGAATGGCTAGGACATTTGCATTACATTTACCACCACAAATAAAACTCACATCAGATTACAGGATGACGAATTTGTCCATGGGAAAGTTTAAATGTAAACAGCATTCAGTAAAGTTTACGCACCTGTATTAGTAACCAAATCGTCTCTCTGCCGCGCCAACTTTGCCTCACCATATGCAGTTTCATATTCACCTCTTAATCGAACCAGTGACTGACGGCTTGAAGAAGTGATGTAATCTATCACACAACGGTCAATTTATCAATTACACTAATAATAAAGGTAAGATTGGTGCTGTATAGTGAAAGGGAGGAAAATAATGAGACACTTGATGCTATTAAGTCTACAAAATTGTGATATACAATTATGTTCTTGGATTGTAGGATGTTAGCTTACTTTACAACAAAACGCGCCACCAAAGTTTAAAAAGCGACCGACGGACGCCATAAGAATGTTATATGATAAACTCTGGCAAAAATGGTTCGGAATATCATGACATATAACATAACAAAGCGTATTAAATGTTTTATATATCATAGACAGATGAGAGACCATAACATAAAAACAGCAGGTTAGTTAGTCCGGAATTATAAAAAAAAAAGGTCATAAGCGAAATGGATACGCATCTTATGCTTGGGAAAAATTATGGTACTTGAACCTCACATCTTAATTTTTTTAAATGAGATTTGAAGGTCTTTTTCGATCGAACTGAAGCCCCAGCAGCATTGGAATCATAACTGAAACCAGAAGCAGGCCACAATAGACAAAGTAACAAATTACAGTAGTCAGACAATAAAAAGCTACTGAAAGCTTGCTTACCATAAAGGAGACTCAGGTGGATACTCATATCTAAATGTTTTGCAGCTGATTGTTATAAAGTCTTTGTGATTGATTTTGGTGGAATCTTCAATAATTTCACCATTCAAGATGGTCACACCTTCTATGTTTGACAGAAAGGCCTGTTACAGTAACACAATTTAAAACAGCTGTGTCAAAATTATTTAGAATAAATGTGTCACATGTGCTATATTGACAAAAACCGGTATGAATATATCTAGCCATGTGGAGAGTAGTTCTTGGATTCGTTGAAACAAAAAACACAGTGACAACATGCTGTAAGAATTTAAAGATTTTGAAATACAAAGCGGTACAACATTCAAACAGTGAGAGATCTAAAATTGCCTTACATCATTTTCACTCAAAATACTAACTGTTCCTTCATTGTCAACATCGATCCTTGCATGCGAGGAACGCACACTGGGTATATTTATAACAATGTTGCAGTCATCCCTATTTCTGCAAAAATAATCATTACTTGCAAGAAAACCTTTCCAACAAATAACACAATCAATGTGAGATAATTCTTAAAAATGTAGTGATTACAGTACACAAATGTGAATTGATTCCAACATTTTATTCAAGTACCGTCCAAAAACACAGCTCTTGTTCAACAAAGGAAAGCAGGCACCATCTATTCCTCCATTTTGGATGACAATGACTTCACCGTGCATTTTGTAACACTTTGCTCTACTGAAAATGTGTCAAGAAATACAGCGTTAGGACAATATAAATCTAGAAGTGATATACACTGCTCTTTCATATCGTTTGCATTTAATTATAATTTTGGTCGAACCCTGGCTCATATAAGGTAAGGTAAGATAACTATAGGTCTTAACGGCACACCAACACTCATGTGTTATATGGTGCAAAAAAAAAATAGATAAGATTGGCCTGATTAAGCAGCCGCCTTCTATGATAAATGAAAATGGAGATAGAAAAGATAAAAAAGAAAAAGATAAAAATGGAAACGATTATCCTAAGGCAAGTCGCCACTAGCCGATTGACTGAATAAGGCCATTCAAACTTCTCGTATAGGTAAAAGGGCCACTCCACTCAATCACCAGGATCCTATTGTCCCCAGACAGATCGCAACCCACGGCCAACAGGTTACCCCCTATTAGTCGCCTCTTATGACATGCAGGAGGATACAATTGGCCTATTCTCCCCCCGGGCCAACAGGGGGGGGGGGGGGCTTAGCTCATGTAGGGATACAATCTATACGATGCCTCAAAGACAAATGGTGATTTAACATCTATATATTATTCGGTCTAATATCCAGACATACGATGATAATCACATCATTCAGAAACACTCAAAATAGGCGAGCTGACATAGCAATACACCGGTTGGGCTCGCAAATATGAAATAAAATGAACCAAGTAAAATATAAACAGACAGAAAAAAATGGCCAGAAATATTGCAAGAAAACATTTGAATATGTGTTGAAGATAACGAATTTATAAGAAGTAATGTGACATCCAAGTAACAGTACAGAAACCACTCAATAATGTTAATGCTAGAAGAATGGGGCCCGTCACAAGTACATAGTAATTGAATGCATATAGAGGTCCAAAAGCTATTGGGCCAATCAATATATAAAATGAGTTATTCTGTGCTTATTTGAATCCTACAAATGCATATACTGGGAATGACACAAGTGAATAATAAATTTGGCCACCTAATACCTTCAAATTACAACTAGATATAATTGGAGTACATATACAAAGAGAATATTGGGTCTCTACAAGATGCGCTTAATATGTTGTTTGTGTCATATAAATATCTTAATATGGCTATAACCTAATAGTTACTAAATGTTATGCTAGCAAACACATATACTATATTGCACAATAAGATATCAAGTTCTAACATTTGTTACTTAAAACTAATTTCTTCTTATGTAAACATGTATTTTACTGAAGAAATTATTGGGTCTTTCTTATTTTAGATGCATTTGGTGAATATACGAAATCAGGCCACAATTATCCGTTCTGCCTCAAAAGAATCTAAAAATAAAATCATTTGACCCATCATATTGGGTCTGTGCAAAATTAAGGGTAAAAACAATGCAAAGTACCGGGTCATGTATGTTAGCATACAGTTATATGGTGTATGCAGGTGTTATTCGGTTCTCAACATTAACTCAAATATGTTAGACCCTGCAGCCACTTGTACATGATTATGTAACATGTCGTTCTCTTTTGTGTGCATTATCTATTCACCGCTTCTTCGTTAGCGTCGAATAAGTATGGAATAAGCCAGCCCGCACACAACTGGAAGCACCTGTTATACATTTATAACTTGACCGATCAATAATGCCTCAGTTACAAGAGACGTTACAGGCCCTGTACGGGCCAAGACACTGCAGGCCCATCCAGACCCGCACGGCGTGTCGCGCTGCTCCGTACATGGCCCGTACGATTGTTTGAAAAAGTTTGTCCCCGTACGGGCCCTGCACGATTTTCTTATGGCTGCTCTACTGCCCCGCTAGTCCATTGAGTCCCCTCGAACCCTCCCCCCCCCTCCCCACAGGCTCCGAGAGCCCCGGTGTAAACAATTCAAGTTACCCCCCCATTCAAGTTACCCCCCGGTAACTTGAAATCGATTTCAGATTACCCCCGGGGGTAGTCTGAAATCGATTTCAGATTACCCCCCAATTCAGATTACCCCCATCCCTAAAACCATCTCTGCTAATGCTATCATTAAAATCCCCGCGAAATAAAAGTCTTATTTCTTTTGAAAAACAAATGCAGTTTATTTAGCTCACAACCACATTGTACAACATTTTTCAATTTAAATTAATCAAATTAATATCGCAGGCTCAAAATGCTGAGACAAATTTGAAATCATGATTGCTTCATATGAGAACCATTTGTTGTCACGTCCACATTTGGTGAACACATAAATCCGAGTGTTCAACATTGTCGCCATTGCAAAAATCTCTACCTCTGTGCCCCAGGACCCTAATTCACCCATCTTTGTTGCCGTGATGTGATCTTTCACACTAGGACACGTCCCCTGGAACAAATTTGGGTTGTCAAGAATATACGAAACAACTATTGTTCTCAGAAGTCCGTGGCTGTTTTGTGTTCCTGTCAGCACCTGACTGAAGCTTCTGAAGAGGCAGTTTCCATCAGCCTTGATCCTGGAGGTTCTTAGTTGCTGGTCGATTGGGATATTCTGTCTCCCAATGCCGTGAACCACTTTTGTTGCACGTTCGCAATCTAACTGTAGTAGTTTGCATTGGTTCCTTTGCCATTCCTCGCACACAGGAATAACGGTTATGCAGTCAGGTGACACGGCGTTCGAAAAACACACATCAGGGTTCGGTGCGCTGAGACCAAGTCTGAGGCGTTTTGATGGACGATCCTGGGTGCTTTGCTCGTGCGTTGATGCAGACTGCTCAATGTACCTGGTGAGGTTGATGGAATTTACTTTCCTCTTTAGCACATTTTTTTCGTTGGACACCCGGTATGTGTTCTTCTGACACAGTATACGGACCTGTGCGACGTTCACAGAATCGCCCACCCTTTCGGTCTTCCCTCACCAAATTCTTCACCAGAACCTTGTCGCCAACTTTAAATTCCTGTTGTTGATGTCTCTTGTTGTACCGTTACGAAGAGTTCGTCAAACACAGTCGGCAAGTTCTCGTTTGGGTTGAAGGACTACTCTACGTACCTAGAATATAACATATATCAAGAGCCTTTACAAAAAATAGACTTTACGCGCCAAAAAACTTACCACCACTCGACGCTATTCTTCAATAAATGGCATCGATAGTTCGTTTCCTAACTAATCGCGATACGATGTCTGCCATTTTGGAAACAATTAATTCTCGCGATTTCCCGCATTGCCTTAGCATTCCAAGTGGGGGGCACTTACCCTAACTCGGATAGGGGTGTGCCGCGGGACCTCGAAAACCTGTACCCGTTGTACTCGTTGAGAATGAGAAAAAGTATACTCCATCGTACAAGGTATTATGCGAATGTCTAACCCGTCGTAAAAGTCGAGATGTTGAAAAAACCACCCCCTTCGTGCGGCACATGTATACTATATCTTTACACAATGCATGTGGTCTTGAACCTTTATAACAAACATGTTGCTGTGTTTCTGACTTTTTACCGCTTCCCAAGTTGATCGAACTATAAATAATTACCACGGATGAAATCACCAGCCGAAAAGGGATGAAATTGTCCGTAAAACATCATTGCATTCTACAACTCCATCACTTGTGTATGTTTGGTGTTTGGTAGTTGTCTGAATCGATCTACAAATAATTGAGTGGCGTTGTTTCGAGAAACGGTAAGACGTCTACGCAGACGTCTTGTAGGGCTATGTTGAGGAGTGTTTAGACGTTCTATATGCAAAAAGCACTGCTGGAAGGCAATCCACCCATTTAGACTGGTCCTCAAGAGACTTTATCAGAGAATTTTTGATGGTCCTATTCCGACGCTCAACAAGACCATTAGATTGTGGATGATACGCACTTGTGACATGCTGCTCTGTTCCGGTTAATCGATGGAGCTCTGCAGACCCCTTGTTCACAAATTCTCTCCCTGGATCATTTATCTGGATTTTTACACAACCATGTCGACAAATTATGTCTTCAAAAAGAAACTTGGCAACACTTTCTGCTGTGTGGTCTTTTAGAGCTCGAGCCTCTGGCCATTTGGAAAAATAATCCATTGCAACCACAATGCAACGATATCCATCTTCTGTAGTGGGCAAATTGGTGATGTCGACCCCAATCTGAACCATAACTTCATTTGGAACAGGCACGGGATGCAGCTCCCCAACATTCACCTTCCTGACTGGATTCACCTTTTAGCTCGTTATGGTCACGAATGACTAACAGTTCTTTGTACTCATTAGTTGCCCTCTCTGCTTTGTGACGGTAGTAAAGCTTTCCAGCACGCGCAAAGTACTGCTTGGATAGTCTTCTTAAGTTGGCTTTTTCATTCTTGGATAACCCAGAGGGATACTTGTTATTGACGACATATTCAAAGATTGATTCTATGTTATCTCGAGATTGTTTAACTTCACTCATTGTGACTGATGATGATCATAATACATGGAAATCGTGATATATATCCCGATGTTAACGTCATGCACGCGCTGACAGCGTTTGGCTCGGAAGCCATTTCGTCGACTCTCCGCGTAAAACTCGTTTGATGTGGAAGCCACTTCGCTAACTGTGCGTTATTGAGGTTGCGTCTTTTGTGATCAGCTTTCGCACGGCTTATACGCGTGTTGGTGTCGTGCCAGTAAGACGCGTCCCCGAAGGACCTTTGAAGTGGAAGCCACTGCGTAAAATCTGTGCACAGGAGATATCTTGGTATCCTTTTGATCGTTGTTCTAAATACATTGTTCTGAATTCGATATCAAATCTACACAGATGTATAGAATAATCAGTGTGGGCGAATTATTTTGACTATGCTATGAAAAAAGTATATAAATAAGTTGATGACGAGATACAAAATAGGTCCGTGTATATACCGTCTTTTCGCTTTTCGTTTATCAAAACCAATAACCAAAAACGAGAAACAAGGGCTAAACCGTTAACCGTTTTCATGTGCGACAACGAAAGACGGATAACACCAAACCGATTCGTTTTTCGTTTCTCGTTTGATCAAACGGAAAACGAGTGGCGCTGCAGTCGGCGGGGTTTGTAATGATACAAGCGGCTGGATATGTTGGAATAATAATGACGCGCAGTGACCAAGTAACGCAAAATTCAGCAAAGAGTGTTTTTTTTTATCCTCGCGGAGTTAAAATCTTATTTGTGCAAGCATAGTTGACGAAATTATTTCCCACTCGCGTGGATTAGTTGCAATTATATTGCCGATTATTAGACCTTGGAAATGTGTTAATCGTCTCAAAGCAAACAATAGCTCTTTTTGCGGATAGCGTTGTGGTCATGTTCATGGATAACCAGGTCGTAGCTCGATGTGCTTTGGAACATGTTTAAAACAAACAATAGCTCTTCGTGCGGATAGCGTTGTGGTCATGTTCATGGATAACCATGCCGTAGCACGGTGTACTTTGGAATATGTGTAAGTGAAACTCGTGGCCATTGGCTGAACCATATAATATATCATACTTTAATGTACAGTCTGATTCAATAAAGGTGAGTGATATATTCATAAACAACCGGTTTTAATGCTATTCCTTTTTGTTTTAACAAACCTTCATCTCCATTATATTTAACCGTCTGTCTAATGAACACATGATAATATATTTTTCCTTTTTCCTGTAACAAACAAACTGTGATTGCGGTGGTTTATGTGCCTCAGTAGTGTTTATAACTGACTGTATAACGTAAACATACTGCTATGAAGATAAGCGATGTTGAAACTTGTTTAATTATTGTCAAGGTCTTATGATCGTTATGTGACCTAGCATGCAACCACACCGCGCGCGTGCTGTTGGTCCGGCGCATTAGGTATTCGCTTCAGTGCCTTCACCGCTGCAACGATTTCATTAATTAGTGTATTGCAATACCTTGCGTATCTTAAATGTGTATATGCTAATGTGTTGTGCGATAGTATATGCAACCTTCATGCGTCGCGTCACAGCCGCCATGTGCCCGGCCCGTACCGTACTGCCCAGAAAACCTGTTATAGTTTTTAAGCATTCCTACCATCCCAACCTAGCTTACTGTCACCAATGACTCTAATCAATAATGAGATGGAGTGTTGCGATAACATATTTGCTCAAGTTGAGATGGCCAAATGTAAAACATGCTTGAGTTGCTAGAATGTGAACCTGTCGAAATAGTCAGAACGCGCCGCGCAATTTCTTGGAAGAGGCATACCGTTCTCTGTCTACTTGCCGCGTAAACTCTTCATTCGTCGTGTATTGCATAAAGCTTGTTTTGCCACTTGAAATATAGGCCACTGCCACTGTTCGATTCGCCAAACTTTTCAATTTCTTGGCATGTATAAATAATTCATAATAATTTTTTCAGTGAAACAATACCAGAACGTGTTTACGGAGTTGTCATGTTTTATCAGTGTTCGCTTGTACTAACTGAAGGCGTACTCGGCATAGTTTCTCTAATCCGACTTTCGCAATCAACACAACATAAATAAACCGAGTAGTGTTTTAACACATCCCAATGCACAGACAAGAAGCGCGGCTATCCAAGCCACATGCGTCAATGACACGCGCATTGTAACGCCGCGCGCCGAGACCAATAACGCGCCCCCTTACATAACGTCCCGTTAGATTCAGATCGTTATATTGATGGCAATTTCTATTTGTGGCCCCTCCGTAGAAAGCTACGACGCACAGAAGTAGTTCAAATGTGGCTGACGGGTTAAAACGTGTTAGACGCAATCAAGGTCTAATTGTAGATGTTTTAACTATATGTGCTGTTGTGTCTGTAAAGATACTATTGTATGAAACAATAATTGATAACAAATTGATAAAACAAACAATGATATTTCATTCAGCTGTGTACCCTACAGCGTTGACTGGAACCCCGTTGTCTGAGTGCAGGAACGCAGCTTACTTGATGAGAATCAAGTCATATCATATAATAGCATGGTGTTATTGTTTTAAAGGGACCCAATACACGTGTGTAGAACGAACGCTGATTTCGAGAAATCAGACAAATGCTACTTCAAATATGGAATATAGTTTGGGGGAAAAAACACTATTGGGTCCATGATCCAATAATAATCAAATCATCACCAAACAGTCAGCCAGAGCCCCAATAGTTCGATAAGGAATAACAACTAAGATGTGGCTGACAGGGTCAAAAGTTAGTTAGACACTATCAGGGTCTAGTTGTGGATGTTTTAACTCTATGTACTTTTGTGTGTGTACACATACTATTGTAAAAAAACAATTGATAATGATTTGACGATTAACAAAAGCTATTTCATACAGCTGTGTTCCCTATAACACCGTAAAATACACGACTTGGCAATGGTTAAAATACAAATGGAGGATAAGTAAATATTAGGGAGGACACGTTTCTAAATTTGACAAAAACTGACATATCTACTAAACAACCTATCCCCTGACACTGATTAAACTTAGTGCATTATTGCCCTCACGCGTCGACCACATAACAGACAGCAAACAGCTTACAGTAAACGATATAAACTTGATGTCTGATATCTTATCAAAACCGGACTATATCTCCTACACAATCAAACAATAGCATTACATGCACGATAACATTAATGTAACAGCTTTTCACTCACTGATTAGTAGGAATACCGCAGTCTCTCGACACAAACCATGCCACGTGTGACTACTTATTAAACACATATATTGGGCCGTATTGTATATAACATATTGGGTCTTTGATGCGTTGTCTAGAACCCCGTCGTCTGAGTGCAGGGAGACAGCTAACTTGATGAGAATCATGTCATATGATACTATAGCATGGTGCTAGTGTTTCAAAGGGACCCATTACACGAGTACAGAACGAATGCTGATTTCGAGGAATCAGACTTATATTATTTCTGATACGAAATTTTATGGGGGAACAAAAAAACATTGTTAGGTCCATGACCAAATAATAATCAAATCATCACCAAACAGTCAGCCAGAGCCCCAATAGTTCGATAAGGAATAAAAACTAAGATGTGGCTGACAGGGTCAAAAGTTAGTTAGACACTATCAGGGTCTAGTTGTGGATGTTTTAACTCTATGTACTGTTGTGTGTATACACATACTATTGTAAAAAAACAATTGATAATGATTTGACGATTAACAAATGCTATTTCATACAGCTGTGTTCCCTTTAACACCGTAAAATACACGACTTGGCAATGGTTAAAATACAAATGGAGGATAAGTAAATATTAGGGAGGACAAGTAAAAGTTCCAATACACCTCCTCTTCCCTCCCTCCCTCCCTGAATTTATATTGATGCTATTTATACGCAACGTTAATGAATCACACGCAAGTCCGGTATTAATGAATCTAAAAACTTGGGTACGAGTTGGTCTGGGTACGAGTTGGTTGACCCGTCGCTACCCTACCCGACCCGACCCTACGCTGCCGCTGCCCTACCCGACGCTGCCAGACCCGATGCTAGCCTACCCTTCCCTTCCCTCCCCCTTCCCTCCCCTACCCCGACGCTACCCTACCCGACCCGTCGCTGACCTACCCGACCCTACGCTGCCCAACCCGACGCGATGCTAGCCTACCCTCCCCTTACCGATGCTACCTCCCCTCCCCTACTGTATCCTACCCAACGCTACCCGACGCTACCCTACCTTACCCTACCCAAGCGCAACCAACGTATGCCACGCCCGGGATGCCGCGCTCTGGCCGCTTGTGACGGGCGGGCTAGGAGGTAGCCGCGCACGACGGTAATATAAATATATACCATAAACGTCGTGCACGGCTAGCTAGGAGGCTATATAGGCATGGTGCGTCGGCAACGAGAGTAATTTAGCTGTTTAGGGCGACAACATTGCTTGTCAAAATAATGGAAATTTATATGGATTATGTTTAAACTCAACGTTATTGTACATAAGTGAATCACACGCAAGTCCGTTATTAATCTTAAAATTTGGGTACGAGCCCGGTGGGGGGGGGGGGGGGGGGGGTGTGCATTTGTCCTTATTCAGGATAGGGGTGTGCCGCGGGACTTCAGAAACCCGTACCCGTCGTACAAGGTCAAAATGGCCATAAAGCATACTCCGTCGTACAAGGTATTATGCGAATGTATACCCCGTCGTACACATTGAACTTGAAAAACATACCCCGCCGTACAAGTATGAAGCCCAATAACCCGTCGTACAATTCGAGAGGCCCAAAAAACATACGCCGTCGCGCGGCACATACATACTACCTCTATACACTTAAGTATATATATATATAGATATATATATATATATATATATATATATATATATATATATATATATATATAGAGAGATATATATATATATATATATATATATATATAGAGAGATATATATATATATAGATATATATATATATATATATATATATATATATATATATATATATATATATATATATATATATATATATATAGTCGAGAGGCCCAAAAAACATACGCCGTCGCGCGGCACATACATACTACCTCTATACACTTAAGTATATATATATATATATATATATATATATATATATATATATATATATATATATATATATATATATATATATATATATATATATATATATATATATATATATAGATCTAGATATCTATATATATATATATATATATATATATATATATATATATATATATAGAGATATATCTCTATATATATATATATCTATCTCTATATATCTATATATCTATATATATATATCTATATATATATATATATATATATATAAGTTGTTCTGGGTACGAGTTGGTACGAGTTGACCCTAACTCTCTCTGTGATTAAATCATGGCCGGGTCAGAAGTTAGTATTCAGGAAAGATTCGAAGCATCAATGGTACTGAGTGGAGTTGGTGATGCAATAGCTTACAAGAATGGAAGATGGGAATTCTGCCAATCTGGAAAAAGTATTCACAAAGAAGTTAAAAAACTTGGAGGTATAGAAAACATCAATGTATCATGTAAGTGGTTATATAATTATATCTATCACAAGTATCAGCATTTAAAAAAAATGGAATATGGAAATCTCAGGTTAAATTGTATTTGGCTTGCAGTGCCAAATTTCCGGGTGAGTGATGACACTGTCATGCACCTAGCCACTGCTGAAGGTGGGTTTAAACCTCAGTTAAATCATTTCTTCATCTAACTTCAGCAATGTGTCCTTATAACACAATGCACTAAGTTGTCTTTAAAGCAGAAAGAATGTTCCATGACTAATGCATTTTTCAATCCCTTGTGGTTACATGTCACTTCATATTACTATCACCACCTGAAATCACTATGCAGTCTTATTAGTGTTTCACTGTTTTATCTGTATGGTTAGCATTACTTAGGCGTTCTAATGTCTGTGTTGATTTGTTCCAGCGCTGGTTAATAAGAGTGATGGAGACAGAGTAGAATTGTATCAGCAGATAGCACACAATTACAAGGAGTGTATGGGAGACATGCAGGGCCGTAGTGCAGGTTTACATGGCTCTGTCTTCCCCATTCACAGCAAACCCTCCCAATCAACTTGCCACTGCTTGGGGATAACATTCTTTGATTATAGCAGATATTTCATGATCTTAGATGATAAATACAGATGTAGACGTGAACCACCCTAAAGCATTTTGTATTGTTATTGTTTGTAGGATTGACATGCAGGGGCCACGCGTATGCATTACAACCAGGAACACCAAATGGATGGCAGCAACCCTTTGAGGAGCGGTTGGTGACTTAGATTTAAGTGATTCAAATTTCAACATGTCTGTTGGTACCGTTCAACTGCCTGAACTTGATGAGTAAAGCAATTTCCAGTTCACTCTGCCCACCAGTTATCATGTTATTACTCATTTCTAGAATGTGAGTTGTTTCTTTGTGAAGGCCACCAAAGGTGGTGAAACTCATCCACTTATTCATAAGCGATAAGCTATTAAGGATCTCTATGTAACATCTGCTATAAACATCAGAGGCCGCCCAAGAGTTACAATAATGGTTATTATGTGTTATTGTCTTTGATGTGAAGAGGAGGAGGTTGTGGAGCGGCTATGAGGGCTATGTGCATAGGACTCCGTTACCCAAAGTAAGTTGTCAGTAGTTACCCAACGTGGCACGAAAGAGGTATATACAAAAACTGACCAATACTACACCCAGATCCAGTGTCAAATGTACATTGCAGGAGCTGAACATGGGGACTTTGTCTACTGGACTCCTGGGGAGTGTGTGATCAGACAGTGATTTTCTTTTGGAGTTGTGTAACAAGATCAGTATGTTTTGGCAGTCAGCAGTATTTTCAGAACTTCTGACACGCAGATTAGAGGATGGTGCATGTACTTCTGGTGAAGATATGATTGAATGTGACAATCCATGCTGTAAATACAAGTGGTTTCATTTTTCATGCATCGGCATCAAGAGTATCAAAGGGTGCCTGGTATTGCAAGTCTGCAAGAAATACATCTTGAGCCAACCTTTCTGTATATAAGATGTTCCTTTTATAGACTTATGTTGATGTCTTTGACTGTTATATGGTGGATGAGTTGGGCGAATAAAATTTATTCTCAAATTCTATCCTCTTCTTAAATTAATTTCTGCCACCATGAAATTTACAATGTGATGTGACTAACAGCAATCAAATGTAAATTCTGGATGAAGAGAAATGTGAAATATCACAATAGATAGTCTTTAAGTGTGGCATGGACAATAAGAAACCACCAGAACATTTCATAAATGCTTTATTACGATTGTGTATTGAAAACAAAACTGCAAAATGAAAAAGCGTACAGGTAATACCACTACATAATATGTAATTTGAACTATTTCAGTCAATCAAATCACTGTCTCATACAATAATGCTACCCCCAGCATTTAACAAACAACAAGCCACAGTGACCATCTTGTCCACACTAGAGAGCTCATTATCTTTGGCTTCAGCCTTCAGAGAGTTCACCGACCAGATAGGTAGGGTCCCCTTCAGCAGTTGATATCTGTTTTTTTACACACCCATTGACTCTCTAAATGTGAATATTTCGATCAAAGTGGACAGTCCCAATCCACACTGATATGCAATATGCTGAAAATGCATATCAAGTCTAAGTTTAACCAGAGTGAGGAAGAGCTGGTCTTGAAGAGAGATACCATCTTTTCTGGTGACTGAATCATCATGATTCACTACAATCTCACTCAGTACCTAAAGACAGAGCACATGGTAAAATATATACATACATCATTGTAGAAGTAGAAATGTTTATACATGTGTGATTGTGTGCAAAAACATTCATTATTATAATAGGCAGATTTAGTACAAAGATTCATTATCATTATTAAGATTCATTATAATTATTGAGTAAGCAGGCAAATTAATACTGCCAAAATCAATTACTTTTATCTAAAAGTATTCACCTGTCTTTTGTTGGATGAATGCTCAATGACTCCTTGTAAAGAACGTTTCTTGGCGTTCTTGTAACGATTCATGCGGTCATGTTGCTTGTTGCCATCTTGTCTGTGTGTGAATATAGAGGGTATCCAGTCTGGTTAAAGTGGGTCCTTGTTAACCACCCCTAGAGGAACGAATTATAATTACTTATTATGTTTCTAACCACAAATGGTACAAACGATACAAGGGGAATATAGAATAGCAAAATTGAAATCACAGTTGAATGGAAAGTCCTCATCGACATTACATACAGTAAAAACACATACAAACATGCGACATGAATGATGAAGTCGTTCAAGCAGAATTAACCGTATTTACTTAAATGTCATCAAATTGGATTAAGAATAAGGTAGTGTGTAACAGAAATACCCTACAACAGTGTAGAACCTACCAGTGATGAAATGATGTCCACAAAAACCAAGTTCTTAGTTGGTCGCCAAAACGATCTTCGTTCTGTCGATTCACAGGAATGATCCACTTTTCCCTTCTCTCCGGGTCTTTCGGAAACTTAAGGAGCGACATTCTTTCTTTCATCATGTTGTGGTTAGAACAACCGAATGCACAGCAACTTTTCGGCATGTTTTTATCGACGTTAATAACCGCAAACTAAACCGATATTGATATCGCTGAGTGAAATTAATCCAATACACATTGATTGTTTTCACTGCGCTGCGCGTTGCCAGGGTCGCCGGGAATTCTGGGTGGTGCGAGGTTCCCGGATAACCGAGATCGGCAATATGTCAAATATAATGTAATTCGTTATAAACATTTCTATTGAACCAAAATATTATCAAAAACGCATAAATCCATTTGGCTTAGCATGTGGATCTTTAGGCAAAGAAACTCCGCCTCTGACAGCTCCGTACTGTTTACTACTTTCGATCTCTCACATCCGAGCTGTAGAGGCGAAGCGCCGCCAGTGATATATCGGTGTTTCCGAAGTCAAAACGACAGATGAACTCGCTAAAAACTTACCGAAGCTCCCCAAGCAAAAGATTTTGTGACAAAATGCAAGATTATATCACAAAATGACACGAAGACTGTTTCTATTACTACAGTTTTGTCTACTTGTTCTGTTTGAGCACTAAAATACGGCACATCATGAAACTTTGTTCAAAAACTCAACATGGCCGACTCCCACAATGCAACATAATGGAATTAATACTTGTTAATACGCTATGATATTGCTAGCTCCGGTCATAACGGTAACATGAATTTATACCTACTACTGACGTCTTGTAGGGCTATGATATTGCTCATGTTTTCGATTCGAGCGGTAGCCATGTTGGACAACAATTTTAAAATTGTGTTGGATTTCGTCGATTCTGTGAATTAAGGAGTGTGAATGTTGTTGCACTCTAGGCAAGATTGATGGAAAGACATTTATGGATATGAAAATCTTTGTTTTTTTAAACTGTCCCTTGTCTGCATTGCGAGAAGGAGCAAATTTGCTTATAACGCTCAGATTCTGCCATACGGACCCTCGCCTCTAAGGTGTCATCAGATCATCAAAACACCAGGGGCGAGTTGCCTTGCCTATAGTGGATCTTAAATTCGTCATACGTCACACGAGTCACCTATACTTTTTATTTCATATTTCTTTAGCTCTATATACGAGATTACTCTGTGTAAAAAAATCTTCAATATCTATGTACAAATTTAGAACTGTCTCCATGCATTATCTTAAATAGTGGAACAGATACATAGATGTAGATCGTCATTTTATCTTATTACCCTCATTACCCGCTAACTGGGCACTCAAAGCAGATATTTAGCATATCGATTCGCGTTATTTCGGGTATTTTGCCTTCAGCACTAATTCTAACATATATTCCAGTTATCCATTAAATAGTTTGTCGATTATGCATGCTGTTGTCCTGGTGCATACGCATAGGTAATGTTCCTCGCCCCCAGTGGTTTGGTTGGTCATAAGCAACTTTCTACATTGGCACCGATGAAGATCGAGAATAATACAAAAATGTAAGAGGCATAAAATTTTGCCTAGTAGACACAACTTATTTAAAAGTCACCTCATGAAGAAACAAAGCTTTCAAGTGGAGTGTTTGGACACCAGCATTAGGCGTCGGGCATGGGGTTAGCATCCACCAAACGTACAGTGTTTTCACGACTATGCGATGGCGAACAGTTATCGCTATGGAGACGGGATGAAGCTGTGAAGTGGATTGGCATCGTTTGATGATATATATAAAAAAAGAATCACACAAGGTTAACAGACTGAAAGTGATTCAAACATCATGGAAGAGTCTCAAGAATCAGGCCCACACAAGGCGATATCAGAAACCGCGTCGACAACAAACAGTTGCACCACAATGCGTACAAATACTACATGGAGATACGATGTGTTTGGTCCGAAACGACTGGGAAAGGGCAATATGCTCTTCACAGGTTTGTGGACCACGAATCACAGTCGATGAGCGCTGTGTCACATTTCTTTGTGTTTTGGTATTCGTGAAGTAGTTTTGTAGGGACTATTTCATTAGTTATTCATATACTGCAGTTTAAACTAGATCGGCATGTTTATTAATATTAAAATACATTATCTGTAGGATTGTAGAACAACTGGACGTCAACAAAGTAGTGGTGTATTTCAGGTCCTGATGGTATCCGAGACCATCGTGTGAAAGTCAGTGCCGAGCCATACCAGTACATAGGAGAAGGAGCCATGTCCCCAGAAGGGACCAGTGAAGTTGCTTATCTCTGGAGACGTCCAACAGCCATGCCTCACCCTGCCCCTAAATCTCGTTGTGCTGGTGAAATTGGCTGGTCTGTACCTAACCTCCTGCCAGGAGGAGCAGCACAGAGGTCTGTCAATGGTGCAAACATTCAGGTATTATGTTACATCGATTACCAAAGAAAGCGTCATCCATGCATGTAACATGTCCTGTGTCAATGTGTCTCTCTAATACTCTGTATATATATATATATATATATATATATATATATATATATATATATATATATATATATATATATATATATATATATATATATATATATATATATCAGTACAATATTTTAGCAGTCTGTTGATACTTCTAATTCACATTATTCTCTGTGGTATTGAAGCTGGGAGAGTTCAGGCAGGCGTTAGAGAATAAACACACACATTTATTCCAAGGTGCTTGGTGGGTAAATATGTTTCAATTCATATTGTTTGATACTCTATTAGAACCTGACATAAATATTCCTCTCACCAATTAAGTTATCCCATTATCTACCAAAGTTAGATAATATAAGTCCACAACTTACTTAATTAGGTTGTAACTGTTGTACACTAGGTATCCTGGACCAAACGAGCAGATGATCAAGGACTCTGATGCCACTCTAGTCATGAATGTGTATGACTACAATCCACGACACATCAACCGACCTCCAACCCGTCCCCCAAACAGACTGGACTCCATGGAAGGCAATGCTAATGCAAACAACAGCAACAACAACAGAAGAGCTGACAGAATTAAGTCCCCATTGCCAAAGGGTAATGCAATCTTCTAGATTGTTTGTTTGCTGTATATTTGTGGATTGTATGATATTCTTAAGATTAGCTGTTATCAGATTTAGAACACCTACAACTCTACCTAAGACAGTTCAGTGAATGTGTTGGGAGTGTAAAAACTCTGTTCAGTTTGTAGGCAACGTGTCAAGTTGTTACACAGTGTTAGGCATTTAAGTGATCTTTACACACATCTTTTGATTAATATCAATGCAAAAATTCATGCATTTCAGTGGGATCAGCAAATGAATTGGCTCGAAGATACTCAAATGGAAGTTCATTTTCCCAGCATAGGTACACGGGAGCCTATCACTGAATTTACATCACTCATAACAAAGATCATGCAAAATGATTCTGTTACACTACTTTCATCGATACATCTCCTCTGCTGTCACATGGCACCCAATCATGGCAACACCTGCATTTTTCTTTTGGTGTATCATTTTGAAGTGTGACATTCACAGACATGTACTGCGATTTCTGTGATCTGGAATGTGTTCTCCACTCTGAGTTTGATTTACTTGCTGTGATTCTTGTTTTCCTTTGTTTTTCCTTGTTGAATGGCTCATGGAACAGCTATTTGATGTGATTTACATGCCCCAAATCACGTTTGTCTGGACTGGATGCTGTGTGCCATTTGTTGTACCATCCACACTTCCCTTTTGTAAATCTATGTTCTGCGAAGTACAGTTGCATATTATTTAACTATGAGAAGTGCACACTATTTTCACAGCACCTTGATACTCCTTGATCTATGAGAAAATGTCTGTCTTCTGTTAGTTGTTGTTTTGGCATTACATGGGGATATATCCCTGCTTAGTGCTTCTGTTTCATTTGCTTTTCAATATGTTGAAAAAATTATATATTTTAAATGTACACCGATTAATCTATACCAGTAGAAGTATTCTCAAAAGGGGTTGTCAAAGCCAAACATACTCATAGCCCTGTATCTTTATGTTATGATTGATGCAGGTGTATTTAGTCATTCATTATGCTATTCACTAAATTGAAATACTCCCAATAAGTGCTAAGCATAATCATGTTCACTGTTAGCAGGATTATCCTCCTGGACTAGCAATATAAACTACCAATACAGTATTATTCAGTTTGGCTTGGTTTTTATGGCTTAGCTGAACGAGTTTTCCATGATCTTTGTTGTGCATCATCACTTGTCTTGGTGGATGAGCATTTTGTCTTTACGTGTTGTGCATGATTTAACTTTTATACGTCCATCATTTGATTTTTTTTCTTTAACTTCTAAAATCCAATTTGTTGTTTTTGCTTCTATAAAAGAATAAATATTGTTGGATCAATTGCAAATGTATCAAGGTAATTTAAGCTACCAGATCATTTGTGTGGGATGATATAGGTATAATATAATCGCATAAGTTTCCTCCCAGTAAAACAAACTATGTTGATATGGGACTGACTGACAAATGTCATGCATCTGGGCAGCCAAGATAATATTTTGAGGCACTCTTTCATGGCAAAATACATTAATTGTGTCAGCATTTTCACAAAAAGTTTGTATTGTAATGCAAGAGGCAAATTGTATTACATACAATGAACATTTGAAAGAGACTTGTGTAAAGATATATTTTAACAAATGCTTTTTTGTTCAAGCTTATGAACCTTTTATTTTAACAAATGCTTTTTTTTCAATGACACCAATACTTATTGAACCGTATATTTTAACAAATGCTTTTCTTTTAATGACACCAATACTTATTGATCCAAGACGATACCCTCTGCAATATAGCAGCAGAAGCAGAAGTTAACTTCAACCAGTTGGAGGCGTAAGAAGCCCATCAAGCAAGAGTATAGGAGTTATAACAAGTTTTGTCACAATGATGACATTTACATAGCAAAAGCATATGGAAATAAAAACAAAGTCGGGTGAAATAATTTGGAAGCTTGAGAATTGACATTTAGCCAAGGCCAATAACTGGCACACGAGCCATAATACATCGCCAATGGTCAACAGAAGACAACACTTAACAGTATGTAGATTCAACAAGCACCTGCCAGCATAAGATCATCTCTCTACTAGTCCTACTAATATACAATTATATTGGTCCCTAAAGTTGATGAAACCATTTATAGTTTCATTCCACCATTGAACATCACAATTAATTGATAGAAAGTTACAAAATACTATATGTCTATTATATACGACACATTTGTGAACGTTACAAATATAAGCCTTCCAATAAAATGCTTGGACTGTAAGAAACCATGGCAGGTGTCACTAATTCACAAGAGCAAGCAGACACTTCTTGTAATCTCCAGAACAGTCACCCTAGGGAAATCAACCAGATCAAAATTGATTATGACAATAGGAATGCTTCATATTGTGTCACCCTCATAAAATGATACTACCATGTTAGCATTTTTATCATCAAGATTAGTTGGTACCAAGATTTACATTATGACTATAAATATATAGCTGTAATATAATACAGCAGGTCACTGATGTAAAGTGACAGATATCACAAGTCAAGCAGTTGGATAGAATTACATGTTTCAGTACATACACAAGTGTTATAGTAGAATACCTTCAATACACCCCAAAATATTTGATGAACATAGTATCCCAGATCATTCTATTATAACAAAAGCTTGATGAAAAGATGTACTCACAGAAATGAATGAGGCCAGGGTTTTCCCATAAGCACGTTGGAATTCTTCCTTAATCTGCACCATGTCCACCTCACAGCGAGATATGACTATACGGATAAGCTGGTTATCTTTGGTACCAGCTCCCTAAATCACACGGGAACAAAGGTAATCAATTAAGCTGAAAAAAATCAAATCAGTAATGAAATATTGACATAATTTTGGATTATTATATTAAGTTATAGCCAAAGCAACATTAACTGACCTTCATGGATTTGTAGAGCATCTGGGCAAAGAATGCTGAACGGTTCTTAACGCAATTTACTGAAAGAACATACAAATTATAAATCTATAAAAGCTGACTTTAAAAAAAAACCTCATGGAATGGCAGTATTGAGTGATATACAGACCTATTGCCAACATGCCGTCTTTGAGATTGCCTGACATCTCACTGCTGATGGCTGCTTCCATGGGTTTACCAGATATCTTGCTGTAGGCATCGAAGACTAGTTGGAGTTGCTGGAAGCTTTGGGAGCAGAGGATCTGGTTGAATGTAGACTCATCCGTGCCCCAGCGCTTTTCTCCAGCACTATACAAAGCCTGTCAGGGGAACACAACCCACGTTGACACATTTCATCACTGCTGACACCAGACCAATATACAGCTTAGAGCTTCATTCAGAAATGAAAAAAAGCCAGTCTGTTGCATTAACGACCTTTGCTTCATTATTATGGTACATTGTAATAACATCAGGCTCAAATAACATATATGAGGAAATGTATTGATATTGATAAAAACAAACCATAAACATGAATTACCATAGGACATGATTAAATTATACAACAGCGTTTTATTCTTTAATTATCATATAATCACCTGAGCATCTGTCTGAGCTTTGCCAGCATCCAATGCCTGTCCTTCCATCCTGCCACCCTGTCACAAACAAATCCCAATAAACATTACAATTTTGTTGTGCTTGGAGTAACTACTGTTACAAATTTTTCTTTCTAGAATTAATCAAATGGACTTACGACAGAAGCTGCCACCATGAGTTTCCGGAAATCTCCTGAAGTGTCCCCAATAATATCCTTCTCAAGTTCACGTTTGTACACTGCAGAAACCAAAAAAGATTTAGTTGATACAAAAGGTTATACTGAAACTTTACATAGCTGTGTCCACTTAAATTCAGTTGAAACCACACTTGTGGGTTGCATGTAGTGAGCTTACTCCGTTTATATTCTGCTTTGACCTCTACGATCTCGCTGTTAGTGCGAGACATCAGTATCTCAATCAAACCATCTTCATCTGTTCCAGCACCCTGTAATAAAACAACAAATGTCTTCTTGTAATTCCAACATCATATAACATGCTTCTTGAGATTCACCACTGTCAGAAGGATGGCAGCGATCCCTACTACAACAATGTTCATCATCACTGAGAAAAATATGATAACCGTGTATGACCAGTAATCAGTTGTGAAAGAGTGTGTATCTAAGGGTCCATTAAACTATTCAGTAATTCTCTCATTCAGTTCAGTTCATGCCAGCCTTTCAAAACCAGTCTGGTAGATCTTTATATACACAGGTTTAATATAGGGATCTTGGAAGCCTGATACCAGACACAGAGAGTCTGTGGGTATAAGCATTATATTGGTAGAGATATATAATTGGGGAGGTAAATAATACCCACAGAAATGGATTGGTGAAGACAGTAGGCATCAAACTCTCGAGGTTTCATCATCAGTCCTACAATGGCATCCTCAAAACGTCCCCCTAGTTCAGATTTCAGGTCACTGATGAGATCCTACAATAAATCAATAACTCTCATAAATTGTTTGTGCACATTTTGATTGTTGGATTTATACCTTGTAGCATTTGTTAGCATGTAAAATGTATACAATGTAATTGAGACTTAAGGGTCAGCTTTGCAAGTGCTAATATTTGCAATCATCAACAAACATGACAAATATGCAATGCAAATCTTCCCAACCAATTGGAAGCCAAATCTAGACAAGTATGACCCATTTACAAGTTGTAATACGTGTGTAAGCCTTGCCTAGCCACTCGTCACAGACTAGCGCCACTCACCCTGCCATGCATGGTTTTGAAGAGGAGCTTAAGTTGCTGCCGCTGGGCGTTGCTACGGTTACATAGCACATCAATGATAGCCTTCTCATCAGTACCTAAAACGATAAATGTATGAGTAAATACCATTGTATCTGACATGGATAACAGCCGGTATACATTAGCTCTTTTGAACCAAGTAAATCGATCCGATAGTTGGTCTGTTGATGGGCTAGCATTCATAGACCAATGACATGTTACAGCCATGCACGGATTTGTCGTAACATTGCCCTGCCTGACCTGTTGGATCAAATTGGTGCGTATGTCTATCTGTCGTCGTCTCAGATAATAATAAGATAAGATAAGATAAGATAATTTATTTCGTTATGTGCGAACTAGAACAAACATAAGTAGAAAGAGTAACATAACTGGACATCAGAGAGGCTTGCACCTATCGAGCTAGTGACCTTAACATTTGTAAATGTTTCAGACAACGAACATTGATATTGCATTATACAGAACACATTTATATGATACAATCTGACAATAGAGACTACATACTACATCATAAGTATCAATTTCCATGTGTTAAAAAAAAAAAATGAAAAATAAGAAACATATTTAGTTATGGTGTTCCTTATCATCAACATACGCCTTATGCATACAAGGAGTGAAAAAATACAAAAATAAAAGGATTGGGGGAAAACACATACTTATACATACATACATAATGTTGAAACAAGCATTACGCAGCTCAGACTCAAAGCAAATATTTAGTAAAAACAGAGTTTAGGAGTAGGTATCAGGATTTGACCAAGTCGCCTTGTATAGGGTTTTCAAATGAGCTTTAAGCTGTCTTTTGAAAGCATGCAATGTTTTAGTTAGTTTTATTTTGTTAGGTATTTCACTCCAGACTTTACAGCAATAATTATTCATCAGCATTTTCCCGTGGGCACTGTTAGGGTTGGTTGTTGTGAATAACATGTTTCTTCTATTTAATGCTTCATGGCACCTCCTTATGTCTGGATTGAACATCTTATTGAATAAAGGTGGCAGCATGCTCTTTGAGTGTCTGTAGATCAAACTTGAAATTTGCAATGTGTTAAGTTGTTTGACCTGGAGTAAATTGAAGTCTCTGTACAGATTATGGTTTATGTCTAAATGTTAATGTTTTTAGTATTTCTGTTTTCCATAGTTTGCAGTGGTTTGATGCTACTAGTCTTAGCCATACCATATACCTCGAACCCATATGATATCCTTGAGAAGATGAAATTATAATATAATTGTAAGACTACCTAAGAGGGTATCAGGCTTCTCAGTCTGTAGAATATGCCTGTGTATTTGACTAACTTATTGTTCAGAGCATATGTGTGATTGTTCCAGGATAATTTATCGTCAATATGAATCCCTAGATATTTCTGTTTTGTATATATTTGCACCATTGAGGGTAAAGTATGGTTCCCATAATTTATCAGATTTGTTTTTGGGTTGAAAATTGTCTGTGATACATATTGCTCTCGATCTCACACGTCCGTCATACGATGCGCCATGTCTTGTCCCACACATCGTTTGGATTCCCCAGGGTTAATCTGCTAGCTTTCAATCAACAGTTTAACAACTGTTTATATATGCAAACAATATTACCAATAAGCGCAGGGAAACCATGCAATTCGGATACAGATAGTGCCTAGTAAGATTAGTAAAGGGTTAAACGGCACACCAACACTAGTGTGTTATATGGTGCCTAAGATAGTGCCTATAGTACTGATATATTAATTGGAGATTCCATGAGATCGCGACATCGCCATTTGCGTACTTGGATCAAACAAGGAGTTATAACCAATAGTTATGTAACTCCTTGGATCAAATCATAAAGAATTATAGGCAAGATATAGACAACAGCGCGGACATGAGAGATCAAAGGTAAACAGCGGACGCTGTCAGATGTGATTTTGTGCATACAAGGATAATGTCTTAAAGATGGAAGACAATACATTGGAAAAGAAAATATGTGTGAGGTCAACACACAATCGAGCTATGAGACATGACTTACATCAAGGAGTTATAACCAATAGCTTTAGTTATATAACTCCTTGCTTACATTTATTGATCATGTTGATTGTTGGGCCCTAGATCGTGAAAGGTCATACCGAAAACATGGATAGCCCAGGTCGGAAGGTAATATACATACATCTATCGCATGGCACCCTACTCTCAGCTAATCAGAACTCGAGAAAAAGCTCGGTCTTTTTCCCCATATCGCCTCAAACGCACAGTTAGTCATGCGATAACTGCGACCATGTCGCAATATCACCTAGCAGCAACCAGATTTGAGAAGGTCCCTCACAAAGCACCACTACTCTGATTTGGAAAAAAACTACGCATTTGGCAATATCACGCACACCTTGCAAGTGTTATAACCAGATAACGAAGGTTTACTCAAGAGTCATTTGCTTGCCAGTCGCTAATCTGGTTGCGTATCACTCATCGGGAAGTTACGGTATTATCCCATCTCCCCGGAATCTAGCTGAGGCGCGAAATTCTAACACCTGCCGAGCAGCTTCTACTGCGCTACAGTGTTGCCAGCAACAAACGAAGACAAACGCTGCTGGGAAGTCGGCGGAGCTCTGATTGCCGGAGTTGGCAAGATTAAACAAGTCTCACACAACAAATTATCGAAGCATATTCCAATCAAATAAACAAACAGCTAAGCCAGTGGTCTAGTTGCTGGAACAAAGCTTGCCCAAATTCGGGAATATGTTCATTAGGGTCCCTCACAGTTTCCGACTGGTTCTGCTTCCAATCCCGCCATTCTTTGTATACACTCACAACCTAACATTCAGATCTTCTGTTTCTTGGCACTCTGTTCTTCAATAGTTCTTTAAATTTGTCCGTTGTCAGCGGAGTGCCGAACCGACCAGCAGAAGCAGCACCTCCTACTTCCTATTTGGTATAGAGAGCAACAAACGCACCAGGAACACTAACATCCGTCGCAAAATCACTGGCGTCGAAAAAGGAAAAATCTCCCACGTCTCCTTTAGATGAACCCATCATCACAAGCAGCTGAGGCCGAATGGTGCATTTAGCGAATATCTCTTATATTTACAGGTCCCAGACAGATACCTTACTTATGTAATATAACATAGGTTCACGCTAATTATCAATATTAGGAGACAGGGTCATGCGCTTGATCATCGCATGGTCACGTGGATGATATGGGAAAAGACACTCTGACGCTCCGTGTCCTCGTGCTCTTCCCCCATATCGCCCACGTGACCTGCGATAACTAACACATATTCGTCGTGCACGGCTACACGTGTTAATGATATTATGCGGTAAATACTCGAGCTTGAACTGTACTGAAAAGCATTTAGACAAATTGATGGATACAAAATGTTCGACTCCTTGAACGTTGCGGAATAATTGTCTTGATAGCGAATGGTGCATTCGCCAGAAAGGGTCCATTGCCCAATGATGAATTGTATAGTTGAAAATGAACAGCATGCCTATCTGATGTTTACACAACGAAATATCGCGCATCCTGAAATGTAATCACTTACGAATACAACAGCATACACACGGCAATAATCACAGACGCATTATAATGCTACGTTACAGGTAGCCGCGCACGACGGTAATATGAATATGTCAATAAGACGTCGTGCACGGCTACGTTACAGGTAGATTTTGCACCACAGCATGGATGATATAAACACGTGTGGAACCATGTTTTGGATTAAGGGCAGGTCAAGGTATAATAAAAATGTATATATTTTAAAATTGTCGTTTTGTTTTCTTTTTCCTAATGCGATAGAATAGGGAATAATAAATTAATTAAACTTCGCTAACCATCTGCATAATCCAATGCTCAGCAAGCCCGTTTATCGCTTTATGTGTGATGTTTGCAGGGCAATAGATATAAATAACAGATACCATTTTGGCCTTAATCTCAATATGTTGAAAGGGACGTTAGGCATACACTGTCACAACCCATCTTAGAACGACGACCCGTCGGAGAATGGGACGGCCCAGTGAGGAATTCCTCACTGGGCCGTCCCATTCTCTAAATTATGCACGAACTGAATTATGCATAACTAACGCTGCATTTATGCGAATTACTTTTGGGACGGTCCGGTGAGCAATTCCTCACCGGGTCTCGTCCCATTCTCCGACCGACCGTTTCCAGGACGGGGCGTGACAAACACAGTCAGGAGTTATGGTAAGCAGTGTGGGGAAATCCCGTGGCAGCCGTTTTACAATATGCTCTTTCACACGCTTTAAAATCTTCTAACGTTTATATTGAATATGGCCTCAAACACACTATCAACGATGACATGGTTGAGAGAGGAGAAAGTCGCTTTAACAGGGGGTTAAAATTAAAAGCCATATGAATGACTGTAAAAAAAAAACCCAGACGAAATGAACATGAACGAAATGGAACTTGAACGAAATCGGCGAAATCTAACTATCAAAGTAGCGAGTTTTTAATCGCGCTACACACAACGATGAACTGGATGAAGTAGTCTGCATGTGTTTAAAAAAAATGGCTTTCTTTATTGCAGCTAATAACACATGAAACTAACTCTAAACGTCATGTGTGACACATTAAGTCTCGACGACATCATTATTAAAAGCATCCGCTTCCTGGTGATCTTCGACCGCTCCTTTATATCGATAAATAGACATCAGGATTCACCAAATTCCATTCTAAATTAAGCAACCGGACGTGTTACGGTTAGTTATCCATTAGCCCCGGTCGGACGGTAGTATACATATATCAATAATAAGACGTCACGCACGACTAGTTATCCATGAGTCAGAGCTCTCACTTATGACGTTGCAAAGCTGACAATGCCTTGACGCACAATCAATCGTGATCGTGTGGGGGTGGGGGAGGGGGTGGGGTAGGGGGATGGGTGTAAAGTTTGAGGCATTGGCAAGAAAGAAGAGCAGAGCGAATCTATTCATCATCATATTGACCTACGTAAGGAATAACATGCGTTGGTCTGCTTATATAGTACAGAACTACTTAAAAATACTCAACGAAGAGCATACCCAATGGTAATGTATTAACGCTTGAGTATGAGTACATTCACCTTCGTGAACACAAATGTATGCAATGATGTAAACATATTCCACTGAGCGCCTAAATGTTGTAATGGTCGCAGCTAGAAGCTTCCCCAACTAGTTTGCCAGCAACCTACGAAAACCTGCCCTGACTAGGCACAACCAGGATAAGCGCAGGTATTTGGTAGGAAAATACACCACAGCGTATCAGCATCCGCAGCCGTATGGTTGCGTGTTGCCCATCCCTAGCCCCAAGCCCAACCTTATCTCTCGTAGAAAATCGCAAGGAAACACGCCGCACCGTTAATCCGCCTTCTCTAGCTCTATCGAAACAAACTGCATTCACATCTTGCATGCATAGTTTGTTGTCGAACCAGCTCTCACCATAACCAGAGGGGTTACGGATAAGTACGTCAAAGTAAGGTAAACCACATTAAAGTACGATAAACTACGCTAAGTACGGAGTGGTACGTCCGACTACGCTTAAGTTCCGCGGACTACGGTAGCCTCGTTACGGCCCGCCCTTTTAAACATGTCCAAAAATTCAATAAACAAACACGGCTCATCTAAGTTAATACCAAGTTAGCATGACGTTCACTATCGGCTATGTGACCTAGAGGCTAGACTTCAGGGTCCTACAATATACCTGTATCATCCTATGTTGAGGTCCGTGTGTGTGATTGTCAGGAATGTGACGTTAAAATAGCGTTATATTGATTTTTACGAATACATATTGATACAGTGACGGAGTGAGTTATCACATTTACCATTACTTATGACAAGACCAGACCAGAATTTACGAGGCATATATAAACGGCTCCTATGTCATAATCAAATTGATTTGTGTATGCACGACACACAGACACATTTGCCTATTCTATAACACCGGCTGATTGTAGTCGAGGTCCCCTAGCCTGTTGGCTGCGGGCCCTGTTTACATGTTAATGATATTCAATAGTCTCTAGGGCGAGAAGCGTAGCGGAACCCCTGGAGTCTGGGACGCAGACTAGGCTGATTGCAAGCACTTGTCATGCAAAGAGACGCTTCACTTACCCAGGCCTTTCATTGCTTTTCTCAACGCCTTGCAGTCGCTTTCTGCGTCAAAACCTGCGTGATCCTTTACAGTTCCTTGGACAGCCGCCATCTTTCCAATTTGGGTGCAAATACAGGTTGTAAACGATGGCAATAATCACAGAAACAGATTGTCAGAGTTCGTGAGTTGGTAGCTTTCTGGTGCTGTCACGATCGTCTGGTGGGTTGACCAACTCGAGAAAGGCTACGGTGCTTCCCCTGGCGGTGGTTGTACGTATCAGTCGGGTTCAGTCGCAATAATATGGCGGGATGGGCGTTTCCACTAGGCTCTCAGCCTAACCGCTTAACCAGGCGTAGAGGGTCGTCCTACTGTCTTTGTATAAATATTACGTGTAATATTGTAACCATACCAACATCCTAGTCAGCCGTACGCATCCCTCCTAAGCAAGGGTCATAGTTCAGTTGATGAATAATTTGCCAATACCTCCACAATATGCAAAATACCGCTGCTTACTGTATACTTTTCAAGTGGTTGAGGTGGGTTCGCAGCATAGGCGCGCGGTTCCCGATGCCAAGTTGAGGACCAAATATATAAGCGCTGAGTCGCTATCCAAATAGCGACTCGGCGGCCGGAATCGGCTAGGCGTTCGGTGGCTTTACATCGGGAACCGAGCGCCTGTGGTTCACAGCGACTGACCTAGATCTGTTGGTCGGGCATATTGCTTTGCTCGGTCGAACGGTCATTTGATTGATACCGACGTCCTGCAAAACTAATTTATATCTTCTCTTTATCATGCAGTAAGGACAAGATTTAATGGTTAATGATAAAACGACTTGCTGTTGATTATAGCTTGCTGCACGAACTATATCGCAGCTTCCAACATTAGCCCAACAGACCAATAGTCGATCGCAGAGGGAGCACAAGCTCCACTTCGTTCAAAAGAGCCATCTAACACATATCATAAACATATGCGTCTAATGTTTATCGGTATATATCTTCAAACATGTCATTTCATGAGATATTATGTTACGAAAATTTTCCTTGAATGTAGGTAATGGTGAAACAGGACAGTTTATTGACAATTTTCTTCAGTAAAAACATGCAATTTTCATTGCTGCGAGTATGAATAGTCCTAGTCTCATTACCTAAGATTATGCTGTCCAGTCAATCATTGAAAATCATGTTATTGCCGGAAATAGCCAATATTGGCCCATCACAGAAACAAGTTCATGCGACGTTGTTATTGACCAATTTACTTCAACAGAGCGGATGAGAGAGTATGTGTTTAGACGTGATGTAGTAACGGTAAGCAAGCTTAATCCACACGAACTGAGTTCATACATTGCCCTCGTCTCGAAAGGGCACCTGGCCCATCACATAAACAAGTTAGTGTACCGGTGTTAGCATGTGTAGGAATATAATGCCTAGTATTGTGCGCCATTTTATTATGATTATCATTTATTTACATAATAAATTGCTATGTAAATAGATCCAGGGGGTCAGTGTAACCAAGGAGTATATATGGAACTCCTTGATGTAACTTAAATTGCAATCAGCCTAAAAGCGTGCTCCGTGGTTGTTGTTGTTGTTGTTGTTGTTGTAATATCAAGGTAAAGCAGTTAGGCAACTGTAGGCCACGTACTGCTAAGCGTGTTCCCTAAGGCGCGGGCCTCTTTCAATAGTTTAACATGCATATTCTCACTTGGATAGTCTTGATAACACGGCGTACTGGGTACCAGAAGTGCTTAAACACCAACAAATTATGTAGCTGGTATTATTGTCGTCTTGTGACATTTCTCCTCACCCGGCGTTCTTTTTAAAATATCAACAATGTACTTTTAACCAGACCTTTGTCAATGAGATGGTGTAGCAAATCTGTGGCAGGAATCACGGGGATCTGCATTGGCCGGCAGGCCGTTATCCTCTAGCTATGTATACATATATTTTATGTATACATAGAAGATAGCGGCCTGTCGGCCAATGCAGATCCCTGTTGCAGGAATAACCTGGAGGGATGGTACGATGCAGACGTGAACAAGTATGTGACGTCGACACAACCTAGCATGGTGTATCCAATGGTCATGAATCAAATGTAATGGTCTTGAGAGTTGCCCGGTCATTTGACAGCTGTGCGTTGAAATGCGGTCATGAGACAGCTGTGCGTTGAAATGCGGTCATGACTCATTGACCTGACCATGTTACAAAAAACAAAAAATTGTTTACAAACAAACAAACAAACTTACAAACGCGACTGACCAACGTAACTTGGCGTTATGATTACGCCAAGTTAATAATCCCCCACCCCCGATGGTCATGACAGTGTTTATGATAGTCTGTACCCATTTTCGCAAAGGGCTGTTTCCTGTCCCTTACAGTGCGAGAGCGCGCGCCACATTTCGGGCGAAAGTGAGTCTGTATGCGAGTCTGTACTACATCTGCATATTCAAATGAATAGCGAGGGAGCGTACTTCAGCTGGAGACTGAAGATGGGTGATGCTGTTGTAATGTTACAGATAAGAATAGGGCATAGTCAACTGCTGATAATCTATATGTAAGAAAAATGTGCAACCTCGCATCTAGGACTCCTAAGAATGTTTGTAACTAACAGATGCCAACAAGTCACAGCAGGATGATATTTACTACATCGTGATGTTTACATTCAGCGTTTTTTGTGCACTCAGCTTTAACCTTTATCTAAAAGAACAATGCCAAATGCCATTAATGCCAATAAACATATAATTAAGACTGTAAGTAGCATTTGGTTGCACATTCTTATACTGCAACAAACAACACAATCACACACTTATATCTGTCCATGCATTCAATCAAAACAGTGCACTAGGTCCAAATGTTTAGCCAATGCTCTATCAGTATGATTCTAGCCATTACTCAATTAGCCAACTATTCAAAGGCTTTATAAGACTCCCTCTGTATAATATCTGTGCTTGCATACCACCATAAATGCCAATCTCCATAATATCACTAAACCAGACAGTAAGTGATATACTCAAAGGCATCACAAATGGAACATTTATTACATTTGAGATACATATCACATCAACAAGAGTAGAATTAATGTCTTTATTACAATGGGTTATATTAAGCATGTTTAAAAAACAAAGTAGAATAATCTATTGTCTACCATCTGTTAGATGTCAACACAGAAACTTCTGCTAATCCACATTAGAAAATACAAATTTGCCAAGACACAAAAAGAACTGAAAAGACTAAGCATTCAGAGTTGGATAATAATCAACAGGGTGCTCAACAGATGGCTTTGAGATGAATGAGTTGCCATGATATCACAGGGTCTGATAACATCCAGATGCCATTTGCTGCAGACACACTTTTATGGGCTGCTCAGTTTTGAAACTTTCTCATGGAGGAAAGTGAGGAACATCATGGAATGAAATTTATAAACAAACTTTGAGAAAAAATTAAATAAATCCATATTTGTTCACTTGAAGGATGGATGGGATGACAAAATAGAAATCAAAATGCATGATACACAAAATCGACAAGTTATATAAGCACTATAGTGATAGGATCAGCAACTCTGATCCAATACATAAATCTGACCTTCACATGATTTTACCACAGAGGAAAAGGCACATAAATTTTTGGTCCTTAATGCCCACAAATAAACCTTTTGTTTAACCATCAACCTTTTGTATAACCATCAATCACTGTGACACCAAATCTTAATTACAACAAATGCTAGAAATAGGTATGTGAGACTTGCACATAGGTAGTAACCCTGCACAGTATGACAGGAATCAGCACATAATGATGTTGATATACATTTACAGTCTGACAAAATGCAAAGTTAACATATGAGTTGTCACTGGATAACATGTATATGAAGGTTTCTGAGTAGTGAGTAATACAGGGTTAGTTGTGAAGCGCAAGGCAGAGAAGTGGAGGGTAAGATTGCCTCCTCAGAGGAATGCTCTACTGAATAAGTGCAAGGACACATCTCTTGTAGTCTCCTGAACAGTCACCCTACACACATTTCACAGTTCAATCATTAATCAGAGAACAATGATGAAAATCCAAGACCCCATTTTTCAATGGAGAAACTTGACAAACTAAGCTTAATTTCCCCCCAATCATCATCATCATCATCATCACTGACATAATAATAACCATCATGATTGTCAGTATTGCAAAATCATTAACAAGGTTTAAACCCAAGAGGGGATGCTCAATCATTGCAAGGAATTAATTAAAGTTCTTGTGTTCAGCAACAAGCGACAGCTTTAATAGGTAGTTGTGGCCGAACTAAGTTTACGAGAAAACTAATAAGAATTTACAATTAGATGTAATAAGTCATTTGTTTACATTAGAAACAGGGCAGTGACATCCAATTTAATTTCAGCTGTAACTTTGATTTGTTCCGAACTAGACGTGATGGCAACATCATCTGTAAAATTTTACAATGGGTTGAAGCTGTCCATGACATCATTTCACCCAAGTTTTTGGGATTTTAAACTTTCAAAACGACTCATATTTTGACATTATAATAATTTGCTATAAATTTCCCTAAAATTGCTCTAAATTCCACCAGTCTTCAGAAAATGTTCACTTTATTTAGGGTTGGACCATAATTAGCTGACAAATTATGAATTCAAAACGTTTTTTTCAAATTTGTGCCTGCCAGAAATTTCCAACATATATCTAAGAAAAGTTTGCAATTGCATTAAGCTACCAGAATAAGTAAAATCAGAGTGTAATGCACCCAGAAATTCCGATTTCAACTTGCCACTTTCTTTTTTATCAACTTTAGCGATGTCATAGACATTCATGAATCTTACAATGTGATTGACGAGATAAAAATGTTTGATAATATTTTGCAACAGTTTGAAACAACACCACAGTTTTTCTTGTGAAGCTTGGCAAAACTACGGACTTTTACAATTACATATACAGTTGAGTATCCCCTATCCGGGACTGAGCGAGTTCCGGATTTCGGAATGTCTTTCTACACTCCAACTATCATGCATTGTGGAAGTTTGGAGATGTACAACCTTCAATAAATCATAACGTTGCGGTTTTCCAAAGGATCACCGCCTTGTCCAACTCCGCCTTAACATTGTAAACATCAACTCGACGATAGAAAGCGGATTTTTTTTTTTTTTAAAAGGGTGTGTTAACAGTCGCAAGCAACTTCAACGTTATTTTGTGATGGGTAATCTAACGAAACAGTCAACAGGGCAAAGTGACTTGATTGTGTGGGGATTAAAATCTCATTCAGACCCTATTTAGTCATTGCGGCATACATGCTAAAGACAATGTCAGCTGAGAATACGACCCGAGGTCCCGACACTCTTTTCTAAATGTACGATGTGAGGCATATAACAGATCAACAGGACATTACTGATGCTTATGCTTATTAGCGTATTATGGTCATTTTATAGACAAGACACTTGCCCCTGGTCTTTTTATAATCTGATGCCTCAGCGCGGATATGAGAAATCGAAATTAGTAAACAGCACGGACGCTGTCAGATGCGAAGTTTCTTTGCCTATGTCGTTTTACTGCCTGAATTGGAGGCGAACGGTTTCAGCATTCACACTAATTTAGAGACCCCACATTGTTGGCTGAGAAGGTGCGCCGAGGTCAGACTGCAACTGTCTGTGGTTTATTAGGACCTGAAATCTTCGGAAAATTTCACTGTGGCGTCATAACGGTGCTCGACCAAAAATTCTGGATTTTAGATTTTTTTTTGAAAACGCGGAATGAAATATTTAACAAACATACATGCACAAACATAAAATAACAAAAAGAGCTGATCAAGATACTTTGACATAAGCATTTGCCAAGTTAACAAGGGGCCATCCATCCACTTCACATGTTCACATGTGGTAAATGTATAAATGACACTTACGCTAACGAATGATGCCAGCGTTTTCCCATAAGCACGTTGGAATTCTTCCTTGATCTGCACCATGTCCACCTCACAGCGAGATACGACAATACGGATAAGCTGGTTATCTTTGGTACCAGCTCCCTGATTCACACATAAACAGGGGTATACTCATAGATGTCATGTACAATGATGACAACATCAACAAACATGGTGTTTAGAATGAGAAGCCATGGCAACATCAATAAACATGGTGTTTAGAAGGAGAAGCCATGGTTACCTTCATGGATTTGTATAGCATCTGGGCAAAGAATGCTGAACGGTTCTTGACACAATTAACTGTAACAACCAGACAAATTGATCACCATCTTATTCCATATACTGCCTTCAGTTTCCAACACACAAAATACACAAAAATTCAAGTTACATTCTTAGTATTTGATTAAATAGGCAAGAAATACCAACTTATGGCCATCATTCCATCTTTCAGGTCCCCAGACATCTCGCTGCGTATGGCTTGATCAATAGTTTTACCAGACAGTCTGTGATAGGCATTAAAAACTTCCTGAAGTTGCAGATAGCTCTGGGAGCAGAGGATCTGGTTGAACTGGGACTCATCCGTACCCCAGCGCTTCTCTCCAGCACTATACAGGGCCTGTCAGGACAAATATCGTAATGGCTGATACAGCTTTGTGCTAGATACATATAACTGGAAGCACTGATGACTATGTTTGAAACAATGCTAAGGGGAGAACCGCAAGAAAAGAAAATAGTTGCTGTATATGTGTAATACGGATAATATCTTACCTCTTTTGAGGATCACAGACATGTCTGATAAATCATTAATCCCCCACTGGTGCAATGTTTCTCCTTATGTAACTAAATTACTGTAAGACAATCCTGAGAAACTCAATAAGGACCCACCTGAGCATCTCTCTGGGCCTTATCAGCATCCACATTCTGTCCCTCCATCCGTCCACCCTGTAACATGGCATACCCTCACAACATGAAAAATAACATACATGTAGAAACAGGTGTTTAAACAGTCTAAGACATGGACCTAGTTGTTAAGTCAATGAATAATTGAAGTGGTTTTTTTCATCATTGGTGCTTCCATAAAGTGATTCTGTGTTACAGAATCTTCTACTCGTGTGAATGTTGTGACTCACGGCGCAGGAAGACACCATAAGCCTACGGAAGTGTCCTGAGGTATCTCCCATGATGTCTTTCTCAAGTTCACGTCGGAACACTGCAGAATAAACCACATACACTCTGTTACCCAAATTGACAGAAGTAACACATATGAGCCATGAATCATGAAGGTGGATTTGGCAATATATAGGGAGACAAATAGGATCAGCAAACACACTCCGTTTGTATTCAGCTTTTATCTCTGTGATCTCGCTGTTCGTGCGAGACATCAATATTTCAATCAGAGCGTCCTCATCAGTGCCAGCTCCCTGTATCAAAACAAGTCATATTGTAACTGGAGGATCATATAACACACTGTTTGGGATTGACAGCTGTCAGATCTATGGGGATACTCACAGATATAGCATGGTAGAGACAGTGAGCATCAAACTCTCGAGGTTTCATCATCAAACCCACTATTGCATCCTCAAAATGACCTCCCAATTCAGACTTCAGGTCACTGATCAGATCCTGAGAAAAAAATCAAGAAAGTTGAAGTACACTAACTGTGGTGACATGAAGAGTGAATGGTGTTACATGAGATTCATGTAATACTGTCTCATCAGGAACAGTGAGCCCCATATGTTAGCCCAAACTAGTCCAGCAAGCTCCATTTGTAAGCCCCATCTAGCCCAGTGAGACCCTTGTGTAAGCCCTACCCAGCCCAATGAGACTTAGGCCAATGAGACCTATGTGTAAGCCTTACCCAGGCCAGTGTTATCTCTATGTACTCTCATCTAACTCACTATGGCTCTAGCCCCTCGTCACAGACTAGCACCACTCACCCTGCCATGCATGGTTTTGTAGAGGAGCTTAAGTTGCTGCCGCTGGGCGTTGCTACGGTTGCACAGCACATCAATGATAGCCTTCTCGTCAGTACCTGGACAGTAAAAGGAAAAAGGATGAATGGATAATAATGAATAAATGATGACCAGATTAAATGATTGTTTGATGGATGCAATCACTATCACTTTCATCACTCACCGAGGCCTTTCATCGCTTTTCTTAGTGCCTTAGCATCCCTTTCTGGATCGAAACCAGGATAATCCTTCACAGTTCCTTGAGTCTGTAATATATGATAAAGAGTATTTCAACAAATAACAATCTATCCAACCCATTTTGTACAGAGTGTGATGCCTACATTATTAATAATCACCTTTTTAACTGTTGCTATGGAAAGTCCTGCCATTGCCTTGGTTGGAAGTACAGCTGCATTGGCCTGTGCATTGTAGGTGGCAGCAGGAGGAGGTATTACACCTTGCTGGGGGTACCCAGAAGCACCACTGCTTCCAGTGGGAGGAGGGGCACCACCTGATTGTGGGTAAGCTACAGGTGGTGGTGGGTTAACCCCTCCTTGGGGAGGAACCCCTGCCCCTGATGCAGGATATCCACCTCCTTGCTGAGGATAAGCTCCACCTGCCTGTGGATAAGCACCTCCTTGTTGTGGATATGCACCTCCTTGTTGTGGATATGCACCTCCTTGTTGTGGATATGCACCTCCTTGTTGTGGATATGCACCTCCTTGTTGAGGGTAACCACCAGCCCCTTGTTGAGGATAGCCACCTGGTTGTGGGAACCCAGCTGCAGGTGGTGCAGGGCTGTTGTAAGCTGCACCACCAGGAGTTGGCATGGCCACTGCTGATCCCTGTGTCTGTTGTATTGCAAATGATATTAAACTGAGAATTAACTAAAAACAAACACCAAATTATATTTATAAACTTAAATGGGAGAAGATACTGTGTTATGTGATGTTATTGTTGAACATATGAGGGACGTCTTTTAAGCAGTAATCATTGGCAGAAGTATAATTATTAAAACAAATAGGTGGTAACATTGAAGCCTGCAGCAGGCGGTTGTGTCCCATAAGGCAGGCCTCCACCTCCTTGAGGATACTGCCCCCCTGCAGCATCCCCGTATGGTTGGGGCATGGATGCCTGGAAAGCAGAGTGGGTTATTGCTGTTAATGAATCTTGATCAGGCAGGAAAAGGATTGCTTGATAGGTTAGGCAGTCTATTTGATAGCATGAGTGTTCTATAAGGTAAGATCCAACAGAGGCTTCAACCACCTGCTTTAGTCATTGAATATCAGCCACTAAAAAATGTGAATCAATACTCCACATTGCCATCTTTGCAATTTAAAACACATATCACTCTAGTAAGTTAATGTATAACTAATGATTTTGTTTTCAATTAGTAGACTCTCATGGACATATTCAGCTCAAGCCAAAACTGAATGCTCACCCCAGGGTAGCCACCACCACCAACAGGGGCTGCAGGATAGCCCCCAGGTGCAGCCCCTGGGTATCCTGGTTGCTGATTAGGGTAACCACCCTGATTGGGATAACCGCCCTGGTTGGGGTAACCTCCTGGGTTAGGGTAGCCACCAGCTCCACCGGATGGATAACTCATTGTCAATTGACAAAACTAACGTACCAGCGAAAAGAAAATAGCAAAAATGACAGTACAGAAGCAAACGTAAACCACCTGAAAACAGAAAATACCACTCAATGTAGATATCGGTCGTATGGGGTTCATATAAATACACTAATGTCGGCTGTAGAGAATTAAAGAAGCAAACAATTTCTGGCTCATATCAGGTCATGCGAAATACCTGTGGATACCTGTGGATTTTAATATAAATATGTATCAATTGCGACAAGATTCAAGAAAGATTCAGGATGTTAAGGACTTATTCTACCAGAAGAAAATCTAACAGCAAATGTCGACGAATCACAGGACGAGCTGTAACTGAATAAGCTGTGACGCACGCAAGTATAACTCACCGAGGTAGCACGTCAACCCAAATCAAGTCATTCAGGAACTTATATATAGGCTGGGCGATACTCATTAAACATTAAACGACATCTGCTGTAAAGAGTGCTTATAATAATATTAAAATTAGATCCGTTTAGCTCCGCCTCTTTACTGTCCTGTGCCGAAAATATCTTCCCCGATCTGCTTTCGACACAGATATTTGCATTTCATGGTAGCTTGGTGCATCTGATACCCGGGGGTGGGGTGGGGGGAAGGAGCACTTAGGTGTATAGAGGTGGTACATATGAGCCGCGCGACGGGGTATGTTTTTTCGGCCTCTGGGCTTGTACGACGGGTTTTGTTGGGCCTCGTACTTATACGACGGGATATGTTTTTCAACTGCAATCAGTACGACGGGTTTCTGGGGGGCTTCGTTATGTTACCAAATACCAACGGCCGGGTCAGGTCCCTTGGGGGGGGGGGGGGCACTTGCCGGATAGGGGGGTGTCACGGGACCTCGAGAACCCGTACAAGGTGAAAATGGCTAAAAGCATACCCCGTCGTAGCCCTACAACAAATTCCTATAATCTCGAGTATGTTGTGGTGTTGGAGTGTAGTGATGTTGGTGTGTGTAGTGGGGTTGGAGTGTGTAGCGTCGTTGATGTGTAGTAGGGTTAGTGTGTAGTTGTTTTGGTGTGTAGTGGTGTTGATGCGTGTATTGGTGCTGATGCATGTAGTGAGGTTTGTGTGTAGTAGGGTTGGTGTGTTGTTGTGCTGGTGTGTGCAGCGGTGTTGGCGTGTGTGGTGGTGTTTGTATGTGTAGTAATACTGGTGTGAGGTAGTGTTAGTGTGTAGTGGTGCTGATGTGTGGTTGTAGTAGTGTGTAGTGTGGTTTGTGTGTAGTGGTACTGGTGTGTGTAGTGGGGTTGGTGTGTGTAGTGGGGTTGGTGTATGTAGTGGTGTTGGTGTATGTAGTGGGGTTGGTGTGTGGTAGTGTTTTTGGTGTAATGGTTTGGTGTGTGTAGTTAGGCAGATGTGTAGTGGGGTTGGTGTATGTAGTGGTGTTGGTGTATGTAGTGGGGTTGGTGTGTGAAGTGGGGTTGGTGTATAGTCGTGTTAGTGTGTGTAGTGGGGTTGGTGTGTGTAGTGGGGTTGGTGGGTGTAGTGGGGTTGGTTGGTGTAGTGGTTTTTAGTGTGTGTAGTGGGGTTGTGGTGGTGTGTGGTGGTGGGGGTTGGTTGGGTGTAGTGGGGTTGGTGTGTGTGTAGTGGTTTTAGTGTGTGTAGTGGGGTTGGTGTATGTGTGTAGTGGGGTTGTGTGTGTCGTGGTTTTTTGGTGACACCATGCTTTGTCATTTGATAGACACTTCGCTCGTCAAATGACGCAGGTGTAAGTGTCGTCTTAACTGCCTTACCATGCATACTTATAGTTAAAGGCGGTATTTGTTATTTTACTTCCCTGTTTAAAGTGAGCAAGGAGGATTTCGGGTAATCATTTGAATGAGCGCCTGGTTGACAGATATGTGTCATTTTCAAGTCATCAAAAAGTTAATATTCACCCGATATGGTTAGGCAGATGTGTAGTGGTGGGGTTGGTGTATGTAGTGGTTTTGGTGTTGTATTGTGGGTTTGGTGTGTGAAGTGGGGTTGGTGTATAGTGGTGTTAGTGTGTGTAGTGGGGTTGGTTGTGTGTGTTGTGGTTGGTGGTGTGTCGTGGGTTTGGTTGGTGGTTTTGTGTGTGTGTAGTGGGGTTTGGTGTTTGTGTGTGGTGGTTTTTTGTGTGTGTAGTGGGTTTGTGTGTATGTGTGGGGTTGGTGTGTGTGGGGTTGGTTCTGTGTAGTGGTTGGTGTGTGTCGTGGTTTTTGTGTGTGTCGTGGGGTTGGTGTCTGTCGTGGGGGTTGGTGTGTGTGTCGTGGGGTTGGTGTGTGTCGTGGGGTTGGTGTCTGTCGTGGGGTTGGTGTGTGTCGTGGGGGTTGGTGTGTGTCGTGGGGGTTGGTGTGTGTCGTGGGGTGGTGTCTGTAGTGGGGGTTGGTGTGTGTCGTGGGGTTGTGTGTTTGTCGTGGGGTTGGTGTGTGTGTGGGGTTAGGGTGGTTTGTGTGTGTTTTGGTGTGTGTGTGGGGTTGGGGTGTGTGTGGGTTTTTGTGTGTGTCGTGGGGTTGGTGTGTGTAGTGGGGTTGGTGTCTGTCGTGGGGTGGTGGTGGGTGTGTGTGTAGTCGTGTGTGTCGTGTGGGGTTTGGTGTCTGTCGTTTGGGGTCGTGGTGTGTGTAGTGGGGTTGGTGTCTGTGTGGGGGGTGGGGTGGTGTGTGTCGTGTGGGTTTGGTGTGGGGTGTTGGTGGTGTATGTGGTGGGGTTGGTGTTGTGTCGTGGGGTGGTGGTTGTCTGTGTCGTGGGGTTGGTGTGTGTGTGGTGTTTTTGGTGGGTGTCGTGGGGTTGGTGTATGTGTGTCGTGGGGTTGGTTCGTTTTGTGTGGTGGGTGTTCGTGGTTTTGGTGTGTGTCGTGGGGTTGTTGTGTCGTGGTTTTTGTGTGTGTCGTGTGGGTTGGTGTCTGTCGTGGGGTTGGTTGTGTCTGTAGGGTGGTGTGGTGGGTTTTTTTGTTGTGTAGTGGGGGGTGTGTGGTGTGTGTCGTGGGGTGTGGTGGTTTGTCGTGGGGTTGGTGTTGTCGTGGGGTGGTGGTGTGTGTCGTTGTGTGGTGGGGTGTGGTGTGTGTGTCGTGGGGTTGTTGGTGTTTGTCTGTGGGTTTGGTGTGTTGTCGTGGGGGTGTGTGTGTGTGGGGTTGGTGTGTGTCGTGGTGGTTGGTGGTGTGTCGTGGGTTGTGGGTCTGTGTGGGGTTGGTGGTGTCTGTGGTGTTCGGTTTGTCGTGTCCTGGGGTTGGGGTTGGTGGGTTTCGTGTCTGTCGTGTGTTTGGTGTGTGTCGTGGGTGGGGTGGTTTGGTGTCTGTCGTGGGGTTGGTGTGTGTCGTGGGGTTGGTTGGTGTGTGTCGTGGGTTGTTGGTGTGTGTCGTGGGGTTGGTCTGGTGTTGGGTTGGTGTGTCGTGGGGGTTGGTGTGTGTCGTGGGGTTGGTGTGTGTCGTGGGGTGGTGGTTGTGTGTTTTGTGTATGTCGTGGGGTTGGTGTGTGTGTGGGGTGGGGTTGGTGTGTGGTGTGGGGTGGTGTGTGTGTCGTGGGGTTGGGTCTGTCGTGGTGTGGTGGGGTGTGTGGTCGTGGTTTTTCGTGTCTGTCGTGGGTTTTGGTGTGTCGTGGGGTTGGTGTGTCGTTGGGTTGGTGTGTGTCGTGGGGTTGGTGTTGGTGTGGGGTTGGGTGTGTGTAGTGGGGTTGGTGTCTGTCGTGGGGTTGGTGTCTGTCGTGGGGTTGGTGGGTGTTCGTGGGTGTTCTGTGTTGGGTGTCTGTAGTGGGGTTGGTGTCTGTCGTGGGGGTTGGTGGGTGTCGTGGTTTTCGTGTCTGTCGTGGGGTTGGTGTCTGTCGTGGGGTTGGTGTGTGTGTGTTTTCGTTTTTCGTTGGTGGGTGTCGTGGGTTGTGTAGTGGGTTTGGTGTGTGTCGTGGGGTTTGGTGTGTGTCGTGGGGTTTGGTGTTTGTCGTGGGGTTGGTTGTGTGTGTTAGTGGGGTTTGGTTTTTGTGTGTGTAGTGGGGTTGGTGTGTGTAGTGGGGTTGGTGTGTGTAGTGGGGTTGGTGTGTGTAGTGGTTTTAGTGTGTGTAGTGGGGTTGGTGGGTGAAGTGGGGTTGGTGGGTGTGTGGGGTGGTGTCTGTGTGTAGTGGGGTCGTGGGGTTTTGTCTGTGTTGGTGCTGGTTGTGTGTGTAGTGGGGTTTGGTGTGTGGTCGTGCTTGTTGGTGTGTGTAGTGATTGTTGGTGTGTATAACTGGCCTTGGTGTGCTGTTTGACCTTCATCACCTCTTCCTTGTACGACCACACCATGTCTCTCTGTGTACAGATTATGACAATCCTGGTACCTGCATAGACTTCTTCCCTGTGTGTTTGAGAGTACATAAAAACACGACCGACTCTTGAATTTACATGCAGTATTACAAGCGAGTCTCCTATGACATATTATCATCATTATGTCAGTGTTATTCCACAGGGCTAGAGGGAATATGGGTTCTTTACATACGCTGTCACTTATTCCACTTGCTGCTATTCCAAATGCATCAGCAACTTAAAATAAAACAGAGTGGGGCTATGTTGTGTTCATGATTTTTCCCATCAAAGATATCTGTTCTTGTCCTATTCCTGCAAAAAGCAACACAACTATAAAAAATATTTCTGTTAAAAACCCTCTAGTAAATTTCAAAAGTGGCATGAATAATTCATCTCATTCCCTTACAGTTACAACATTTACCCCATTAACCAAACAAGAGGCCAATAGGCTTTGAAACTCTACTTATTTTCAAAACAATATGTTATAACACGGTTAAATTATGATGCTACACTGGGTTTAAATGGTGCATGAGATTTCATATAATAACACAGAGTTCAAAGATTATTAGTATGCAAAGACCCATTATTAAAATAAGTCATTTTTGAGGTAGCTAGCAGCTTATAAAAAAATCCCCATAAAAAGGTTACAGGACAGCCTGGTGAAACTGGGCAGACAAACACCAGCATGAAGGTATATAAGCTTTGCTGAACAGCAGAGCTAAACACCATCAGTAGGATTCTTGTCCTCTGTTTACATAGCACTAAAGATTGTTTTGGTCATACAGGACCAATTTAAAACAATCAACATTTGAGGGGTTCATATGTAATATGGGATAGCTAGCATGTTTAATCAAGAAACGTTTCATCAAAATTATTTTCTATTGGATTTACATAGTACAAGAAGTTTTCCAAAAATAACTCAAGGGTCAAGGATCATGTGGGTCGGATTTTTGCTTTTCAAGGAGCCATCAACATCATAGGTCTCCGTGTGTAACTTGGGACAGCTGGCTTGCTTTGTAAGGAACGTGCCATCAAACGTTTTCAAACAGACAGACTGACTGACATCCCAGGATAGGATTATGACAAACTCAGCACAACAGCAGTGATAAAAGAGCTTATTTTATTGATCAAGCACAGTAACTCCAGAAACTGAGTAGAATATGTTTGAGGTCACACACACATTGTACAACTGACATCTATTGTAAGTACACAACTTTATGCATACACAACACAGTCTCAAGTCTCTTTGTCATTGAAACTAACAATCACCATGGCATAGGTTCATATATCTCAACAACATTGTCTTCCATGACCCATCAGTCCAGTTTGCCAGACGTTCTTGTGCTGTCGAGCTTGTCAAGTCAACATGACGATTGTGGTGATTGGAGAAAAGTATATGCTTCCAGGCCGGTATGGATACAGCACCTAACATAATATACACATATTATAATCATATAGTACCATAAATAACAGACACTTGAGGCAGGCCATTATGACCTAACCACCATGACAACATTCTACAATTGTGCACAGTATTTAACACCACCACAAAATCACATTATATTTCTGGGGATGTGTTCTTGTTGAGTGGAATCACTAAAAGATATCTTGTTGTATGTGGACAGGATCACATATATTAACAGGTGCATGGGTTGTTGACCATTATTCACTTACCTTTCACTGCAGGGTTATCATCTATAAGGATATGCCCATACACCATAGTCTTGTCCTTTGTAATGATAAGGCGCTCCAACCACTCTCTCCCAAAATTGTCAACCATCCAGCATGCCTAACGATACAAAAAAAATTTGTTGCGGAATACCGACACATACTGTCTAATCGGCACTTTTAAGCTCAGTGCTCTATGCCACATAAAACAAATGAAAATTCATGATGGATTTATAGTTTTTCTATGGATGAGGATGTAAATTTAGGGCATGATAATATAAACAGGAATATCCCAGGCCATGTTCAGCCCAAATATAACATACAGGTTTCACTCACACCAGCTCTAACTAACCATTACCCATCCCATGCAATAAGTAGTTATGCATTAAGTATTTTTAGGGAACTTACTTTTTCAGTTAAATCCCGGTGATTTTCAGCAAATACAGGGCTTGTACAGATGAAAACCTCTACACTTGACAAAAGATAGCCCCAAGGAACAATGTGAAGGGAGAAACACAACTGTTATCACCACTGAAGCTTTAAAACACACATTTAATAACTTAGGCAAATTAATGGATACATGTTATATAATTAGACATCCACAAAGGCATTGTTGATACAGCTACAAACTTACACCTACTTTTCCATCTCGCTCATGGCTTTAACAGCTTCCACAGATCCGGGTAATGTTGGAAGATCTTTAATGAATCCAGGTTCATCACAAATCTTCTTCATTTTCTCCTATAAAAGGGTACCAAAATTTAAACAGAATGCAATTATTTCAGAGCTATTGATTTTTTTTTTTACCAGCAAATGCTCTGAAAAGAATACAAACCAAAATTCCAGGAGATTCAATTTCTAATGGCCTGTAATCGTCACTCATGTAGAAATTGTGTCTCTTTTCCAGGGGAACATACGGCACGTCAGGGTATCGCTCTCTGAAGCGCTTCAGAAATAATCCATCATAGTCAGCCAAAACCTCATCCATATCAACAAGGACGCGCAAGGCATTGCTCGGGGCCATTGTGCTGGTCTGGGAGAAGCACAATGATGGACAAATATTGATAAATATCATTGGATAAACAAAAAATATTATACATTATACCAAGGACACTCTTTATCTGTTTATGGGGGTGATGAATATATGCAAATCCTCAAACGAAAATGTATTTTAGCCAAAAATATACATGACATTTATCAATAAATGGTTATTGTGAAATCGGCTGTAGTCTACCATTGGCAATATCGTCACTATGGCTATACAAGACGTACCAGTACTATAGTAGACTATATATTTATATAAGTAGGTACATATTTATATTACGGTCCGACCGGGGCTACCCCCCCCCCCCCACCCCCGGGCTACCCTGGTCACAGTTACGGACAAACCTCCAAAGTCAAAGAGCGATGACCAGTTGTTGAACGCCGCTTTGTTTGAACAGAGAAATTCGCGACTTTGTGGTCAGCAGACAAGAATTTGGGCAGTCTTCTGAGTGAAGCGAGCATCAAATCACGGGGGCAGAATTTCGTTTGTTCTATTTGGTCTAAGGATTTTGTTGAGAGGCCCGTCCTACCGAGACTGAATGGCCCAGTTGAGCAGACATATGGCCTGGCTCCGGTCGAACGGTACTATAAATATCGGCGTCTGATCAGACGTTTTGTATTTGTAAAGCTAAGGGCTAACACATGGTTATCAGGTTCATTTCTCGAACCGAACATTATGATTACAGTCTGGCCGAAGAGCTCGTGCACCTCCTCTATTGCCGTTCACCGTCCGCATATGCTATGATAACTAGTATGATAAATACACCGTCTCCAATCCGACGTTGCTCAAAGCCCTAACGCAATTGGAGGCCTTCACTGTTTCCATCAACCTTGAAACGTTAACGTTATGACTCAGTGAACAGCAAGTTGATTTCCTCTAGAGAGTACATTATGATTAGCTCTGCTCCGAGCAGGGAATTTACAATATACACCGTTTTTAAATTACATTCCATGACTTGTGAACATCAATGATGGTACAGTGAGTGTACATTATGATTATAAATTCCAATTCAGTCCCGGTGTCACATGCACAAAGTAGCTTTATGCGCGAAGTAGCGAAAGGCCACACTGCGCATGCGCAAAAACCTCATAGCGCTATGCAGAAAGTAGCATAGCCAAAGAGCGGGGAGGATCAGAGTTTCGCCATGCATAAAGTAGCGAGAGTGAGCGGAGCGCCACAGCGCATTTACTGTGATCATATAAATGAAAATATTAAAGTGTGTGTATGCTAGTATTCGCCCCTTTAACTTTCTGTATGTGACATACTCCCATCCTGAAAGTAGCCACATCTATATACTCAGGCTACTTTCTGCATGCCAGTATAATACCACACTGAAAATTGCCATATCTATGTTGCGACATCTATATACTCGGGCTACTTCCATGCTGACAGTAGCCACATCTATAAACTCGGGCTACTCCCATGCTAAAAGTAGCCAAATCTATAAACTCAGGCTTCTTTCTACATGCCAGTATACTCCCATGCTAAAAGTAGCCACATCTATAAACTCAGGCTACTTTGAGCATACCTGGCTACTCCCATGCTGAAAGTTGCCATATCAATATGCTCGGGCTATTCCCATGCTGAAAGTAGCCACATCTATAAACTCAAGCTGCTTTGCGCATGCCAGTTTACTCGCGCGTCGAAACACAAGGACATTGTCATCCAAGAGAGCCAAAGTAGGTTGAAGTACCTGTTCACTGCCACTGCCGTCAACCTCATGAGGGACGCCGATTGATGGTTGAGTGCTCATGGTGAGAAGAATGGTTTCATCGCATCTGTGACACTATCCCTGATAATGCCCCTGAATCATTCAAGTGGTTCTGTGCCAGATGTAAATATAGTGTTTACTTGTCTGATATGTATGGTCTTGATTGCAGACGTTTTTTTACTTATTTTCAGGTTGACCATGTAATTCTTGTAGAGGCATAATCTTTGTTCATTTTTAGGAAGTCTCATTCTGGATTCATATTACAATATGTGTATGTGTTTCAGAAAACTCATTGGGCATGCTTCGTACAGAGACCCTATTTCACAGTTGTGCTTGTAGTTGCTCCATGTTGATATTTTACTCAAGAATTATTTACCCATTGTTATGAACTTGATGCTGGAAGCTACTTTCAGCACAGCGGGGAATACTGGTATGTACAAAGTAGCCTGAGTTTATATATGTGGCTACTTTATGCATGGGAGTAGCCAGAGTATATAGGTCTGGCTACTTTCAGCATGGGAGTATACTGGCATGCACAAGTAGCCCGATTTTAAGAAATCTATGTGGCTACATTCAATATGAGAGTACATTGTCGTCTTTTTATTCCTTCCATGACAAGTAATCCCACTGCTGCACTTATCCGCATGAAGTATACTGTCGTCTGCTAGTGATGTCTGCAATTATAGGCGAATTTATCTCTTTTTATTCCTTCCGCGACCATTTATAGCTTAATTTAACTCGTTTCATTACTACCACGACAAATAATCCCACGAATGATTATCTTATGGAAGAATGAATGGTTACGACACATTGATTACTTCAATCACTACTTTGCGCATAACCACCATTTTGTCTAGATACGCGCATGCGCAGTACGTGTAAACACCACTTTCTGCATAGGCTACTTTCTGTATACCACACCGGACTTAATGCCATCTTGATGTGCTAAGAGCAGTATGGTAAAGCGCCGTCTTACCTGCTTACGCAAGTTAAGGCAACTCGCCCCTGGTGTTTTGGTGATCTGATGACACCTTAGGGGCTAGGGTCCGTATGGCAGAATCTTGAGCGTTACAAGCTTTTTTTTTATTCCTTCTCGCAATGCAGACAAGGGACAGTTTAAAAAACATAGATTTTCATATCCATAAATGTCTTACCATCAATCTTGCCTAGAGTGCAAAAACAGTCATACTCCTTAATACACAGAATCGACGAAATCCAACAATTTTAAAATTGTTGTCCAACATGGCTACCCCGGGAATCGAAAACATGAGCAATATCATAGCGTATTAACTCCATTATGTTGCATTGTGGGAGTCGTCCATGTTGAGTTTTTGAACAAAGTTTCATGATGTGCCGTATTTTAGTGCTCAAACAGAACAATTAGACAAATCTGTAGTAATAGAAACAGTCCTCGTGTCATTTTGTGATATAATCTTGCATTTTGTCACAAATTTTTTTTCTTGGAGAGCTTCGATAAGTTTTTAGCGAGTTCATCTGTCTTTTGACTTCGGAAACACTGAAATATCACTGGTGGCGCTTCGCCTCTACAGCTCGGATGTGAGAGATCGAAAGTAGTAAACAGTGCGGAGCTGTTAGAGGCGGAGTTTCTTTGCCTAACAAGATACAGGCGAAGATGTGAAAGATATTGGACAACCCATGCACACAATACCATGCCTTATTGAAAGAAAATAGAAAATTAGTCCCATCTATTAATAATACGTGTTCTGTTAGTTTTTAGCCTAGCCGATGTTTCATCCCCGGGGGTTGGGGGGTGGGGGGTGGGGGCACTTGGCCTTATTCTGGATAGGGGTATGCCGCGGGACCTCGAAAACCCGTACCCGTCGTACAAGGTCAAAATGGCCAAAAGTATACCTCGTCGTACAAGGTATTATGCGAATGTATAACCCGTCGTACAAGGTAAAAATGGCAAAAAAACATACCCCGTCGTACAAGATATTATGCATTTGTATTGTCAACGATCGATAGGAAATATATTCAACCCGTAATACAGGTGGGAAGAGAAAAACATACCCCGTCGTACAATACGAAGCCCCCCAAAAACCCGTCGTACAGATTGTAGCTGAAAAACATACCCCGTCGTACAAGTATGAGGCCCAATAAAACCCGTCGGACAAGTCGAGAAGCAGAAAAAACATACCCCGTCGCGCGGCACATTTATACTTACTCTATAAACTTAAGTACTCCCCCACCCCCACCCCGGGGTTTCATCCAACTAAAAAGAACCATGTAACTATTCTTTTTGATGATACATTCTTGTGATAAAGTAATAAGGTGAAGGTCGCTTAAAGATGGCGACTATTCTCGAGCAATATGTAAATAATGTCAGAACATGCTCCCAACAAGGTAACGATGATTTTAGTAAACTGTCGATAGTGAATTGACCATTTAATTTTATATTAAATTTATATTTGATTGCCAAGACGTTCTTCACACTGGTAATGATGTTAAAGTATACTAACTGGTCACTAATCCTGAATTTAATGAGTGGGTGGATATGCATACACTGATACGGTGTTTATTCATCAAGAAACGCTAATATAATCGTTATAACTGTCGACTTATGGTTACTTTGTATAAGAAAGACGCATTTTGGAATTATTTCTAATTTAACCACACCAACCCCTAGCCCTGCTGTAGTACTGGACGTCTACATAGTTATAATTAAATGATACGTCCGCACAGGGCTAACCAACCAACCACCTGACAACCCACCCACCCTCCACCCAATTTAGTTCGTTCACCGTACTCGACTACTGCCTTCGTTACAGTTTCACCCAGTCCGTAACTGGAAACTGATTATTAATTGCAGTGTCTCCATTTTATGGAGGGCTTGACAATGTCATCTTATACAATGAACCTCAGGCTCAGTGGATTTGGTGCACAAGAAATTTTGGGACTATTTAAACATAAACAGATACACATTTTATGGCTTGTTCATGCAGACGAAATGTTTGTCATTGTTTTAGTTCACTGTCCCAATATCCCAATGTGCAAATCATCTATGAATCATAACGTTCACAATCATTGGCAGTGTTGGTTTTGAGAAGCATTCTGTTGCTGCCAATAATTGATTGACGTTTTTATTCACACATGGTTGTCAAAAGGGATGGGAGGCTTAAACAGTGAATGATGTTTCATCTGCAAGAATAAACCCAGGTGGGCCACTGAATGAATGATGGCTGTAGGAAGGCTTAATTTGTCAGAAAAGGCTGTATTCCTTTGAATAGTTCATTGAATAAGATACCTGCCTAAGATAGTTATCACACAGCAGAGACCGTGCTTTGAGACAATCATCAATTGTTATAGTCAGCTGTGTTACTCGTCATCTGAATTATGATGTAACTTGTGTTATGTTGGTCAGGTAACTTTGCACAGCTCTGTGAGTTCATAAGCAGGAGTTACGATGTACTGAGCAAGAATGCTGGGCACCTGGACAATGTCCTGGCTACATTTGATCTGCAGCAGCATTCACTTGGTGTCCTTGGCATTCTGTGAGTTTCATTAGTGACAATTCGAACCCTGGTCATCAACGTTGATGTTGATAATAGTTCACCTGTGTGTGGTGATTTGGCTAAAGTCAATTGAACTCTTAATGATTGATTTCTACACAAACTCACTCTAAAGGATTTCTTATTATATGTTTATGTTAAACAACATTTTCTGTTGTAGGTAGATTTATTTAAGATTGAAAATATGTGTCAATGTATGTCTAGGTGTGTGAAGTATGGAATGCCAAATATACCAGATTTTGAGACCTTATTTGTACAGACTCAAGAGTTTATAAACTCTTGCAATGGAGAGCAAGTTAGATATGCCACAGATAGCTGTGAGTACTTCCTTGTGATTTGAGATTGAAATTGATTTAATACACTTCTTTTATCTGATTTCGAATTCCAGTACTTTTTAGCGATCTTATAAAGTAAGTATAACTTAATAAATCTATAACTTATTAATTTGTTTGTAGATGCTGATTTGTGTCACAAATTTACACAGAATTTGGTGGAGAAAAATCAGGTCAGTCCACCTTCTCCATGCTTTTGTATTACTGAGATTATCATGATATTTATGCACTCATCAGCCATGTTATGACGTTCTGTGATTGGTGTGACCGAGCAGCCACTGCGGGGTATAGGAATCCTGAGTAAAGCCATTAGCAAGATACAGCTCAGCCCATCACAGCTGACCTCTATTCACGCTGACCTGTGTCAGGTAGGTGTAGTTGTAAAGCTCTTCATCAACTGATTAACTGATGCATAACATTAATGTGTGGTAGGGGATGGTACCAATCCATCAATGGATGGCTGAGCATGTCTTTGATAGATCAACATTTTCAACATCTATATAGCAACAATCTGACAGTCCACATTTCTTAATTCACCTCAATACTCTCAGTTTAATCTAACCTTACTGTTACATTGCACGAATGAGAAATGTCATATTTTTTTATCAATTCTATTTCCTTCCAGTTGTGTCTCCTGTCCAAATGCATGAAGCCAGCCCTGCAGTTCCTTACATGTGATATCACAGAAATCAGTAAAGAGGTATGACTTAACAATTCATTCACTTTTTGCATCTTATTCATATGTAAATCAGTAAAGACCTATCTCTTGTGTTTCCGTGCGATGCAACCACTGTTGTAGGCTCTGTCGTGAGATATGCTATGTTTCTATGTATATGGTGTGTGTTGCTCTTTCAGGGGGGGCAGTATGATGCAAGGCACTTCCTTCTCTATCATTTCTACGGAGGTATGATATTCTCTGCTCTGAAGAACTATGAAAAGGCACTCTATTTCTTCGAAATTGTGAGTCCCAACTTCATGCAATGTAACATACATGTTAGGTTGTTTTGTAGGCTTACATGGTTATGAATATTGAGATTGGTTAACCCTATAAACTCAATCAGCGACAGGGTAGGTTTATCAAAGCTGCTTGGGTGTATGTGTGTGCAGGCTGTGACTACACCTAGCATGGCTGTGAGCCACATCATGTTGGAGGCATACAAGAAGTACTTGCTGGTTGCACTCATACTCCATGGCAAGGTGACAAAATACATACATGCTCGCATCTAAAATATGTCAAAAGGATCTTTTAACGTGCCAGTCTGTAGCAGTTATTATTACAGTTATTCTTTAGGTCATTTTATTATTCTTGTATTATAATCAGAATTTCCAGCATTCAAACATAATATTTTTTAAAGCCAGTATTATTTTAAAAGTTGTGTTCCTTTTCTTCATTATAAATAAATAATTATAAATATATGATTTGATTTTCAGATTCCAACTTTACCCAAGTATACCTCCCATGTTGTGGCCAAGTATATCAAGGTGAGAGTAATTATTCACTTCTGGAAATCATACACTTTGATTGGTGTAATTCTCAATGTGACTTTCACTGCTCTCGATGTGACTATGGTTTTAGCCACTTTGTCAGCCCTACAATGACCTAACCTCAGCTTATTCCACCAACAATCCACGTGAAATCAGGAATGTCGCGACAAAACACCAAGAAGTCTTCACCAGGGTATGAATCTAGTATTCATTCCTGCAAAGAGATGTTTTCATTTTATAAATAGAGAGGTGTCTGACCTTTATTCCAATTTACTAATGATTTCAGGAGAACAATATGGGATTGGTGAAGCAGTGTGTCACGTCACTCTACAAGAAGAACATTCAGCGACTCACAAAGGTGTGACTAATTCAGATAAGATATGAAAGGATGAAATTTATTGTTGCGAGGAATTAGTGATGCCATGTGACAGGTAATATAAGAAGACCACAAGCACTAAAAATTACAATTCAGTACTAATTGACATTAGCTTCATATTTACTTCCATAACTATGTAAAGTCTAGAATATTCTGTAAATTTAACCAAAGATACTAATCCAAGGTCATGTAAACAAAGAATGTGTGAATCTGATATTGAACTGGCATGTTGTGTGTGGCAAATAGCTTGTGCAGTGTTATAATTGCACATTTCAGGCAGCCACTCATATGAACAGTCTGTCCATCTCTCTGTCGATGCATTGTTTATTTCTAAACATTTGATGACATATTTTGTTATGAAGCAAAGAGCAGCCATAAATTATGTCAATTTACCCTTGCCAATTGACAATCAGCTCTGCATGATCATTTACTTCAAGGAATACTTACTATTGATAGGAAATTGAAACTGCTGTTTCTTTGCAATCAGAAGGCCTTGCTTTCTGGCAAAATATAGTCCAGTGGGACCTTTGCCTTGAGATGTTATTACCTTAGGGAAGTGCCAACTTCAAAGAAAGATTATTTGATACATTTAGGCATAAGTGCTCATTTCCTGATGCCTAGAGTCAAACTGGTTCCGAGGGCTGAGCTGCTTTCTATATATTCTTAAGGATTGAAACAAAATTGCTTTAGTCTCACCCTTCCCTCGTTAACGCACAAAGTCTTTCACTCGGAACATCATACGTGTTTCTGATTCTCATTACGATCTTTTCTACAAGAGGAGCTCTTTTGTTTCCTACCTTGTAATGTATGTAGATAGCAGCAAGTGGCTCTGAAGCAGCTAGGTAGCTTGGCATCAGGAACCAAGCACCTGTGCATTTTTTGTCAAGGTAGTTTAGACAATGCTATAAATACACTTACCAACACATTGAAGTATGCCTCTCTATTGTGGTTAAATTACCAACGTGATACAATTGCAGGGCTGTTTCTCTGTGAGTCTTCTCTGTGAGTCATTGAATGCAATGTAAAACCATTAACCTCAGGGTTTTGTTACTGTCCCAACATTATCATTAGGTTTTGTTACTGTCACAACATTCAACTAAAAATCATGTTATGAACAGCCGAGCTTCGAGGCATCATCTTGTAAGTGTCCGATGTATGTGACGGCATTTGTTGCAGACTTTCATGACGTTGTCATTGACAGATATGGCAAACAGAGTACAGCTCTCAGGACCCAAAGAGGCTGAACGATATGTACTGAACATGGTAGGTTTTAGAAAATGCCATGCCACCCATGTACTGGAAATAGGGAATATAAGTTTTAAACCCTTGGTTGAAATAGAAAGAAAAGTGTTCATCAATGACTGTTTTGAGAACATGAAATCTCATTTACCGGCAAATCAAATTCTATGGTTAATAACTGTCTTTTGGTTGGGATATATATATGTGTCCATTCTGTATCCAGATTGAAGATGGTGAAATATTTGCCACAATCAATCAGAAAGATGGCATGGTGTGTTTCCATGACAACCCAGAGAAGTTTAACTCAGTTGGGATGTTCCTGAAACTAGATCAAGAGGTTTGTTCACTCTCATATACTAAGTGTTTAGTAATTCAAAAATATTCAGTGCACAAAAAAAAATTAGTGAGGTTCCTTCTTTAGCTTTTTCTAATTTATACAAAGTAAATTATTTTTCTTACAGATGCAAAAGTGTATTCAGTTGGATGAAAAGTTGAAGGAGATGGACAGAGAAATCGCTGTGAATCCCCAATATGTGAAGAAAGTAAGTGCTGAGCTTGTTTCATGATGAAAACTGGACACTCCATCCTTCCTCATTGTATTCATATCACCTTTATATTCATTTCATGTTTGTTATTATATAGTCATGTTATATTTGGTTCTATGGATTGTGTAGAGTTCAGGAATGCATGATGAAGACATGCCAGGATCTTCAACCGGCAAAGCTCTGGGAGGCTATGCTATGTGATGACATAGGTGTAGGTCATATGTGATGTGTGTTTCTAGATCTACGATTTCTGACCTCCGACAGATCATCACATCACTACATTAGCTGGAGTACATTTTGTATGTGTATATGTATATGTTGTGTTAATAAATTGTGAAATGTTTCATGCTTTGGTATATTTTTTAATGAATGTTACTCCATCAGGTTTTCATTGCTGCAAGCTGGATAAAATTATGTTATGCTACAGAACAAGTGCAGTTCAGTCATTTTTTTCACTTAAAGTAGCCATGCTATGCAAAATAAGCAATCGTGCTTAAAAAAGTACCTTAACAATTTAAGTGTTTGGGAGATGTTGGATAAGCTAATTATCTCTATTCAAGCAAGTACAACTTTTTTCATGAAAACCAAATCAATTGCCATCAAACAGACAAAATAACTGGCCCCTCAAGTTGTGGTAGAGCTTTATATAACAGACATTCCTGTCAATTTTCTGCAATCAAGATCCTATATTTCACTTTGTTTCATCATTCAGTTACACCGCCCACGTTAAATTAAACGCGTCACACAGTCACTTTTAGCTGATAATTTTAGAAATGATAAACCAGGAAGCTTTTAATATCCTGCTGTTGGTCTAAGTTCACTTGTTGGCAGTGAATGATTGGACAAAATGAGCAACTTGCTATGAAATATATGCAATTTTACAATCGTGTCAACATCCTGCCACAAGATTTCCTTGCCTTGTGTGTAAGCTCCATGCTTTATTTGCAACATGTACACAAGATAATCAGCAGATTAATGATTTAAACTCAAATCTTCATTGATGTAGGTTAAAATGAAAAATACACCTCAAGGTTATATTATATTTTTTATTTGATCTTTTTTAAGACTTGCTGAAATATTCTTTTTCAAATTGGTCAAAGTCTCGGTCAGAGAATATAGATTGTTCCTCTTCTTTAGCTTGTTGGGTTGGTTGATGCATTGCTAGTCTGCCTCTCTCATGATCCAGAATCTTAAAACACAAACGAAACAAACCAAGTTTAGAATGAGTGTCAACAGGCTAGTCCTAATGGGGGTATTTTGGTCGAAAACATCTTCCTTACTCCCATAATTGATCATTTGATGGATCAGATTCAACCCAGTGCCATCTTTGTTACTTACTGAGCATTTGAATTACATGCCTTGATTTCTGTATTGTTGATAAATAATTACATCAACAGCAAAGCAGAAAACATTCAATAACATAATAAGCAAGGTTATACCTTAGCGACAGGACAGGAAGTTGTTGCACTTAGGAATGCCATTCGGTTAATGTTTTGCAGGTTTACTGAAGTGTAGTCGATATCATCTGTTCTCAATTTGCTCTTCTTTTCACCTGAAATAATAGACCTGGATACATAAAGTCATTGGATTTAATCCCCTTATGTTATTTCATTGCAAGTATAGAAGTTTGATGGAACACAAAATAAGATTAAAAGCCAGATGACAAATTGCCAAAGACGAGTTCACATCAGAAAATGATTGTTTTAATTTTAGCTATTCGCACACACATGTGCATATATATATATATATATATATATATATATATATATATATATATATATATATATATATATATATATATATATATACCTTCAACAATACCTTGTGGCAGTTGTATCTTGCGTTTGACAGCTTTCTCTGTTTCCTGTAGCCGTTTAACTTTCTGCAGTTCTTTCTTCACTCCCTTCTTATTTGTGCTGATTAACTTCATTGGATCCTTCTTTTTTTTCTTTTTGTGTGATGTAACATCTGACAATTAACAAGCCAATGATGGACCATATAGATAATATAGGTCATACAGAATAATGAATAACAAGGCACAGCATTATGCAAACGAAAAACATTATTTGCTTGAACATCTACACCTATTGACACTACACTGTTGTTTCTACATATCATATATGTCAATGTTTTGTTGAATTATATGGACATATCTCTGATAACTGTCTGATAGTGTTTCCAGTGGTCAATAGAATAGACTAGAATGCTAGATTGTCATATTATTCCATGAGCCACCCTGGTAAGCAAGCCTCAACAACATAGCCTAAGTAGTAAATATGACCCCACACTTCTTTAATTAATCCAACACATGATACATTACTATATATGTCACTCATTGTTAATAAGTATTGCAATTGTTCTTTGATGAGCAAACCAAAATGGACATTTGATTAAAAAACAAAAAAAATTAACCGTGGATAAAATTTCGCAAAGTCTGCAGCGTTTTTTTCTTGGACCATTTAAGGATAGGGCTCTACTGGACACATTCATATTCCGACTTGGGTTGAATGAAACATATGATTTGATCCGAGGCCTTGTTTCTCGAGTCATTGGCAAAAAACTGATGCTACCAAGCACTAGCATAGTAGACTACCAGACCTAACTACTGTTGTCTCTCCCATGCTGCAGATAGAGGCCAATGTCTTCTAAGATCCATTGAAACTTGCAGTGTATGTTTTTTTTAAAATTGGACTGTGTGAGGTAAATTTGATTTACATTTGTAATTTGTGATGCAGCAAAGCGTTCATTAACTACAAGGAGCACACCTTAGAGAATACACTTTCTGCAATATTCAAGGAAATTGCACTGCACACGCTCAAACCGCTTTTTTTATAAATAAAGTACTCCAGTTTTATGTTATGAGCATTCTAAAACGTCTACCGAAAGGCCTGTTTTAAGAGAATATGACGGCCACGCGCCGTTCATTTGGACAGTCTGCGGGGGTTGGGTAAAAACATATACATTTTTTCATTATTCCTGAATGAATCCTGCAATGTGTGGAAAGTAGACATATCATGGAACTAGTGTGTCATTTTTATCTTTATGTAACCCTCTCCAGATTTTTACTACGATCGATACAAAAAGAGCGTTTTTACGAAATATCGGCGCATGAATGTGAGTAAAAACATATCGCCTTTACTGAGCTGTCTACGGGGATGGGGTCAAAACATGTCAATTCTGTCACAGTTCCTGAATGAGCACGCCTGAATCATGTGTGGAAAGAAGACATATCATGGAACCAGTGTGTCACTTTTATTCCAATGTAACCCTCTCTAGATTTTTACTACGATTGACACCCCCGAGAATAATTCAGAGATATTCCAGTGGAGTAATTATCTTGTTGGTTGCCAAGATTGCGCTAAAACGTCTAGATCAAAAGGATCCAGCAACGAACAAACTGTGTCTATGTTCTTGACTGTATTAGAAAGACAAAAAAATTTTTTTCCCTTCATAATAACTCTCATTCGATGCTGCTCCCATCTTAAGGTACCAGGCGAAACAGAACTGCTGTATATCGTCCATCCAACAAGAAATTCCCCAAACAATCTTCCTCATCAGAAACACGTCTACAAAGACTGCCAAACTAAGTTTGAACATGATGACAATAAATTAGAGCTGGTGGCTGGTTTTCTGGCATGGCTGTTTACATGAAGCCCTGGAGGAAAGTACTGACGATCTCCTTGAGCTTGGCGTCGGAGTCAGGGCTAATCTGACCCATTGTACGGATGGTGTGGAAAAGAGCCTGGTGAGAGCCTCGAATGTGGGTGAGGAAGTCAACCTCAAACTCTCATATTAACTGGAAATTTTGGTCAACTAAAAATTGCAACTTCAGACAGGTGTCTGAATGGGAGTTAGTATGCAGTGGTGGGTTGATGTAGATATCATTTTCTTACCTTCATGCTATTGTTAATACTCACTTGTGCACTTTTCTATTTATAACTGTGTGTTTTTGGTTTTGTTCTAATTTTAAAATCATACCAGTTTTAGAATCATTATGTTAATGATTGTTTCATCAAAATATAGTTAAACAACACTTAAATTTAACATCTCGAAGCCATTTGGGTGCCTTGTAACCACATCTCATATGAGGATGTAGATCAGAGCGCTGTTCTGAGTGGATCATGATATTGTGGGGAGATTTTGCTTCTGGATAGGTAAACAGTATATAGAACTGTCGGATTATATTATTTCAAGAATGGAGGGGTTTGTAATAACCGTCGATGTGGTTAATGAAAAGAGAATTGTACAGTAATATTTCTACAATATTCCATGATATATTGTGCGTGGGTAGGGGTCAACCAGCGCTGGTTAACTGTTAATTGCAGCAAGTGGCAGAGGGGATCAAAGAATAAAGGCGTCAGGCTGCAGAGCGAACACGTGTGACCCAGCGACAGCGAGTGTCACCACAGGGATTTGTATCAGAACTTCGACAGAAGGCAGGTTGAAGATAGAAAGATATATATTCATCATTCTATGACCCCCGATAGATCGTAGAATGAAGAGAGAAAGATTTGTATAATCGATCCAATGACTCCGCTACTACTAAAAAAACAAGGGAAACAACGATCTGACGCATCCCCGGTGGAAAATTGCCAAAAGTTACTCCCAACCTCATGTCGGGGTCATAGGTCGATAAATATATATCTTTCTATCTTCAACCCAACTTCTGATACGAATCCCTGTGAATGTCACCGTCTCACTGGGAATACAGGTAGTTTCGAACACAGGTTGTTTCGTACTCACTCTTTGTGGTTTCTTCGTACACGCGAGATTGGTTGTTTCGTACACGCAATATCAAAAGCAGTTGATTCTTTATGTTATGCTTACTCAAGTAACTATGTAATAATCTAAATATAAATGATCTGGTATCATGTTTTATCGTTTATTTTCACAAAGGTTCATTAATTAAGAGTTGGCTTGAAAAAATGTTTTGGCTTGGGTACCCGCAACAGTGAGTGTTATGTACATAAATGTCAATATTGATTATTAAAGAAATTGAAAGCTTAGAAAATTTGTTTGTTGAGTTGTCAATATGGTCATAATTAATGTGAACGAAATTGCTAGTCGACAATTAAAAGTGTTATGTAGCATGTTTGTTTTAATTACAATTGTTAGTCAAGGAATGTGGAACCGCTGTTAGACAATGAAATATGGCGACATAAAACAAAAAGTAAAAAAATAAATATGGCTAAAAATAGCATAAAAGTCAAAAGCTAAGGTGGGTTAGACGTTACTGTCTGGAACTGTAGATTTCTGTGCGTAACATTCCTTCAAGCCTGGCTACGCCCCTGGTGTGTGTGTGCGTGTGTACTTGTGTGTGTAAATAAAAAATGACAGATAGAGACTGTGTATAGATAAGTAACACATTATAAGTAACACATTATTTTGCTTTCTGCATAAAATTACTAACGATGTACGTTTCGAATGGTTAGATCTGTGTGAAGCTCATATTACTGTACTATGAATTTTGCATTCAATAAATTCATAATTTTAACTGGAATTAATTAAATTTTATACGGTGAACCCCAAAGGATAGATCTGAAAGGTTTGTTTTAATAAATCTCCTACTATATAATTACTACAGTTGTATTTTATAAGTCATTCATTTAATTTTATTTTAGTCTTTGCATTAATTGCATGGCCGAATTGACTTGTGGCCGACTAAACTCCTGGCCGAGTTGTCTCGTGGCTGGTCCATGGCCGAGTTGACCTTCCTCGCCAGGTAAGACGTAACATCTGGATATCTCATGATAAATGCATAAAAATGACCTACGACACTGATATTACACAACACGACGTCATAATTCGAAAAAGAAAACAATAACAATCATATGAGCAGACACCTCGTATTCAGTGTTCCAAACGACTCCCATCTGTGTACGAAACGACCTGTGTACGAAACGCCTCCCTGTCCTGAGTACGAAACAACCATCGGTGTACGAAACGACCTGTGTACGAGACTACCGCACACCCTCACTGGCTAGCATCGGTTTGGGCACAAAAACGTCAACACCTGCTCTACTTCAAACCCCCGTAACTTTTGAAGCACTTGAGTTGCATTGTTGAATCAAAAATTGAAAAAATTTCATGGCATGACTCCAAATTTGAAAAAATCACTGTCAGTGGCAGTGCGTTGACTCTGGTCTGCTGTTAGCCGTGCACGACGTCTTATAGACCCCTTCGGAGTCTCGCGAGCGAGGCGCTTCCGGTCTCGGGTCAAAGGTCAATTCGGGAAAACTTTTTAACTTGGCTCGAAGCCAAGTTATGGCGATCGGCCCGGTTTGTAAGTTTGTATGTATGTATGTATGTATTTATGTATGTATGTTTGTTAACATTTTTTTTATCCACGATACAGGTCGCAATTTTTGAAATTTCTCAATTTTTTTTCTTCAATCGCTAGGCGTGAATGATGCGCAGAACCGAGAGGTTTTATTTTGACCTTGACCTTAGTTTTGGGTCAAGGTCAAAATAAAACCTCTCGGTCGAATAAGTGAAAAACTAGTACCTCGAATAACTCCGCTAATAATTGCCGTCTTATTCTAATTGCAAACTTTTTCTAATGACATATGTGGCAATCGCACCGACGGTTTTCCCAAGCGCCTAAGGTCGAAAAAACGTGGTATCGGTCGAAATGGCAACATAAGTTTCAGGACTATGTTGAGCGCCTTTAAGGTATCTTTTTTTGTGATCCGCGATACCTGTAACAATTCTGCAAATTTTTAATTTTTTTTTTTCGCCAATCGTTAGGCGTCAATGATGTGCAGAACCAAGAGGTTTTGTTTTGACCTTGACTCAGAACTAAGGTCAAGGTCATCGAATAAGTGAAAAACTAATATCTTATATAACTCCGTTAATAATGGTCGGATTGCTACATAATTTACACCATCGTGTAGCTCATTCTAATTGCAAACTTTTTCTAATGACATATGTGGCCATCCAACCAACGGTTTTCCCAAGCATCTAAGGTTGAAAAAAACGTGGTATTGGTCCAAATGGCAACATAAGTTTCATGAATATTTTGAGCGCCTATAAAACCGTCGATACATGTCCGATGGTACATTTTTTTGTGATTATTTTTATAAGGCCAAGTTCCCCCATGGTTTCCTGGGCATCTTGTTGTGTAGTCGATGTGGATGCATATGTTTTGCTGCACAAGTAGTGATATTTCGTACCTTTACCGCGTGTTTATTTCTGCTTTAATTTGCTATTTGTGGTGAATGCTACTCAGTATGGCTTCGGAGGAAAAGAAAGATTATTTCACAATGAATTAAAGATTTATTAACATTTACACGCACACTTTTGTTGTAACAGCATGAGAACGCGTGTATACAGTATTATTTTCACCGACGCTAAATTTATCACATGCAAGAAGGTAAATTCCTACATAAGCAATTATAATTAATAACTTAGATTTATCTAGCCTTCCTATTAGATAAACATTTACTTCACAAGTGGGGGGTGTAAGTTGCAGATTGCTGCACATATAACAAGAATGTCATCAGTGAGAGGCACAAGTGAGATGTGTTGGACTTCTTGTAGTCGGACCACGTGTAGGCTTGCAGCTTTAGGTTGCATGGTCTCTCAATGAAAATTTCAGAACAATCAATGGTGCATGTGAGCGTTGGGCACTTCTCTGATAGTGATGACGGTAAAGCTTGTCTTACATCTTTGAGTTCTAAATATTGAAAAAGGTCAAATAAACTCTACCTGGACGGAGAGCCTGTGTTCTGCGATACTTTAACGTCGGTTGACAACAATTTGGATGTAATTTTTGAACTCTTGGTTTTGTCTTCAACGTCGTGCGATGATCGTAACCAAATGTGGCGCGACAATACATGAGTTCCAATTATACACGATTATTACAGACATGTACATATGAAGAATAATTTTTCACATAATTGAATGTTTATTAAGAAGTTGAGTTAGTTTACGTGTGAGATTTCATCAAAGGCAATTTAATCCGGCCACACAAATTCTGAAAAGTTCATGTTTATTTTGAACGACAAGATCGGTTTCTTCGCAAGCGAACTTTTTCTTTCTGAATTTTATTATTTAAGTATATGTGTCATTTTGTCAATGATTATCTTTTGGAAATATCTACTTTGAAGGGCGATATGTATTCAACGATATCACATTGACATTTAAAAAAGATAACACTTATTGATTCCCGCAGTTTGGAGGGGGCACTTGGCCTTGTCCTGCGTAGGGGTGTGCCCCGGGATCTCAAAAACCTGTACCCGTCATACAAGGTAAAAATGACAAGAGCATACCCCATCCTACAATTATGAGGTCAACAAAACCCGTCGGGAAGCCGAAAAAAACCTACCCCGACACATGTATACTACCTCTATATATTTAAGTCCCCCTTCCCCCGGGACCTGCAGCCACATGGCGAGTGAAAATGAAACTGCGTAATGTGACGTCATATCTCCAAAACTGGGGCTGCCGTGAACGAAAGTTGTGATTCTAAAAGTTCATTTGACAATTGCTAAATAAAACCGAGACAGTGGATAACCAAAATAGTCCGGTTAAGCGGATATTCATCTCATTTGTCGACATATATATTTACTTAAGTACACAACTTGGTGGGAAGCCCCGGGCACGCGAAATAAAAAAAATTGCCACACGACCCACATACTTTCAGGCACGACGGTATATATTTATACGTAGTGTCTATTGGCACGGAAACCAGGCCAATAACCATCCGCTAGATGGTTCGGTGCACGGGAGATACGCATGTGCATATGAAACATCCTGTGGCGGGATATTCTTTCGTTACTTTCGTTTCCGTCGCGGAGGTGGAAGGACCCCATGGACATTGGAGCGAGATTTGATTCTTATGAATCACTGGTAGAGGGTTGAAGCGCTTGGTCAAGAAAACAATGTTGTATTCGTTAAACACGACAGTAAGACAGTAGAAACAGCGCACGTCAACGCCAGACGATGAACATGATGCTTGTCTAAACAAGACTTAATAAATACAGACATTTTGAATAATCTTTGCCAGGATACAAAAGCCTTATCAGTTGTATAATTATCCAACATAGACTTCCTTATTATTTTAGACAACTAATCACATTTCAGTATTTGTCAACCTTCGACAGCTGATTAGAGTCTTTCACCAATATCAAACAAATCAATGCAGACTGTCGAACACCTGAAAATCTTTTGCCGTGCAATGGTTGACTTAGTAGTCATTTGCCCGGTTACCGTGCACGCAAATATAAGCTTATTTGTTATTCGCACGGTTACTATTATAACATGACATCACTATCATCACATGAGAAGTACAGGTGTGAAAAAGATTATACATCATAAATACCTAACAGATTACTAGGATTATCTCCCTGACGATTTTGGTAATTTATAGCATAGGGAAAACAGGAAGAAATACAAGATTATAGTTACAAAGAACCAGATGTGAATCACCTAGGTACTAAGGCTCAACAACAACCACTTAGTCTTAACAACCTATTAAACTGGCTTATCTTGTACATTTGGCATGCATGCATGTACATATAAGGCAATATCCCCTTGGAAATGTGTGAGAAGCACGTGGTTCTCCACAACGATAAGGACGTCCTGAACAAACCATTTCATTCTTCAAATCAAAAGTATATATATATAAACTCATGGCATGAAATGCAATGTTATTCAAACCTAGTCAAATGCTGAACCTAGTCAAATGCTGACTTAAATTGTCTAGTAGAACTGGATTTATTCAACACAACCAATAGATATCATGTTCCATGCATATAGATGATAGTTCAGTTGTTTGCAAGGTTTCCGGGCGAATAACACGCCATCAGAGCATTCCGTGCACGCTTTCCGTGCATGCATCGCGAGACTGTGTTGTTGTTGGCCCGGCTTTCGTGCCAATAGCAACTTCCATATTTATATTACCAGGTCGAGGATCACCGCAGATTGACGTACGTCCCTTAAACGAAGGACGTACCTAGTTCAACGTAAGCCGTCCTTCGATCGGCAGACGTTTGCAATATTAAATTAAAATTACTTAAAAAGACTGAGGAATGAATATTTTATCGGGAGAAAGGAGAATTAATACCCTACTGTTTGATTAAAAGAAGATACGATGAAACAAAGACACGACAATCGGGAAAAGATCGCATGTGTTGACATACAGTCAGCTGATGGAGACTCCCAAAATGACGCGGGTAGGGAATTTAGCATTCTAAATATAGCAAAATGTGTCATGAACAGGGTCGCAATAACGGTTGACCAATCAAATATGCTGTAAGAAAAAATATGAGAGAGTTACTGAAGCACCCTCTGAATGGCTGAACTGATCTTGTCCGACCGTCGATTGTAGTACGGCGTACGTTGATCAAGGTACGTCCTTCGTTTAAGGGACGTACGTCAATCTGCGGTGATCCCTGACCTGATTACCGTCGTGCGCGGCTAGTCTGCTGTTGGCAGCTGGTTGGTGTGTACAGCATAGTAAAAACCAGAACTCACCTTGAAATTGTTTTAAATCATCCTCAAATAACTCAAGACCCCGTTTTACCAAAGCAGACGACATTTTATTTCCTTTAAAATCTTGAGTAAAATCTTAGACTTCTTTTCTTCTCCTCAACAGCATTGGGTGATAATAGAAAATGTACACCACACTGTGTATCGTTTGCAATGAATGCCTACAATTATGATAAGGAAGAACAAAATCGCATAACATGTATTATCTGACATGGTCGCTGCTATGAATTCTCATTTTAAACTACGTATAGATGAAATATTTTTTTATGTGTGAATTTGACTCTGAATTAAGTTATCATAGGAAATCAATGCTACCAGAAAATGTTTAAGGGAAAAATTCGATGTTACGTTGAGCTCTAATAAAGGTAAAGAAGATTTATTTCGTTATGTTTGAACTAAAACAAACATAAGTATAAAGAGTCACATAACTGGACACCATAGAGGCTTGCACCTATCGAGCTAGTGACCTCAACATTTTGTAATTGTTTCAGACAACGAACATTGATATTGCATTATACAGTAACACAGTGGTATGAAACAATCTGACAATAGAGACTACATACTACATCATAAGTATCAATTGATAATAAGATAAGATGATGGTATGGTTGAACTCTGATAAGAAAATAACGCGGAACAACGCTTTCTCGAGCTAATAAATATTCAAAATTGGCAACAAATATCCTATTTTTTGGAAAATACCGCCAGCCAGCTCTATAATATCATAAGACCTTAAACAGTTAATGAGATGTATGCAGTGAGAAATCTCTCTGCAACGACTGCATGGATTCCTCACAGACGAGTACACCGACACGGAACTGACCAATGGATGCCTCTGGACAATTTCCTTATCAAAGCGATTTCTTACGGAAAGGAATCAGAGCATGAACAATATTTGGTTTGCTAGAGGTTTTTTTCACATTATGCTTAATCGTTTTATAGGCGGTGAGGCCATCATTTCACGCGGTACTGTAACTACCTTGACCCCAGGTATCCATATACTTGCAACTCGTATATTTTGCTATTTTACTACGAATAGTCGATATTTGTTGTTGGACTGAAACCTGATTATATTGTATCCCTGACTATCCATATAATTCGCTTTCAAGTAAGTTTCTTTGCTTTAGTTATTTTTGGGGAATCGAACAAAATATCTAGACGCATGACCACCCGTTGGCGGCGTTGTCTACAGACAGTCACTTCGGAAGACTCGAGTCTAGCTCCGGTCGTAACGGTAACATGAATTTATACCGTTACGATACGACGGTTTGAGCGCTTCATTAAAGAAAAAGTTGGTGGCCTTACGCATTTGGGTGCTCAATTACGCATCCAAAAAATAACATATATCAAGAGCCTGAACTACAAACAGTCCCTACGCGCAAAAAAAATTACCCCAACCCGACGCTATTCTTCAAGAAATGCCATCGATACATCATTTCCGAACAGTCAAGATACCATGACCGCCATTTTGAAAACATATTGTGTCGCGTGATTTACCGCCGCCTCATTTGCATTGCTGTAGCATCCTGGGGGGGGGGGCACTTGACCCTAACTCGGATAGGGGTGTGCCGCGGGACCTCGAAAACCCGTACCTGTTGAACAAGTTGAGAATGGCAAAAAGTATACCCCGTCGTACAAGGTATAATGCGAATGTATAAACCGTCGTACAAGACGAGAGGCCGAAAAAACATACCCGGTCGCGCGGCACATGTATAATACCTCTATACACTTAAGTGCCCCCCCCGGGCTTAATGTTAGTCGTCATTCTGAGCATGCGCGATGTACGTGGTCTTGAACTTGAAAACAAACATGTTGCTGTGTTTCGGACTTTTTACCGCTTCCCAAATTGATCGAACTATAAATAATTACCATGGATGAAATTCCCCGCCGAAAAGGGATAAAATTGTCCGTAAAGCATCATTGCATTCTATAACTCCATCACTTGGGTATGTTTGGTGTTTGGTAGTTGTCTGAATCGATCTCAATTCTTTTTCATTGCGTCGTTTTCTGAGAAAGTAAGACGTCTACTCAGACGTCTTGTAGGGCTAACTCGAGTCATGCAATTAAGCAGAATAAAATTTTGTTGATGGCGAAAGAGATAAGTTCCATGCTCGAAAAAATAAGCACAGGCCGTAGGTCTATTTGCCTATAGAAATTGCTTCAGGTCCTTACAAATTCTTTCAGGATGGCCTGAGATGAACCCTTTTTCAATTTTGGTATTTTATTTACGATATTGAATATCAGGATTATGACTACCATGCCGAACCGTGCTTGGTCCCTCTGAGGTTCTAGGAGTTGAACAGGCTTGCGTTATAATCCTGCATGTCATAGGAGGCAACCTGTTTACTGTGGGTTGAGAACACCTTCCTTACTCCCATTATGGCATTATTGATCATCTGATGTACCTGATCAGACTCAACCTAGTGCCACCCTTTGTTACGGATTGAGAGACCCCCTAAAATACTTGTCCATAGTTTTTTTTTGCACTGGTTAGAATTAACTTTTATCATGTCAGACGATGATTATAGAATCAGCCAATTTGAGGGCATAATACATAGCAATCCTCAAAGTTGTGTCTTCTTTGCGAGTCATGCTAGTCTGGAGAATTGCGTGTGGGCTGACAAAGAGCAATATCACAATCTGTATGATCATAAGAACTAGGTAGTCAGGGATTTAGAGAAGATGCTCAGTGCGCTTTAGTGGCATCCGTATAATACCAGTGACATCTTAGACAAACAAGATGTGAAACCAATTAACTGGTCACGGCAGCATCTTGCAGGATTGAACCAAGGAAGTTCAAATGGCTTATATCTGTATATGTCGGTGTTAAATTTTTGACCCATCACGATAGCTGGTGTGAAGACAAGAACACGGACAAAAGCCCACCCCACTCCCTCCCAAGCTATTAAAATACAACATGCACCCACTGACCTGAATAAGTCGAACAGTTACTTGGCAACAACCAATCAATCAGACTCCCCATTTCCTGCCTGTTGACAAATTTTATGTAACTGCTTTTCCATCACATAAAGGCATTTTTATTTGAATTCATTAATTTGATTTACCATGTATCATCTGCATATGGTATTCATAAGAATTGAGATAAAAGCCAGGTTATGCAGAAAAGCTGGACAAACTTAATGCAACTGTGAAAGTAGGCAAGTCAATTCTTCTTGCACGAGTTACATTTGTAAGTGACGCGACGGAAAGACTAGGCAAAGAAACTTCGCCTCTGACGTAACATCACCCTAATGGTGACTTTTCTTCCGGGCCTGCTTTGTGATTGCAGTTTGTTCTAATTGCATTTAACGATAGGCCCACCAACAGTTGTATGACTTACGTAACGCGCGTGGCATGTTTTCTTTAAGCATTTCATTTGAGTTGACTTCCAAGCCGTCAGTAAGCAAGCCTATATAACGGCATGCGATTTTTCAACAGTACACAATTTCTGAAGATGTTGATGTGGTGTTATGTTCACGGTTCTAAACCTCCGTCGCCTAAGAAATGCAAATTTGAAGAGGACGAAAAAGCTCAGAGAGCACTGTATGAAAAATAGAAGCACTGCAGACGCTGGAATCCTGCCTGGTTAATTAATGAAAGAGGAGAAAAACGTGAATGGCTTTTGCATGACGGCGAGAAGGACGTGATGTTCTGTTCTGCTTGTAGATCATTTGCCGTTAAAGAAGGTCAACGTTAAAGTACCTATTGCATGAAAAATCATGTCATTTTTTTCGCCAGATTAGGGAAATGTAACCTAGAATTAGCTATTCTGTCTATGTATCAGTCGTCAAAGTGTGTGCTTTCGGATTGAAATTTGACAATATTTGTCGTCATTGTCTGCAGGATGTCCGAACCAAATGAGCATGTCTTCAACAAGAGATCATCATCACACTCCGATGGTTCTCCACAGTCACCCAGTGCGATTGGAAAATTTCTAGTACCCAGCCCAGTTCCCACCCGTAGAAACCGCACTTACTCTGCGTGAGTGACCCTGAAATCCAAAAGTATTCAATAGTAATGATTGTCATCTACTTTTTTTCCATTTCTAATGTTCTTTGCTTCTAGGACAGAGCGTGCTTTGGCCGGGCCTACTTTTAGAGGTGTTATAAAGTCATTCTGCCGGGAAAAAGGTCATGGATTTGTTAAACCCTGCGATGGCGGAGAATCTTTATTTGTGCACATCTCTGAGTGAGTATACCCTATTGGTCTTGCAGATGTCTCCTTTTTCATCGCTGGACCTTATGATTATTATACATTCATGACCATGGACATAGATGACATGTGCTTTAATGTCCAAGGCATTTCGATTTCAGTATTGATGGTGACTTCGTTCCCAAGGAAGGAGATGACGTAAACTTTAAGAAATGTCCCTGTCCACCAAAGCATGACAAGTTTTCTGCTGTCCATGTTCAGATAGTACGTCCCGTAGAAGGGGTGCCGCACGAACGATGGGATGCCCCAGCTCAGAGATCTCCCAAATCTCCCACAAGCTAGAAACCCTGTATGATTTGATGTTTTGTGGATTGGTTTTACAGCATGTAGGTTTTGTTTCATGCATACTGGAATTCAGGATTGGTAATTGAGGTCCTAGTGCCATGTTGGATTGTTTTTTTCATCACTGTTTGACTAACCATTGAGGGAATGTTTTCAAAGATTTGTTTCTTAGATTTAAATGGGACGCAATGGAACTTTGAAAAATTTTGATAATGGACTACAGTGTTCTATATCTTGTTTGTTCAAATTGAAGAATCACACAAAATAACTTTTTTTAGATTTTAGTTTTGGTGAGACCAACATATACAGCTTACTCTATATGATGTCAGGATCTTTGCATATGCCATTAACTACTTATATAAGTACGTGGTGCATAATAATAAAAAATATTTCATTAATGAATTTTCATGAAATTGTGTAAAATTTCCAGGAATTTTACAACAAAAACATATTCGAATTCATATTAATCAAAATGGATCCGTGTAAATCTGCTTGCTTAAATGATTGTTGATTGCTTCTCTTCTCCCAAAACCATCCTGGTAATTACCTATACATATGACTTGTTTATTCAGACCAACCACATTTATTGCAATTTTGAGTTTAGCTCAAAAATGACGTACACCAATTGTATATTTAGAGATATTACTTGTTAGTTTAAAAGTGTTTATTTAAAGATACCTCAATGTGCTTATTATTTCCTTCACTCACGCATTGACTATTTCACTGGCCATGGTTGTAACTTGCAGCCAATCTGACAATCCTCACTATATTATCTTTATACCTGTTCTGTGGATTGAATTTATAGTACCATGAAGTATAGGGTCTTGCTTTTAATGGCAGGTCAAGAAATCCTATAGAGTTTTGTTCAAGGCAGAAATTTATCAAATAAAAGGATTATTTTCATTAAATGTCATTTATTATTTCCCCATATGTACATATTAATTACAATCTGTATTAATGAGATTCAAAGTTTCAGTTTGGCCCACTGAATATAAACACAGCCAGTTGAAGGGGATTCCTGCAATTCACTAGAAATGATGGTTTTACAAAAAGGGACATTAGTTATGCTGCCACACATTTTTGAAAAAGCATTCAATATTATTTGGGATGTATTGCTGAATAACCATTTGTCAACTGATTTGCAATGGCTCATCAAAGAAACTTTCAAATATTTCATCGCACAGACAAAATATACACCTCTTAAATTAATACCTTTTTACATTTTAGGTGCATGAAATGAATAAATACTATAATTTTATACCACAACAAGTTCACCTAATGCCCTGAAGCAGTTACATGTTTTGTTAACCATAAGCAATTATCCTAACACTTCATGAGAACACCCTCCTATCTTCATATTGGAATCAACTAAAAAACATTTTTGTCAGTTGCTTAATAGTATCAGCTGGAGATGTGACTGTGTGGCCTACTGTCCTTGGATCACTGAATATTTCGTGATCATTTCCACCCTTTAATGCACACAACATGAAGAGTGTAATGAAAAAATAATCAAATGTACTGACAAACTGTTTGAACCATACCAGTTCTGATACAGTATATAGATATTAATTATTCTGAACTTGATACAGCAACTTGCCACAACAAAAGAGTTTATTTTAATTGAATAACTCACTGGCATTGTTTTGTCCCCAAAGAAATGAATGGTCTTGAAATTGTGTTTCTCCAAATGACCAAGACAGTAACGCTTGTCCCATCCAATGGGGTAAACATCAACACTTATCTGGCCTCCTGAACAACAGGATATTAATTTTGTATTGAATGGTAGACTTAGAATAGCAGTTAGATATCTATTTAACTGATGTGATCTTACCTACTGCAAATACAAAGCCATCATCAGGAAAAGCCTCTCTGAATTTTGCGACCATGGCATCTCGAATCTTGTGCTCCTGGATAAGCAAGCTTTCACATATATTCATGTAAAGAGTGATACACAATTTACAGAAAATAATTGAAAAGTTTTTAGCCATTTAAAATATTTTCTTACCTTGTCATATAATGAAAATGCATCTCTCTCTGCTTGGCTACAGCTTCGACCCACCGGGCAGACATTAATCATGCCAGCACGAAACTCTATAAAAGTACCCCTGAAATCAAAGATATCAATTTGATTTAGTGGGAGAAAATGATATTGGGAAGACGGAAGAGAAATGTCAAATATTAGATTATAACCAGACTAAAATCTGTGCCATAGTATGTGGTGATGCTTCAGAGATAATGTTAATGTACCTTTTAGATGGCAGTGTTATCTCTGACATTGTTTTCAGAGCAAAATTGATAAATCTTTGAAGTTTCTCTTCACCCATATATTTCACCAAATCCTGTGACAGTTTGTAGATAATAATTGAATGTTAATAGCAAATTCACTAGTTTCAAATTAATATACAAGAATAAAGGGGAAGGTAAGTATAGGGTTTAACGGCACACCAACACTCATGTGTTATATGGTGCCAACAAGAATAATAGGACGAGTATATCCGGATACCTGCTTTGCGACTAATTCTCCATTATGGTGATAAACAAGGCCATTTTCCGAGAACACATATTCAAATCGTTGAGTAACTGTGAAGCAGAAATACACATTATTTCATTATATATTTTATTAATTACATGGTTTCAAGAGAGGTCATTATGAAGTGATGCAAATCAAAATACCATCCAGATTTCCAGCTGACATCTGCTCGGATATTTTGACCAGGTCTGAGCCACCAACAAGACCCACCACAACTTTTTCCTTCAGAGTTTGGAGGCATTGTTCCATTTCTACAGAAACTTTCTGCAAAAAAAAAAGGAATAATTTAAAGAGTTTCTTAGGATATTTTCATTTCGGAAACATTTATTTCTACGTGACATGGGATCGAACATGAATCACGAGACGTTTATTTATCTATTGGATAAATGGTTGGAAGCCCCTGGCTGGTCGTGGGGTATGTACTTATGTATATTTGTCAAGAATGGCAAACATCTAATGGACGAGTAACTAAATATGCACTAAAATATAAACGTCAAATGATGATACAGTTTATTTTTATATAAGAACCTGTCTTGCTGGTGTCAATGTTCCGTCAACATCAAACAAACAGAGCGTGGACGTGTCAGGAGATGCCATTATTGCTGTCTGCTGCAATGACCGGAAGTGGATCTGATTTCCGGAAATTTGTGTTTGGGTTGTCGATAATATTCCAGTTGTGTCACATCGATAATAAGGGTGTACTATATGCGATACAATGTATCAAGCACTATGACGTGATGGCGTATTTAACTGATGAAAGAAGTTTAAGATTTTGTTTCAAAGAAGGCTTGATACCAGAATCGAAGCCTAGATGCTGTAAACTGTTGATCCACCCACCTGTACACAGGAGTACATAGCTGCATGGGAGGTTTTGCTCTGCCATATACTGACACCCAAATGCGTGACCGCATCTTTAGTGCTTTGTCTCAAACCTGTCGACTCGCTCTGCACAATGAGTGGCAGACATTTATTGAACAGACTGATTAAATATGATTGGTGGCGAGGATGGATTTGCCACCACAAGGAATTGACATCCATGTTAATTTGTATACTTGCATTTATTGCCCTTTTCCCCCAGTAAGTGTCAGGGTTACATGGAAACCATGTCTCTTTCATCCACTCACATTGTCAATATATATATTCATCTCAACTTTTTACCTAAATTTCCATAAAAAAACAATTCAATTGTATTCTGACTGTCAATTAACAAAAATCTGGTTTTGTCAGAAAATTTTATTTTCATCAACTTTGTTTGTCTTATCTGAAAGCAAGCACCATTTTTCTCCTGCTGCAGAAAATTTTATTTTGATCAACTTTGTTTGCCTTATCTGAAAGCAAGCACCATTTTTCTCCTGCTGCAGGTTGAGGAATTTAGTCATCACTTTTATGTCTTGTACAGCTGGTATCCTTTTGTGTCAGCATTACTTCAGGTTAGTTTGTGCTCTATGACAAGTTTGAATAGTATTTCGATGCCTGTTGTTATTTCTTGTTTTTGGCTGTTAATTGTGCATTTACATTTCAATGTTGCAGCACAGAAACATTATTGCCCAATCTTCTTGTCTCACATGAAAGGTCAAAACAGGTTAGGTCATTTTGATATAAGTTTACTTTTACCATACTAATATATTCAGCAAAGCAGTGCATTGAATATTTTACTATCAATATTGTTTTAGTGATGTCTGCAATTTTGTTATCGTACAACCACTGAATCTGAGTGACACAATTGATATCGTTTGGTGTATGCACGATGCTTGAACAGAAAAAGGCACAAGATGAAGAACTCACATTATTGAAGAAGATTTGTCCCGTTTGTGGGAAAGAAAAATGTAATCGTCACAGGTAGTAGCTTTAATACTGTCAAAGAGTGTAATTTTAAACTGGGCTTATGACATTTAACATGTGCTTTACATTTGATTACTGTTGTAGCAATTGAAGCAATTAAAGCAATCACTGTGACTTGCTGACAGATAAATAAAGCTACTGGGAATGAAAACCTGAAGTGTTGTACTCATGATTGTTCCCTCTAGTTTGTTGATCACTACAACAGTCAGTTGGTTAACATATACTTACACCCAGAAATCTGCTAAGAATTAGCGATGACTGATTTTTATTATATGATTTTGAAGAGATTAGGGTAGGGAAGAGAAATGACCAATTACCAATCTGTCATGTGGAGGCCAAAAATAACAATATCAAGTGCAGTTGATTCATTTGCATGCCGTCAGGCCAACTCAACTCCCAGGCACGGCATATCTTCAACCTGGTAGTGAGCATCTCCTGAGGAACTTGAGCCCATCCTACAAGTTATTCTTCAAGGGTGTTGATAAAAATGTCGGTTTAGACCCAGACTACCCTTATCTGTTTTCTTTTCAGACCAGAGTTGAACATAGTGGCATTACAACCATGGTCTAATCTTAAGATCCCCAAAGCAGTGGATGATGCCCTTGAAGAAGTGAGTTCATACTTGGATATAATTTGGTTATATGCTTGTATAATTGTTCAAACGATTTGTTTCAATATTCCTTAAACCATTATCATTCTTGCACTTTGTGAGCGTTACATACTCATGTAAGGAGCTTATTCTCATTTCTATATCATATTGTATAAATGTTGCCTCACTGCAACATGATTATTTGATGTACATTTCTGTTTGACAGTTCTATACCCTTATCCTCAAGGAGCATGTATATTCATGGTACAGGTAAATATTTTTATTTGATGCCTGGATCCTTTGTTAGTGCAAAAATGGATTGGTATGACACCAGTTAGGCATTGATTTGATTATAACATCTGATATTTGTGATAGGGATTTGAGTGGGCAAGATGAGGCATTTGTGGATGAAGTCAGGAACAAACTGCGCTTTATAACAGCTGTTCTGGTTCGCAGAGTTCTCAAGGTAAAGCTATGTATTGAATTTGAATCTATTCATTGTCATTTTATCAGACCCCACAGTACAGTGTTCAAAACTATTAAATTTGTCCGTGTATTATGTGTTGTGCATTCATTGAGATTGTCTATTTAAAGTACAACATATGAATGTACTACAGTGTGATCTGCCCTCTCTGATCCTTGGGAAGGTTATGAAGGCTGCTGTGAAACACCTTCATTTTTATTTAGAAGTGCGCAAAAAGAAAGGTACAATTTGTTGGTTGCTTATTTGGTTGAATTGTGTGGAATAGATACTGACATATGAGGCCAGAACTTATTATGTTTATGATTTATCAATTTGATTTATTATATTAATCATGTGATTTATGAAAAGCAGCTGGTGATTATATTTCCCTCATTACTTCCTGCTCAATCTCATTAATAACTTTCAGTTATCAGTGATGAAAATGTTGCAAGCTTCAGATGTAGTTGATGTTTCTGTTGTAGGTAAGCCAGACATGGACATCGAGCAGGCACTGCTTGATTACTACAATGGAGACTTACACTGTGCTGTACGCAGCAGAAGAGCGGAACTCAACTTCCTCAAAAGTCTTACAGAGAAAATCTTTCCATTTATTCTACCCAGGCAATCGCTTAAGTGCAGGTAATCCCAAGTTGTTGTGATTCCTGAGGGGGTTGTTGTTTTTATTTCTTTAATTTTGAAAGAAATTTTAAATCTGAAAATGAAATACCAATCACTTTTTAAAACAATTGTATTGCTTTGGTGTCTTCTCACAACCTTATCTTATTGGGGTTACAGTAGTCTGTGTACGCTTGTGCGGGAAATATTCTCTGGTGCCATATTACTTCCCCTGATTGACGTACTGGCTGACCCCGTAAGTTCACCTGATCTCTTATTCATATTAGTCAGTATTATTAGTTGGGTATCTTCTCTCATTATCAAATCCAAGTAAATTTGATTTCAGGACACAGTCAACCACTTACTCCTTGTATTCCTAGACAAGTCAACAGTGAGTTCAATCCCAAAGTTGATTTATTAAAGAATATTCTAGACTGTCAATCACAGGCACCTAAAATACCCCTCCTTCCCAGAAGCTGATGTATAATGACTTGGTTTATTGTCAGGGTTGAGGGATGTTCTGAGACTCTAGTGTCTGAACTTTCAATGAACTTGCTTACAAATTCATGTTTAAGTATTATGACAGGAGCTATTATTTACCAGGCACACATTAAAGCTCCTCCTTGTGTACAATCATGTGTGTGTGTGTGTGTGTTGTACTAGCCCCCTATCAGCACAGAACCACCCTCTCCATTGGTCACATTGCTGCATAACTTTGCTCAGCCTCTTGCCAAGAATGAATCAGTAAGTTGAAATGGTCGTATGAATGAAATAAAAGTGAATGAGCCTCGATTTCTCATGGCTTCCCAGAAATCCAGCCCGGTTGTTCTGATTACAGAACCCTTTCATGGTCGTAATGCCTCACCTGGTTACGCAACCATTGTGCCAATAAGCGCCCATCTACCCCATGCATTCTCATTTGTGCCGAGCATCCTTCTTTATTCAGGTTTTCACCTGTTTACCTGTAATCATAGGTAATCAGAGTGGAGCTAGACAATTAAACATATTTGATTTTGATGATATATTTGATGCATTCCCCCTCAAAATATATATTGCTTTGGCAAAACCTGGTTTTAGCCCATTTCACTTCAGTTTCATGGCCTTTGGAAATTGTAAGAGCAGCTTTTTGGTGGTCATGAAAGGGTTTATAACCGAGTTGAACACACCCCAACCCAGTGGTATCACATTGGACCTCTCTTCCAACCCGATGTGGGCAACAGGTTAATGCCTAGTGGATGATTTCACTCCAGCGGCACTGTCCAAGCATCACGATCTTATTGATCCATCAGTGTTGCAATATCATCTTGCTATTTAAAATGATATAAAAAACAACATTGCACCTCATTTGCCAACTGATGACATGATTTTTGCTGTAGAGTTTACACTTGGGTATAACAGAAATCTTAACCCAGCCTGGAGCTCTCTATCCTTTCATGCAGTTCATGAAATCAGAGGCTTCTGTCAATGTCCTCCAATTCTACCTCTCTGTTGGTGAGTCTCGCCTCTAGTGAGCCTCAGTGTCTTGTTATATGATTCTGTGCTTGGATATTATATGGATAAACAGATATACTGTATATTCAAGCATATAAAAAGCGTCCACACTGTTTTGTACAATATATAATCATGAAACTGTGGTGTTATTTTCCAGAGGAGTTCAATACCAAACTGTTAAGTCCTGATTTGTCGGATGATGTTTTGGAAAAGCTCCACCATGAATTACGAGATATGTATCGTATTTACTGTGATCCCAATGCGGTCGACCGGATCCAGTTTGATGCTGATATAACAGATGAGCTGAACACCAGTGAGTTCTCATTCATTGTGTAATGTTGAAGTGACGGGTGATGGATCTGATGATATACCCTACAGAAAAATTGAATGTGTTGGCTGGAAATAAGAACAAAGTGTTTGTAGCTGCGTTAAGAGGGCTCACCTGCACTTCTGTACGACAAAATATATGATCACGCCACCTGTAAGCAGCATGCTGCCATGTCATAGCATACCTTAATATCACATGGAATGTTGTGATCAATTTGGGGTGCGGTCACATTGACTAATCAGAAGACTCTATATCTTCAGCATTAGCCGCAAGGGCAGATCCATGAGACGTTGGATCAGCATGTGCTTTTGTCGATTTTATGGTAGTTCAACTAGCAACGGGCATGTGTTTCACTCACGGCTTACTCACAACAGGGCTGGTGGGAATGATACCTCAGCGTAGCTATAAGCTCTTTGATTAGAATACAAATGCCTCACGTAAGCTATTGTGTGGGAGTAACCTCAGTATGTTCTTGATATGTGATGTTGTATTTAATCATCTATTTGTATTGCTATATCCTCATCTTACCGTTTGAGTGTCATGTCAGTGATCTGCCTAACTGGCGTCTAGCGGCCAAATTGTTTAATGTGAACTGTGTTGATGTTTTGTTTTGCAGTTTGCAATGGGCCTCCAAGTGGGGTTGTCAAGCTACAAACCACGACCCCGCTCTTCAGGTGAATCTTATTCTCATCAATCATGATACCAGAAACTTAAAACCTTGTAAGATTTTACATGATCGGTCCAAGAGGTCAATCATGTCGGTTGCATACGTTATGATCCCACCAACACATATCCTGTATCAATGTAGGGCCTACGATCATGCCTACCAACTGCTGGAGTCAACTTTCCTGCCACTCTTCCACCAGAGTGATGATGTAAGTTGTGATCTGCCCTGTCTGACTTGTTTATAAAACTAATATTTCCATGCCTTGAACATGCATTATGTAGATGACATGAAGACATAAAGATAAAATATTAAATAAATATTTGTTAGGTTATCTCCTGCCTGAAATTTCTTGGACTTCTTTGTTTCTATTTTTTTATGTATTCTAGGCTATAAAAAAGTGTGTAAAGTGTATTTTATTTTCTACATCGACAGGAATGCTCATACTAATCCTGTGAGGCATTTCAATAAAATATATATTTGCCCTTTGAATAAACAGTTTAGTATGTTTATGTCACAGTATTACCAGTTCCTGTGTGGCCAGAGGATTCCCACAAGACTGCCCAGAACTGATTCCAGGTGGGTGATCATGGTGTTATCATACATGTATTGAAAACCATTAATATAAAGATGCGGAGTCAATCAGACAAATCAAGAGTATTGTAGATAATTGTTATGAGAAAATCTCCCACCCCAACTTAGTGATTGAATAACAGCATGATTCTCTACTAATCAATGAGTGTTTTTATGTATCACAAACAATGAGCTTGACACCAGATTATTGCTAGTCAGCCAAAATGAGGGTAGTAGTATATCACATTCAGTAGAGAATATCACTTTCAGGGTCTTATCAATTATCTTCATTATGACAGACTACAATGGGCCGGTTCAAAACCGTCATGTTTTCCTTCATGTACCCCTGTTGACATTCACATTACATATCTTGCTCCTTAAATATCTTTATGCACTAAGTTATCAAAGTGGTATTTTAATTAATGAAGAGGGGTGTGATAAAACATCATTGTGTTTATGACTCCCATCCAGTTCCTCACTGACCTCCAAGACAAACCATAATGGAGGCAATTCTAGGTAACCTCCCCAGGTGCCAATCCTCCCGTAGTTTGTGCCTTCTAGTTGTGTTTGTGGTGTGGTGTCTGTTTTGCTTAACAATAGTTTTGTCTGGAAGGTCTATGTGATAACCAGTGTATTGCCTTGTTTTTTTCTCTAGTGAACCATCTTGTTTCCAGTCAACGCTATAGATGTGTCTAAATGACACCTAATGGGGACCTCATAGCATTATAATTTGTGTCATCATTTGAGTGCACATAGTGAGAAAGAGGTATGTTTACCTCTTGATGGCTTTCACCACAGTTCACACGCATAGCTGCTGTAGAAAGAGTAGCTTCGGAGAGGAAACCAGCCTCATTTAGTAACAATTTTGACCCATGCATGTTTCCTGCATGGGCATGGGTTATAGGCTCATTTCTTATATTTTCCTTATCAGTTTCAGACAGTAGAATTTAGGTTATAGTGTGATGTAGTAACAGATATCATTATTTATTCATGATAGCCACAGGCACTCCTCTTAAAATGCCCCTCCTCCCTATTGGCTGTTATTGAAATACATTATAAGTCTTGGCAGCTGGATGATGTGGCATTTTTAGGCTTGGGTGCCTGTGTGACAAATCTATTGTTACTTCCGGAACAAGCTCCAAATCTAAATATTGGAGTGGTTTCATTGACTTATTCTGCATCAGAGATTGTATCATTATGAGCTAGAGGTCCACTATCACAGGACAGTCATGTGTTGACAAACCCTGATAAAGTTGAGATTATGCCTTCTTTATTTAACCTTAGTTTTTATTTCTTTATGTGTGAAGGGAGATTTTCTCTACGATATAGAATGATTGTTGTGTTCACGTCTTTCTCTCACTAAATGTACGTTAGTGTTACACACTATTATGGGATGCACCAATGTGGTCTTCTTGGTTTGCATTGACAACATGTGTGGCTTGTCACCTGATGTCTTCAACTAACTAGAATGATATGGTCTGCTATTTATTTGTGCTGTATGCAAGGAACTTGTTTCTAAGAATCTATGTTGACTTTGATTTATAATATAAATTTGAATTGCATAACCAAATTGATCAGTAAGAATTCGTTCAGTCTATCTGTCAGTTCATTGACATGTTTTCTTATAAAGCAAGCTAGCAGCCCCTCATTACACATCATGACCACTCTAACTTTGTCTTGCAAATGAATATTTGCTTGGCACAACCTTTAATAGCTGAATTATTACCAAAAAACGGATAAAAATCTCTCCTACTATTTTCACCCCAAAAAGAAGAACTGTTGTAATTTCTTTTGAGCCAAATATAAAGTGTAGTGGGACCTGGGATGAGTGTGGTTTTCAGTGACATTTATCTCATTCCCAAGGTCACACTTTCATGTTAAGAATGTGTGAATCTGGTACATTTAAGAGTACATTTGGTCAACATAGCTTGTACAATGTTTGTAAACTTGACATTGACCCCAAATGACTCACAAGTAAGGTATATATGATACATTGACGTGTCATGTTTGGTCAGTATAATGGAATAATGCACTTATCAGGATGTTTCTGCATGCTTCTCTCGTGTGGTTTTACAAATGGGATAATGTGACCTAATTTGATTTAGTCTTGTAACATTTGATTAAAGCTTTCAGGTCTATTGGCTTATTGTCTTATCTGGTTTCTTTTTCAGAAGTGGCATTCGCAAAGACGCTCTTTCTTTCTCCAGAATCGGCAGCAAAATAAAAGGAGTGTTCAAAGCAACAACAGGTGGGATGTACTGCTGTTTGTCCCTGCATTTTTTATTCTGTCATGTAGCCTGTTTTATGTCCTTCTACTGAATGTAACTAATATTCACCCTCATGCATGACTAGGATGATTAATGGATATAATAGCCTGGATTATTCTTGACACTTTTTGAGTGATATGATGTCAGATAAAGTAGAACACCTTTTGTTGATGATGGATTGGTTCCGTCAAGTATGAATACATCTCTTGAAATATGACATCATGATTAAATTTTGTCTGAGATAACTGGAAAAAGCTGCCTTCCCTTGCCCACAGTTCTCAATGCAGTTATCCACTCCTAACCTTAACTCCTGACCCCATGTAAGCATTCTGGTGGTCATTTAACCCTCCCATCATCCTGCTCCCACCACCTGTGCACACATGTTGCTAAATACAGAAAGCCTTAGCCGCTCAGTTCCCAATGCCAGCCTTCTGAGCACTAAATCTATATATTGCAACACACATATATGCAGCCGCAATGCACTGTGAACTCGTTATATGCATGCAGCTCCTATTTGTTATGTGGTTGAAATCCTGTGTTGAATTCATGATTTTACATTGATTAATTTTAAATCACACTTATTATTCATGGCTTTAATTATATAATTTTGAAATTATGCTCACAATTGTTGTATTTCTTTGGTATTTCTTTAAACATTTAGCATTTAAGAAAGCAGGTGAGATCACCCTTTTTTCCTCCAACTACCCAGTTACCTCTATTCTTTTGTATCATAAACCTCCCACCATAGTTAATACATCAAAGGTGTGAATCACCTGAGATATCTTGCCCTTTGAAGGAAATCATCCTGTTGCTTTGTAGCCTTTCTCCTGTGTGGTGTTCATTTCTAACCTGGACACAATTTTGATGGAAATTACTGCATCATTGCTGTGTGATGTAACTTTCAACTTCCTTAATCAATGTATGTCAGGGCTAGGAAATGAAGCTGGCATCACACAAAGTATATTATATGTTCTGCTTCTTTAGTTCAGGCAAGATGTTGACATATCGAAAATTTAAATGCAGATATAATACGTTCTTATTGAATTGGTGGTTGAAGGTAGCTGGGTAATGTAGGCAGGCCTGGAAACCAACGAAGCTAGATCAGCTGTTATGTCACCTTTTTATTCCAAATATATCCTTCCCCTCATCTTAATGCTTACTGCATTGTGTTTATATCTGCTGACGCTGACAATTCCAGCCGTGTCCTTACTTCCTGTCATGTCAAACGGGGCTTGTAGATATTATATATTTTATAAGTTACATGTTGATAGAAGTGTCATCATACCTGCATTTTGCTATCCTGCTGTGAAGATGTTTGATGAATTTAATTTGTCTATTTTTTGTGTGTTTAAGTTGATGGTAAAGTTGAAGATGACCTTGATTACTGCACTGATGTGGAGTCAGAGGTCAGATCACATGCCACTGCAATTTCTTCTGTTGTCCATTTGTTAGATATATCACCAGTTGTATTATGTTGTTTCATCTTAAACAAGATGTACATAAGCATCATTGATCACCAGTGACTAGTGGTATCAAGTTACTTGTTATTGTTGTTTTTAAGGATGAGTTTAATAGCTTCTTCCCCTGCTCGTTTAATAATGATGGCTTGCTGAGAGATTTGAGCGCATGGAGGGTAACCATCCCTAGTCGGGTCACCAAACCTGACCCAGAAAACCCTCGGAAGACGGTCTGCTACTTTGTCATAGATATTAGACGGGTGGATGTGTTGGAAGGTAGCCATTGTTTTGTAATCTTTATCTCAGGCACTCTAGTCTTAAAACACCCCTCTTCCCTGGGTTTTAATATGTAAAGACTTTCAGGAAATGTTGAGGCTTGTGATCTAATTAACTAGGATACCAAGCCTTTGCACACTTAAAAAATAAGGGAATATCAAATATTGCGATTCTTTATGAATTTTTTATGAATCTTTTCTTACTCAGTAAGTATTCCTTCTTACATCGATTGCTTTGTATGTTTCAGGTGACTTTGAAGCTTCTAATTGGACAGTTGAACGGTAATTGGTCTCCCACGTTGGCAATTAAAGATGATCTGTAATTTTCAAAGACGGACAGCAATCTGTCACAGCTTTTGTGCTTGATGGAGTTAAATACAAAATTCTACAATAATAATTTTCTGGTTTTGTCTTAGACGATACCCTGAATTCTATGTGCTTGAGCAGAAGTTGACAGAATTCCATGGTAAGGTCGTGTGTATCGATTACTATATCAACATGCTGTTGACATCTTTAAATTGGGAATATTGTGATGTATGCAAAGCTGCTGTAAATTCTTATATGTATTATTTGCATAATTATTGAGGTTTTTCGATGAACTTATCACAAGTGTTGTTGTGGCTGAAGGTGACTTTGAAGAGATCCAGCTGCCCCCAAAGAAACTGGTGGGCACTCGTAGCCAGGACTTCCTGGAGTCTAAGCGGCAGGCATTTGAGCTCTACTTACAGGTAACGAGGGGCATCTGTAAATGACAGTTGAATGTCTGTTGTCACATAGAAGTCATGTACTTAGTTTGGTTCAATACTTGTTTATAATAATGGCTTTTAAAATACTCAAATTACCTCTTTGACCATCCTTACACATACTATGAAGCTAATTGTTTTTGTCTGTGTATGTGGGCTGTTGTTTCATGCAAAGGTGGCAATGGCACTTAAAAGGTTCCATAACCATCAATATCCACCCCCCTCCTGACATCACCCCAGTGATATCAACCCTGTTACTTCATTTCAATAATCTTTCCCTATGTATGTCTTTGTTCCTGTAGAAATTACTGACTAGACCAAGTCTGAGAGGAAGTGAGCTACTATTTAACTTTCTAGCAAGAGAAGATGAGTTTACGTCCAGTATTCTACCTGACATAAATCTGGGTGAGTGGCCGTCATAAAGCTAGCTGGGTAGAAAACAAGATTAATTTTAATATACATTTGCTGTGGTCTATATTTAACATATTAATATCAATTTTCAGGAAAAATGGTTAAGTCTGGAGCTATGAAACTAGTCAAAGAGGTGAGATGTGTGAATGCAATTCGATAATCACTCTCCTGGACAGACAAGGAGGCCAGAGAAATATCAGTACTAAGTCATCTTAGTCAATGAGAGTCCATTCAAAATCAAGTAATACTAGCTGGGGTATGGGGAATCTGGGCTGGGGTTATAGTGTGTTAGTTGAGATGTATGGATGAAATAATTCAGGGCCTTATTTTCACCGGTTGATAATTTCTGATCTGTTCGTATTTCCCCAACCTTTGTAGGAGCTTATAACACACTTTGGTTTGTGTGTCACTTAACTGTATACTTATTTTGGCTCTACCTGTATTGATTTGTATTTGATAACTTGACATTCACCTTGTACCTGTGACCTTGTATTTGACCTTGACCTGTTACGGTTACAGAGGGGACAGCATTTGGAACCATTCTTACTATCCCTGCTTGCCTCGGTTGAGAGACCTAAGCCAAGAAGCAGGTTGCTTGATCTCTTCATTTGACTATTTTGTAAGGTATCGTTTATGCATTGAGCATTTATGAGCACAAGATCATTGTGGAATACAAGTGTTTTTAAATGATTTCAGTCGGTGGACAGACTCAGACTCGGACACAATCTCCATTTCCAGTGAAAAGGTTAAAACAAATTAGTTTGTTTCTGTTAACTAGTAACGTCTGAACAACATTTATCTTTTAGTACATGCTTCAATGTTTCTTGTATTATTTCAGATGACGAATTCCATCTTTGAGAACAATGCCAACATAGAAGTACCCCCTAGCCCAACCACCCCACACAGGCATGTGTGCTGTGGCAGTGACACTCACATCTCAGGCGTCTTTGATACACTGGTTTTCTTAGGTTAGCTATTCCCTTGTACTGATCTCTAGCATATGATATATTATAATATACCTTGAGCCACCTAAACAATGATGATGTTCTGTATAACTGAATGTTTTCAATGATATAAATGAAGTAAAAACTCTTTTACGTTCGTTTTTTTTGTATTAAAACTTTACCTGTCCTGATTCCTGGGATATAATATGCCATGGTTTGACGATAACAGCCGAGAAGGTTCACCATTGTCCAACCTGGTTCCATCACATCCTCATGACGCTGAGGATTCTGGGACAGTCTACGCTAGATACGTTTGTTGACTGGTACCTGGGCTATAAGTTACATGTTGTTAGCCGGGAACACCGCCTAGTTCGCCTCATCCACTTGGTCAGAGGTGAATCAGAGAATTACCTTATGCTGTTGATGATATATTGTCTAATTTTCTCATTCGGATAATTTTATGGTTCTTAGCAAACTTTAACTCCACCCATTCTGTTTCAGATGTGCTTTTCTTTGACAACAATCCCCCAAGGTATGTCAGGAAGATAAGACTTAACAGATTGATTAATGCAAAATGATTAATTTGGCTATAATAAAGGTGCATTTCATAAAAAATCATCGAAATTCTGTTCCAATCGATTCCCTACCAGGTTTAGTAATAATATCCAATCAATGACCCCAGCTATGTTTATGGCCTTCGTATAGTATGATTTGTTGATTTTGACAGTACGTGATTTTTAACACAAATATGGCACACGATTGACTCTACAATACATGTGAGGCTGAAAACGGTCACAGTTTGAGCAATAATACCAGAAAATGCCCAGTTGCTGGTTCAGTTTGCCATTCATTTGAATATTTTTGTGAACAAAGTTCAGAGGCTGATTTCAGAGTGCCATAATCGATAAATTGTCCATGATTTGGAGTTCCCAGTTACATGTAAGGATTATAAATGAGTCATTGTAGCAACTACACAAAAATGAAAGTAAAAATAAAATTGCTCAAAATATCCGAAAAATGCATCTTTAAACCTTGGTGTGTATTTCATTATAACCATCATGCAACTGTAACATACATGTCGTCATGATGAAGTTTTGTTTCTCAAGCTGTTCTGGTATGGAACAAAACTGACTGCACTGAATTTTTAAGTTGACACAATGGAACAGACAAATAGATGTGTTGTGTAGGTCAGAGGAAGACAAGATAAGGAGGAAAAAGGAAGCATTGTCCCAGCTCCTGAAGTTATACCCTAGTGAGATATCATATCTTGTCAAGATATTGCCTCTTATATTTATAATGTAAACCCATCATTCAACTGGCTAAATGCATGCGCCTGCTTTGCATGTTTCTGTGACAATGCCATGTCATGCATGTCTGTGTGTGTGACAGAGATATACGTGGACATAGTAGGACAGCAAAATGTTACAGAAGGAACACGTCTTGTACTGGAACTCTTACAGCAACCCAAACTCAACAAACAGGTCACTAACATAACTCTTATTTGGCCAAATACTAAAGATCAACCAGAAAAAAACAATTGCCATAGATTTCCATAGAAATGTTCCTTGGATTCATTGCTATTGTATAATTCTGACATTGAGGTAGTGATATGTAGATTTCGACTTAGTGAGTGGTCCAGTACTCCTCTGATGTTATGGTTTTCAGTTGGCCTATATGTTGCTGGATGAAATCCTGGCAGACATATTCCCTGAACTGGTCACTGAAGAGGACTCCGACCTGTACAAGGAGTTGAATGGGCGGTAGTGGCCCTCCACATTCCCTGCCATCCAATGTGGTTAACTCAATATCAAGGTGTGCCACTTAACAGCTTGCCGTTGAAAATAAGAGTAGGGTTGTTCTGGCTTTACTTCACAGAATTGTTGGTGTAGTCGGGAAGCAATGGTGTAAAGGATGGTTGATTGTGATGTAGTTTAGGCCCCTAGCCCTATCTCTAGGTAGTAGGACAGCTAGTAACTGTTGCAAGGTAACCCGGTCAATCATTGGTTCTGGTCGTTATCCCTAGGTGGTTTAGATGGTGAGAGAGTGGATTTACTTCCATGTGAGGCATTGCATTGGTATTAATACCCCTGATTGTTATATGTAATTATTGTACATCGGTATCTCAGGGTCTATAGCCAAGTCATTCCATTTATGAAGACCGTGAGGTATATGAGTGTAGTGCGTACTTCCCACTGTAATGTTGTAATGTTATCTATGTCAAGTCAGTACTCTCCTGTTTTGATGTCAATACACAAGTGCAGATGAAAACGAGGTCATTATCATTCACTTTTATGTGGTCGGTCAGTATGTAGGTATAATGCCACACACATTTTGAGGTGTAAAATCAGCAATGATATTGTTACTTTTTAATTGAAAAAACCATCCTGAATCAAAACAGAACTATTAAACTTGAAAACTTAAGTCTTAATGCTAAATCACCGATCCATATATATATATATATATATATATATATATATATATATATATATATATATATATATATATATATATATATATATATATATATATATATATATATATATATATATATATATATATGTGTGTGTGTGTGTGTGTAAGCATTATAAATGTGATATATCAAGACGTCATAATGTGGAAATGTATGCTTTGCGATGGTCTTAATGAGGCAAGATATTAATTGATATTAATCTTTTTGAATTTAACAGATTTTCATGGTACAATGTATAGCTTCCATTATCAATATCTCTATAGGTTGATAGAATCAAAATTAACCTATTTACAAAACAATCAGTATTGACTGTTTTGTCCACCTCATTTTGCATTCACAGTGTAGCATCATATATCATTGGAAAAAGTGACACTATTAGCTTGAAATTCATTACCTAATTCTATCATCCATAGTATTATCCTGTTTGGAATTATGTCTTTGTACACAGCTAGATTGTACAATGTACTTGAGGGATTAGAATAGAAAATATTTGTGGATATGCATCAGCCTAGAAAGTTTGTAAAATTAGGTATTAGCCCAGATGCTCTTTTACTATCAAACCATTCCACACACCGTTTCTTCTTCATTATAAATGGTTGACCCCTAACCTTCTAGTTAGTAAAATCCGTAATTGTGAAAATTCAGGTTTCACCCCAATCATATCATCAACATTAGTTACCATCCATACTTAAATAGCACAGACCAGGGCTTTGTTGTAAAACTTTGTTTGCGATACAGTGCTATTTGTGGAGTATGTTGTTGATGTTGTTTTATCTGTGATAACCTACTGTGCACAATTCATCAACTGGCTTTTGTCATTTGTTCATGTTTGCCTAGCTTGTTTACAAGCTTCTGCATCAGTCTACAACGTGTTGTATTGGCTTGTACAATGTGATATACAGCTTCGATTTTAGGCAGAATACTCAGTTAGTTTATAGTTTAGGCTGTGTTTAGAACGATTCCTGGCTTTCTTGATAACGATTTTCCTCAAGTATCCCTAAGGAACCTCTTGTACATTTCTTTTCCAACTATAAGATCAGTGCTTGAGTATGACAATGAAAGTGGATCACTGTAATGTTATATTCTGCCTCGTGTGGTTCATAATGATTATCCATGAATAATTGTAATGTTTCAATGATGTGATGTGCAATCGAATTCCATACCAATATATATATATATATATATATATACATAAAGCAACATAAACATATTTATTTTCAACAAATCTGTTTTATTCATTAATAGATTAAACATTGATGGCCTGGTGTCATTTCCTCTTTTTCCCTCCCTGTTTCTTTCCACCCCCTCCCATTTTCCCAGACATTTTTCCAGATTTCCCTCCCTGTTTTTTGCCTTTTCCTTTTCCAAAACTGTTGCCCTCTTTCTTGCCCTTGCCTCCTTTAAGCTTCTTACCAGGTTTGGACCTGCAGATAAAATGGAGGACTATGACAGCGATTCAAGTCTGTGATATTTAACAGTTATTTACAAGATGATAAACAAAAACGTCATTTGTACTTGTGGAGACACTTACCGTCTTTCCTCAGCAACCATGGACTGGTTGGTAGCTTGTGTGATGTTCAGTGTGGGTTGTCCTGTTTGCAGCTTGTTAAGAACATCCATTGAGCGTTTCTTCTCTAACGCCAGATCACCAATCACTGGTTCAAACTAGCCATGACAAAAAACAAATTACATAAACGTAAACAATCAAGCTCCGCACTGAAATGCTAACAGGAATTTTTTCATACATTCAAAAAGGTAATGGTAATATTTCAACAACAAGGTGATATCATAATGGTGATGGATGGTGATGATTGTGGTGCTTGGGCAGCTCCCCTTAAGTGCCAGCACCTACTGAGCACAAACCTGGTGCCAAGACCAGGCTGCAAAACCTACACTGCTGGGATGAAGGACCAGCATGATACTATTGAGCTACAGGGTTTCAGAGATGGGACCGCCATTTAACGTTATCATTCGAGTCATGGGGAACCAGTCAGGTTTTCACATCATGGTATCTAACTCAAAACCTGTGGGACGAAAGGTGATGCAGTTTACCACGACGCCACCAGAACCGACATTCAAAATCACACTAGTTAATTTATTTTTCATTAATCTATAAAAGGAAATAAAAGATTCCATATCCCTCCAATCTAAAACTACAGTAGAAATGAAACTCTGGTGCTGTCCAGACGTTGCCTTTCCATACAGTAGTGACTAATGACAAGCTGGGTTATGGAATAACTATTGTGCTCCATATCAAAGTGAGCATGATCAGCTTGGCTATTTATACCATTGAACAGTCATCAGCAAGCATGGAGGTTTCTGATTGGGCGTTAACAATTACTGAAGTTCTAGCAGATACTGAACTTGGACTGGAGGTATTGGCATTTATTGGAAACATATATGGACAGGGGATTAATTTTAGAGCATGTCTAGTATAAATACTATTGCCAGCACGGTACCCATATCAACGTTTGCTACTTGAGGGGTGGGCTATTATGACAGCACGCTGGCTGACAATGCTGAATAGAAATGTGGCAGTAGGAGGAATATCGAGTAAATACATCAGTAGAATATTCAGTGGTTGTTTACCTTGCGCTTTTTGCCCTGGTTTTTGTCTGGTTTCTCTTTGGGCAGTTTGTTATTGAAACGACCAATAGAGGCTGTGCTTTTGTGGGCCTGATGCATTGCTCTGCTCAGATGGTCTTTGTCAGGGGTTTCTGTTGGAGTTAATCCAATGCCTGGCACTGAATGTCAACACAAAAAACACTATTATGAGTGATTCAATGCCAAAGACAAAAATGGACCTCAAAGGGAAGCTCTAAATATTCCTAAAAGAGTACTAATTGCCATGTTAGGCCTAAAGAAGGAAGTGATTGAAGCATTAGTCTGTGAGAACGTAGATAGGCTAACTACCCCAGTTCTTGATTCAAGAGAAACCTTCATGTAAGCACCAATGTAAACTTATAGAGTAGGTACTGAAATTCTGTTCTATTTGTCATGTCCTGTTGTCCAATGAGACACCTACTAATAACTGTATAAAGTTAGCTTATTTTGACAGCTACAACAGCATATTTCCAAATTCCAACCACCTTCATGCATGTAGCCTATAATCTGGATGGTAAGGTTATCTTCCATTTAAAGTTCATTGAAAGTTTATCTATCAAACAATACCTTTCCCCTTCATATTTCGAGCAATGTTCCTTAGTCGTTGTAACTCATTCTTTGAAACGCGTTCTCGTTTTTCCTTGTTCCTCTTCTCAAACTGATCTTCATTAGGATCTGAATAGATTATCACAACAATAATATTTCAAAATGACAACATTCAGGCAGGCCATTTCATTGTGTAAGAAAATGAAATTAATGGCAAAATCGTAACTTGTTACCACTAACTGTTATTGCCTTTTCCAACATAATAAAAACATCAAATACTCAGACTCCGCACTCGCATTATCAGGAACCTCCAGCACCCAGTCCCTCTTTTCATCTCCAGCTTTCTTGTAACCCCATCTCGGCCTCCAATCCTTACAATCAATGGGTAAATAATAATGGAATATTTAATATCAAAATGATACACATGTAATGTCAATCATAAATGATAAATCTGTTGCTCAATTTGGATGTTTAATCTGACAGACTCTCTCACCTTCGTCTCTTCATCCCACATCATGCGTCCCTTCTTGGTCTTGTGAATGTTTTTGGTTTTGGCATACTGTTCCCATTTGGTTAGTGTCTTCACTTTAGGAATCTGTGGCAGCAAATGTTTTGAATTTATGTAACTACAGATATTGGAAGATAATTTGGTATTAAACTATCAATAGCTATACTGTTGACTTACAGGTTTCTCCCTGGGCAGTACAGTCTTAGGGTCAGGCAGCTGTAACATCAACATTACAAAGATTTACAACATTATTCACTTAATGCACCAGCACAATAAGATGATTTAAACCTTTCAGTACATTCATTAGAAAACCCTCTGTATATTGATCAGATATCAAATCCTCATTGTTCAGTATAAACATGCACTTGGAGGAATTTCCACTTGTTTTGATAAAATTGAAATAACTGTATCAAAATTTTACACTCAACAGATAAATAATGTGAATGCATACTATTTACCTCAACAACCACTGTTTCATCAACCTTTTCAACTGGAAACTAAAATGAAAGAAAATATTACACTGCACCAAAACACCATCAAGGTTCATAACTGGATGGGATTTCATAAAATAAACATTGAGACAAGGCTTACCTGCCATATTTTGTTAATCAGGAGCTGAGCATTGTCTCGTGCAAGGTCTTTTAAAAACTGCTCTCTGTCCGATCTTAACACAAGGATACGGAAACGTTTACAAAATAACAATATTTCAGTAAATTAATGTAACATTTATAATTGAACATAGGTCGCATTCTTGTGTAGGTAACACTACCGATTTTGGCCTTGTTATTGGGTCAATCATTTTGTAGCATAGTCATAGGAAAGCTGTAGTTTATAGCACTTGTAAATATCTGTGGAAAACGAATTTGAAGCAGAATTTCATCCATAAATGTGTCTGCTCAAGTCTATGGGGAAACATAGCAATATCATCATGACGCACTTTGCTATCCACAACAAAAATGTCAATAAAAGGAGCAGCATTAATGTTTGCGATATGATTTTCTTTAATATGTGCATATAAATATATGATGAAGCTTGATGATGATCTGTATTTTTCAGTGAACACGGTTAGATGTTTAAGAATATTTTAATGTAACCCTCTCCAGATTTTTACTACGATCTACGCAAAAACAGTGTTTTTACGCAATCTCGGCACATGAATGTGAGTGAAAACATATAGCCTTTACTGAGAGTCTGCGGGGATGGGGTCAAAACATGTCGATTTTGTCACAGTTCCTGAATGAGCACGCCCAATTCTGCAATGCATGGCTAAAAATTAACCAGATTCTTCACCGGCAAGACGGGCCGGTAACCTTGAAATTCTGCTGGCTATACAAATTTTCTACCGTCCCTACATTTTCAGTTATAAATAGTGGTAAAAAACAAAAATGTACGCGTTTTTTTGTTTTTTAATATCTTATATTAAAAGCAACATTCAAATCATTATTTACAAACTTGTCAAACCATGCAAAAAGCAAGCATTTATTCAATTAAGTCAACAGCACAATTTTCCAACACACACACACATACTCCTCTTCCTCATCATCATCTACATCATCACTTCTGATATCTAGTCTCTGACCTCTCAGTCTTGAACTTTGCCACAGTTCAATGGCTTTGTCAGTAGATGTGAAAACCAATCGCGTTTTTCCCCTCTTCCATTAATTAACCAGACAGGATTCCAGTGTCTGCAGTGCTTCTCTTTTTCATACAGTGCTCTCTGAGCTTATTGTCATCTTCAAATTTGCATTTCTTAGGCGACAGAGGTTTAGAACGTGAACATAATGCCACATCAACATCTTCAGAAAATGTGTACAGTTAAAAATTTGCATGCCGTTATACAGGCTTGCTTACTGACGGCTTGGAAGCCAACTCACAAGTAACGCTTATAGAAAACATGCCACGCACGTTACGTAAGTCATACAACTGTTGGTGGGCCTACCGTTAAATGCAATTAGAACTCACTGCAATCACAAAGCAGATGCGGAAGAAAAATCATTAGGAGCGCACGAAGAAAACAATGCGTGCGTATGGGTGATGTTATTTCTTTCCGTCGCGTCACTTACAAATGTTACTAGCGCGAGAAGAGTTGACTTGCCTACTTTTCAGTTGTTTTGTTGTGGCTATTACGATGCTAAACATCATTGCAAATGTGCGTGAATCCAGCTTTTCTGCATAACTTTTATCTCAATTCTAATGAATACCATTCACAGATGATACATGATAAATCAATGAATTAATGATTTCAAATAAAAATGCCTTTATGCGATGGAAAAGCAGTTACATGTAATTTGTCAACAGGCAGGAAATGGGGAGTCAGATTGATTCGTTGTTGCCAAGTAACCATTCGACTAATTCAGGTCAGTAGGTGCATGTTGTATTTAAATATGAGAGGCTGCCATTAGATGGCTTGAGAGGGAGTGGGGTGGTCTGTTGTCCGTGTTCTTGTCTTCACACCAGATATCTTGATGGGTCAAAAATATGACACTGACTGCAGCCATTGATCACTGATCTATGGATTATGTCTTCACAAACAATTGAGTCACGATAGTTGTATAACTTTTTCTGTGAGCCTATCTATGCCATCGGTTTATTCAACAGTTTACTTTCAGTTTACATACTATGGGTCAATAAATTATGCAAGACATGATAGTATACAGCCGGGAAGCTTTCTTATCTTATGTGTTTGTCGGATTTATGGTTCAAGCGGCGCTAAATTCACGCGAGCCCCGCTGCTGTTGTAATGAATTGGGCGTGAGGTGTTAGTGCAGAAAACACCTACCCGCTAGTTGTGATTATTTACCTGCATGACTCTAATTTCACCCGCCATTGGTTCGCGGTTTGGGCGGGTGGTAATTTAAAGCCCTGCAATGTTCGGAAAAGTAGACATATCATGGAACCAGCGTGTAACTTCTATTTTAATGTAACCCTCTCAAGATTTTTAATACGATGAATTGAAAAACCATGTTGATGCATTTTGTCAGACCCAAAGACTTATAGTCGTCTGCCGTGGCGGACAACATCAAAAGCGCAATTCGTCATGTCGCACGCAATGTAGATATCATTTTCTTTCCTTCATGCTATTGTAAAATACTCACTTGTGCACTTTGCTATTTATTACTGGTAGTGGTTTTCATTCATGCCTTAATTTCGAAATCATTATGATTCATCAAAGTTAAACACCACTGTATTTTAACATTTAAAAGCCATTTGGGTGGGGAGTGAAAAATAGTATAGTATGTAACAGAAAAAAATATATAGGACAGTAAAATTTTATTTTTTTCAAGAATGGAGGGGCTTGTAATAACCATTGATGTGGTAAATGAATAGAGGTTTGTGTGGTGATATTTCTGCAATATACAATGATACATTATGCATGTCTGGGTCAACCAGCACAGTTGAGTTGCAGCAAGTGGCAGAGGGGATCAAAGAATTCAGTCGTCAGGCTGCTGAGCGAACCCTCTACCCAGAGCTAAATTTTCATGGCGCGACTCCAAATTTGACAAAAATCACTGCCAAACCTACCAGCAGAAAGTGAATGATCGTAACCGAATGTGGCGTGAACGATACATGAATTCCAATTATACACAATAATTACACCAATGTACATATGAAGAATAATTTTTCACATAGATGAATGTTTATTAACAAGTTGAGTTAGTTTACGTGTGAGATTTCGTCAAGGGCAATTTAATCCAGCCAGACAAATTTTGAAAAGTTCACGTTTATTTTGAATGACAAGATCAGTTGCTGCACACACGCACATACAAGGTCCAAATTTTATTATATAAGTATATGTGTCCATCCCAGCATCATGCCTCCTATAGCGTCATAGCAATACTCAGCGACATGGTTGTAAACCGTGGTTTTAGCCCGGAATCTGCTACCCACTAATGGCTCTCCGCATTGATCAGTTGAACATGGAGGACGAAAAGGTAGTGAACGGTGAAAATAACAGTTCAAACTCCAATAACAACCACAAAGAGGAACCAAGAGACAACCAAGAGACCACAAGTAGTCATTCCGTCAACAAGGCAGCCGAAGACGCACCCGAAAGAGAAATTACACGGACGGTAAAATCAATACACAGTATACCAAAGCGTAGCGGATGGAGTTTAAGGCACAGCGCTGTATTTAAAGAGATAGCAGCTTATTTATGACTTTGATGAAGGCGTAGCGGTGCCGCGACGCTTAATGGCGCTCCGGAGAACCCTGCAATTGCTAAATAATCACGAGACAGCGGATAACCAAAATAGTGTCGATCAAAGGATATTCATCTCAATTCTCGACATAAATAGATACGTAAGTACACAACATTGATGAGAAGCTATATGTACTCGAAATAAAACGCTCACCGCACGACCCACATATACTTCAGCACGACGGTATTTATTTATTATATTACCGTCGTGCGCGGCTGGTCTGGTTGCCGAGGCCAATGAAAATGTCAATGACGACCCAGGATGTTGGAAAGAAACGTCCGCGCAGGGCTAACGCAACAAGTGATAGTTTGATCTCAATAACGATACAAATGACGAAGGGACATGACAATTATCTATTGAAGAGGGATGGTACATACTGAAGTCTGGTTAGCTGGTTAGTTGCACACGTGAGTAACATCTGAGCGATAAAAGGGCAAATTGAGAAAAGAACTAGAGTTTACCTAAATTTCTTTAAGTCTATGGGATTGTTGTCAACTGCAAGAAGATTTCCTTCATCAAAATCAAGCTCTAGATTTTTTTCAACCTCTGTAGTTTTGTATTGTGCATCTTTTTCTGATATTTCTTGAAGTACGCGTTCAACAATGTCAGCCATATTTAATGTTGATACTAGAGACAAGTCTTTTTATTGGATGACAGCTTTCTGTAGATTAACCAATGGCTCTTTGTATTACAGCGGGTAAAAGCACAGTTACAATTCATGATTCGCAAAAGGATTTTGGAAGTGCCCCCGAAAGTTCTTCAAATACCGGGTTCAAATTATATCTACTTATATCTGTTTCCAATTGACATCATCAAACACTGTGGTAGCATTTTGAATGTCTCAATCAAGTTGTTATAACCGCCCTGACTATATGTACCGTCGTGTTCAAATATACATCCACACTACCCTATGTAATATATACCCTACCCTACGGTAGTCTGTTTCATTCACTACACTACACTGCACTACACTACACTGCACTTCACTACACACTACACTACACTACACTACACTACTACACTACACTACCGTATGATCAAACGAACGTCAATAGTGACAGCCTAGGAAGAGTGTTCATTAAACAACAGAATACACTAGTTAAGCTCCATATTAAGGTTAAATGTGAGCTACATAGCTCGTAAATGCTACGAACATATATTGGTTACACTTGTGAGGTCATACAAACAAGACATGTGGAATGCATTTATACAAAGGAGCTAAATGTTCAATAGATTAGACAAATTAGTCATTACTTGTTTTTCAGCTTCGTGGTCCTGAAAGCTCAAGACGTCAGGAATATGTATGTACTTTGGGAAAAGCTAGGGCTAAGACAGCGTTCTTTCAAAAACCAGATCAGTATGCTTCAAAATGTTGTTCACGTGGACATATTCGGGCTCATATCCTATCTTGCATCCCTTCCTGTAAAACAAGATTTAAAAAAGAATATGTGCTAAATATTCAATTTGATGAAGATGGAATAGAGAGTATAATAAAATCGACATAAATACTGTTTTGCTGAAATAGCTGTTGTTTGATTTGTTGTAGATTTGTTGTAGATTTGTCATGTTTAGGAATTTTTGACCTCTGAAAAGAATACATTCATCTATTTGTTTTTCTACCCACATCATATAAGGAAACCATCATCGGAAATAACTTAATAATGAATATTCGTTAGGTCTATGAGAATTCTGAGTTGTATGTTTTGACTTAAAGCAGGAAGGAAGTTGTGTGTCGTTCATTGGTTCTGAACGACAGATCGGCAGAGCCGACGAAAGCATTTGTAACGGCTAGTCAAGTAAGAGATGCAATTTTGACAACAGGAATTGTTCATTGAGCAGCAGAATATGTGAACAGAAATAATGGCAACTGGTAAAACATGGAAGAAACAGCTGTTTCGGGTCCAGCAAATGGCTGACCAAAAACTTGGCAGGTAGGTTACGGCCAATGTTGGCAGGTGAATATTAAAAACATCAGTCGGTTTGTTGGCAATGTTTGTTTTTTATGTTGCGGATTCATGTCTAGTTGGTATTGTGCCCTTCTTATATGTCCACTCAGCGCAGTGTAAATATCCTCACGCACCCTGGTGACTTTTGTTCTTTTGAACGCATGGCTACCATTGAACTTGTGGATACTGTGCCAGTTGTCAGTGACAGCTGTAGATTCACTCAGTTTAGTTTTACTTAATTATTTACTATATAGTTTAGGCAATGTAGACGTGTGGAGGATAAGAAGCTAACCTTAATATCGATGATCACTGTTGAATCATTTGCTGGTTTTGAGTGGTTTTAACATGACATATTCCTTGGACCTAACCCTGCATGTCTGTGCATGGCCAACTTGATCTTAGCCCTACATGACGTCTACTTAGACGTCCTAGGATGTTCGATCTCAAGGCAATGCACCCCCCTGTGGGTCCGGGGGTAGAATAGGCCCACTGTATCCTCCTATATGTCGTAAGAGGCGACTAATAGGGGGCAACCTGTTGGCCGTGGGTTGCGACTCGTGTCGGTGAACAATGAGATCCAAGTGGTTGAGTGGAGAGGTCCTTTTGAGGGCCGTATCTGCAACACACTACTCTGGCCCGGATTTCACCTAGACAAGAGGCTGGAATGGCCTGGTCCAGTCAATCAGCTGGTGGTAACTTGCCCTAGGATACTATTTGTATTTTTATCTTTTTCAACATCATCCACTTGTATGTCCCTCTTTTTTCCATTTATCTTAGAAGGCGGCTGCTTAATCAGGTCAAACTTATCTATTAATTTTCTAGGTGCCATATAACACATACGTGTTGGTGTGCCGTTAAACCCTATTCTCACTCACTCACTCATTCAAGGCAATGCACAAATGCACAGTTCAAATCGGATATTTGGTTTCATCACGTGTTGTTGGTATGAACAATTAGCGCTTATAATCACAAGAATTGACCATGCAAGAAGGTATATATGTATATCACCATCCCAACGGGGTACCATTATCTTAGACCATGGCCACTGATAACTCACATTCTAACTTCTAAGCAACATCCTTTGACAAATCATATATGCATATGCACAGTATAATTTGCTCAGCAGTTCTCAATATATTGGCTTAGTATTAGATCATACTAAGTGAGGTTTTCTATGCTTGGCCAAACTTTGGATATATATGGTTCAACATAACCTCATAAACACCCCTCCCAATGCTGCAAACCATCCATATATGTAAGCGAATATGCATTTCCCTCACTATTACACAAAGGCAGTCTCAATAAGAACACAGGAATGCCACTTGACAGTTAAAATTGATGCCTGAAGACTAAGTTATAACATAGCTCAGTTCTCATATATTCCTTGATCAGCTTTCTGTTGTAAACAAAATTTACATCACAAGTAACAATTAAGAAAGCTGGAAGCGTGGGGTTTGGCAAAACTTGATTGCCTCAATCGTATTACACAGTACCATGGAATCGCTGAATCCATAGCCACCACTGCTCTTTGCTGGTGTTTTGAGTTGCTTGTATGTTGTGACATTCATAAGTTATTATTGATCAATGTTTAAAATGAGCAATGAAAGTGTATTATTGTACATCATAACCAGAAATCCAAAGAGTAATGCCCATGGATATAAATGTGGGATAACTTTTTGGGAAATAAGGAAGTAATTCAGTCTTTAAGTTTCACATTCATTCCCATACAATATGTTGTTGAAAGAAACAAATAAAATTTCCCTGTAAGATTTTTATGGTTTGTTTAGGCAAACATCTTACACACTGCAGTATTTACTCTGACCCAAGGTTATCCATTTTAATCTGTGCAACTGCTCTGAATATCCACTCTTATCATGATCATAAATACAGTGCTAAATATTAATTAGCCAGGGATTGAAGTCACTTATATATAGTGAACAAGGTACAGTGCAAGTATTCAATCACACTAACTTAGTTGATGTTGATTAAGAACCTTGGGCCTAAGGGCCCCCAACTGCAAGTAGCTATTTAATAAAACCTGATTGATTTAGATGAATTGCTAGCCAGTGAAGCAGGCCAAGCATAGCAAGGCTCCTTTGGGAATTAGCATCAAGTTACCCTGAGAATCTTTGCCCCATCACCACAATAGGCATGGATCAATGTCATACCAGACTCATGATGTATGCAAATTCAACTCTGTATTAGATTACTGATTCAATGTATTGGCGAGTCCAGACCATGTCACATGAAGCTGTGTTGCAGATTCTCTCTGTTGCTTATGATGTCAACTGTCAGTTAAGTTACGTTATTTTGAATGATCATCATCATGATCATATATGAAATGTTGTATTTGGATACCTGAATCAAAATACTGTTGAAGTACAAGTGATCCTAGCATCCTCTGGTAGATATACCAAGTAGCAATGTTTTTGATTACATGTGTGCTGTCAGCCTTGCTAGAGTGAGCTATGAGAATCTGACATCCAGAGAGCATCTCTGGTGACCACTCATCAATCGTCACTGCTTTAAAATAGCGTCATTATGGTCAATGATAAGACATAAATCCTACCAAGTTGATTTCATTTTGTTCATATGGGTACATACAATGATGTGACACGTGATTAAGCTGTGAGTGTTTTTTTCTGTACTCCCTGGGGTCAGTCATTGGCTAGGACATGAGTCATGCAGTAATGCCACGTTATGACTGGATTGAAATCTACATTCAAATCGATTCTATGATTATCTGCGGATTTTCGATGCAGTGCACGCGTCAACTTGGCCTTGCACGCGAACTCCACAGCTCTATGTACAACTGCTGGTGCATATCTGGCATTCCTCCGCTAAACATGACCACATTGTCACATGAGCCATACCAGTATATACTGACTTAGATGACTCGTTGTTGGCCACTGACAGTCATAACACCAATGAAACCGACACTACGAATCTCCTTATCTGTGGTGGATTTTCACTCATCGATGATGACGTAGAGATAAGGTCTTTCACGTGGTAATGTTGATCATGTATCCATGATCGTCGGTGAACGATGTGTCGGTATTCGCTGGTAGTAGTAACCTGTGTGTGTGTGAATCCATTCTCCGGCATTTCTATGTTTTAGTTGATAAGATTTCGTTACTGAAAGTTTTGTTGTGGAATCGAACTGGGCCCTGGAGGTTTTTGGGTGCGTTCGCTTTTGGGGTGACAGGGCGTGTGTTGATCGATTGAGGTAGGTGTGGGGTGATGCTGCCGCCCGCAAACACAACAGCTTGGAATAGCGTTTGAGGCGTAGTGGCTGGAGACCCTATCCACTTAAAGACTTAGTCCGTTCTTTATGTTTCATCAAGGAAGTAACATAAAATTCGACAACTAGGGGTATCATGATATATCTTGGTCCAGATCACCTATGTGTTGCGTAAGGATTAAATGTACATAGGCGCATCATTAATAGTACATGGGCTGCTCTCTGCTGTCATGCATCAGGGGTTGACTTGAAGTGGACACCGGAGCTGATTTGCTGCGTATACCATTCGACACCGCTCAATAATCTTATCTGAACCCTCGTTGAGCGGCACACTCTGTACTTTGTCACCGACAGCGACAGTATAGCGTTACCCTAACTAGGATGTCACAAACTGCTCAGGCGCTACGTGGATTTTGGCTGTGTGTCTGATCGCGCTATAGCGACCCTCTATTGTCCGTATATATGGAGTATGTTACGCTTCGGAATACTGTTCCTGGTTACCGGCGGTGCTTTTGTGTCTAATATCTCCAAGTAAAGCCCATTGGTGTCATGTTGGGATACGCCTGAATCAACTAACCAGACGACATTTAACGCCGGACAACTCGTCTGTAGCGAATAAGTTTGCAGACTAACTTAACCTCGTAACCGGATTGTTTCGCGGAAGGTCGTTCGGCCTGATCGCCAAGCTATGTTTTCCATATTCAGACGGTAATATCGTCATGTCATTTGGGATTATTTTGTGCACTGTACAAATATTGTTTTATACTTACTGTTCCATTTATAGACATCCCGACGGTTCTAGTCTGTATAGGCAACTGAGCAAACGTAATGTAGCTGCTGGAACCTATATTGACTACCACATCGAAACTGAATTGAGCAAAATACCCCCTTCCTCCTTGTGATATCTGGTGTATCTACTGCCGGCTGTGATTTATCAATCAAATTTAATAGCTTTTTAGTTTAATGAATCAGGTTATTTGTTTGTTGTTGTAGAGATTTCTGGTGTGAGTATGTGTTAGATCACTCCAACTATATTATGTGTGGTAAGTCTGAAGTAGCTCTTTGGAACCAAGTGGAATTTGCGCTCCCTCTTTCAACAATGTAGTATTCGATCGACTGTTGGGCTAAACTTCTGGATATTGTGGTTGTCGATGGCCATCGCCTCATCATACGACATTGAGCTTATAGTTCATGCAGGACATCCGGCTATCATAATCACCGCGGGGTTGGTGTCGTCTGTTAATGTTCAAATAGTCGCCGCATATCACGACGCGTGGTCGCTGTAACATATGCAGCACACGTGCTCATACAAACAGCGAGAAGATATTCATGCTTCAGCTGGCGGTATCTTCCTCCCCGCTTTATCCTTCAGCCGTCGACACACTACGTTTATCATGCGTAATGAATAAGATTCTTTGTTGTCTCTAGCGTATAAATATATAGCTCTATGTACCCGCGATTTCTACTGCATTGCGCTTGAGGGGAAGAAAAACGGGAAAAAAATCTCGTTGACTGATCGCTCGGTGCATCTGGGTATTGCCCCTTGCCTGCACACATGATAGCTCTTTGGTCGCCCCCTTGAGAATAACCACCTTTATTAACCAAAGCGTTGTGACTAAGAGAAGCATGCTTCTCAGTTATGATTGTATGGAATGGTGATATCAGATTGAGGTTGTTTGGTAAGATTTTGCACCCCTTCCACCAGTTCGGCGATGGTGATTATAAATGAACACGGCTGGTGGCTATGCATATATCTTGAAACTTCTCATTCCTCACCCATTTGTATTTCTGTGTAGATAAACCGATGAGGACCTTCGTAACATTTGACTTAACAACCCGAGGTTTTCCTGATGTTTTTTTCCTTAGTCTTCTTTCTTATGTAGATAAGACATCAGCAATGTAATATTCGTATCGAGCGCCATACGTGGTTAAGTATCAATATCTAAAAGATTTTCCTCATGCAGACCGCCATCAAGTCGACTTCTCAGCCGCACCTACATATGTTGGTGTTCATATGGCGCGTATTACACTCGGGTCTAGCTGTGCGTGCGTACATACGGCACGTTTTCGGGAGGCGCTGTGGGTGTAGTGCCGAGTCGGCACGTCTCGAAGAGATATGACTCACCGACTTGCGTAGGCGCTCGGTTCCTGATGTCAGGCTTCCGAGCGCCTATATCTCGATATTGCTACGTTGTAAAACACAGATCACGGCGTTCAGGAGGATGGTCTTGAATGATCTGTGATAGCTGTGTGAAAATATAAACGGACTGTTGTAGTGTGAAACAGGTGGTTGTCATTTCTCGAGGTACTTCTTGATTGTATTATACAGAGTCTGAAAGGAGTGAGAATCAGCTGGCTCCGGTTTGGTTGGTTCTGACAGACCACCTTGTATCTGTGTATGTCTTATGTTGCCTATCTGTACCTACCTTTACTGGGTGATGTATGTACATGTCTGTGTGTATAGACTTGTGTGTGTACTTGCCTCTGTGTATCGACTGGTGTGTGTACTTGCCTATGTGTATAGACTTGTGTATTCTTGCCTATGTGTATAGACTGGTGTTTGTACTTGCCTATGTGTATAGACTAGTGTATGTACTTGCCGCTGTGTATAGACTGTTGTGTATTCTTGCCTATGTGTATAGACTAGTGTTTGTACTTGCCTATGTGTATAGATTGCTGTACATACTTGCCTATGTGTATGTGTGTGTGTACTTGCTTGTAGTTCATACAGGTGCATGTATTATGTATGTCTGTTTAACTTCATTCATGTTTTCATGGACCACTTATGAAGTATCTCTCATTTTTTGTATTGTTATTGCCAGCTAACTGCTGGATATGTCTGTTGACTGTAACACAGGCGCTCGATGCCTAGCTTCGAGTCCAAACCGTTAGGTATAGACCCAGTGGCTCTGTGCTCAGTAGCTTTGAATTGGGAACCAAACAACTATGGACTATACTGTCTACCAAATTAATCTTACTAGCGCCATCATATTAGCAAAATTAATGTAATATACAACTGGGAGAAGCATATCACGAATACAATATGACTATTGCCCAATCTTGTCCACTTAAATAGACTTATATAACCGCCACAATAAGTTCAATATTGAACTGATAAATGATCTCTTATCTACAAGGTCAACCTTGTCTTCACCTCTCTGAATTTATGATACTGCCCAAGACCTTGTTATGTTGCGTGTCTAAACTTGCCCAATTTACATGCAGGTCAGAGAAGACAGAAGTGCTAAATGAAGAGCTTCAGTCGTTGGAAAAGAGGGTGGAAGTCATCAGTAAGGCCTGCCATGCCACCAGCAAACGTCTCAAGGACCTCTTTGGAGGCATCCCTCCGGACGAGAGAAAACTTGTGAGTCTTAAAATGCTCTCTTTGTAATACCTAGAAAAAAATCCTGCCAAGTTATTTATCATTGAAACCAAACTGACTTGAATTATGAACAATGATTTGATTGTTAGCCTGGTATGGGTGCAAGTTTCTGCTTACTGCTGCTCAATTTGGTACTGTATATCAAGACGTTAAATTCAGTTTCTGTACACAGCTGCCGCACAACTATAGTGACCCATCAATTACCCAGTTGACTGGATTAAGAGAACACCAATAAATTAGTAAGCAAGAGGGAGTCGGAGCCACTTGCACACTCATATAACATTTTATGAGATGCAATCTTAGCTAGTGCACGGATATATCTGCCTCAACATTCACAGTATCAATGCTGGACATTGGTTCATCCTCACTGCCACAACAGACCCTTAAGTCAGAGTACATGAGTACAGTATTCATGAGGTTTACTGCTAGAGAGAAGGGATGGTTATTGGGTGATGGGGGTTTTCATCAAAAGAAGTTGGTTGCTGATTGTTAAAGAACTATTGCAACAGTTTCTGGTATATAGCATAATAACTGTAGTGAACTTGCACAGAGTGATATAGTTGAACTTTTAATCGGTTTATTGGTCCTGATGGCTGTGGGGGGACCCAGTATTTATCTAATTGTATTGTTGTTAAGACTTTAAATCAATACTTAGTTGAACATGACTCAATGTCTGTCATGTGACCTTCAATCCCTTAAGTTTCTCTGTTATTCATACTGCAATTCACCCACCATAAATACCGGGTACTAACTTTTTTACCTGGGGTTTCATTTTCCAGAAAAAAATGCCAGAGTCTGGTTTGTCTTTCTCTTTGATAGAATCTGGCAACTTATTGGATCAAACCTCACTGGGGTAAGTGTCTCATTGTTAACCAATCTAAGCAAATAATTTCATAGTCTTCCTTGTTGTTATCCGTATGTTTGAGCTATGGTTACAGGGAAGTAACTGTTAAACTGAGGGGAAGGTTAGAATTTGGCATACTTAACTTTTATGGCATTGTAAGCAATGGGAAGTTAAACAAACACAACTTTTGTGGCATTGTAAGCAATGCGAAATTCTACAAACATGTGAGAAGCTGGATTGAGAAAAAACCCAAGTTAAGTGGGCACTCATAGGCAAGGCCCAAGATGGGTTGTTTTTGCATGCATATTGAAGGTCCAATGATGGTGTTCATAATGCAGAAATCTTCTGATGTAAGAGATGCTCACTGCAGCCGCTTGTTTTTGTGTTTACCATGTAACTCCCCTGACTCTTTATCCTGGCTTACTCTATCTACAGACCGATGGTTGTATTAACACCACCCTGGGGGTTTTATCTACTTCCCATGGACCATGTTTCTAGTACTCTCCCAAGAGTTATTGATGCATGTAAGATTGATGTGTTATTGATGAGTTGCTTGGTGTGTCATGTTACTTCCAGACAAGCTATGAAACAGTGTGGTGATGTGGAGGGTTTCTTAGCCAAAGAGAGACTCGTGTTGGAGATGGAGATCGAGCAGCATGTCATTGCACCACTCAACTCTGTTGTGGAGGTTAGCCCAGCCACACTGCATCATAACAAATACCCTTAGTCCGTAGACGCTTAATACAGGCAATGGGCGTTTTGAGACTGTGCAGTGCATCTTATGGCATAATTAATATACTTATTTCTTATTTAGATATTAAAATTGGCTTACATTGGTTCACCCATGGAACAATGAAGCATTAAGCAGTCACACCTCTGAAATCGGGGTGATGCATCTTGTGTTGTTGAAGGTCGAGGGATATTGGCCGATTTATAGAACACTTTCTGACAGGGAAATGGGCAGTCTGAGTCATTTGTTTTGTGTAGACTGAAAAATGTGGCACACAGCTTATCGTGCTTACAGGCCTGTATCCAATCATCGTCATGATCTTCATTCATTAACGTCAAGATATCTCCTCTGTTGTGAAGTTTCATTAGTGACAAACAATTCACTTCACAGAGATCTAGCCTTTAAGAGCAGTCCCATTTGACACGATAGACTTGCCACCATTACCTATTAGAAAATATCACATGTATATTATGTTTCTTATCTGGAAATGGTATTCAACAGTTATGGGCACCATGTATATCATCCTAAATACAACCACTAATTAAAAGGCAGGGATTATTTACTTCAACTTCTTTGACTTCTTTATCTGTTAAGTGCTGAGGAATAGAATATATCACATCTTGAATGTGTGGAATGAACACAAAACGACCCTGTCTGGTGATTGATATCTGACCTCATTGTGAAGGAGTGAGCTTGTGCGCTTGTTGGTAAAACGCAGTGCATGTGTGGAACAAGGTCCATCATGCTTTTATGTCAGCTGCATTTGTCACAACAATCATCTCATTTGGTTGACGCCCATAGAAAACAGGTTGCTGCAAGTTATTCCTTAGTTTCTCATTTGTAATACACTCTTATAACAAACCCTTCATGTTTTTTGTCTCAACCCATTATTATTGTAACACGTCTCTGTCAACTTACAGATAATTTATCAACAGTTTTACTGTTTTAAAGTTCTGCTGTTCCGCAGAGCTAATCATAGATGCTATCGTTGTTTAAGTGTTAGTCTGTCCACTTTTTATGTCAAGTTTATAAATCGAGCTAGCTGCCCCAAATCACTCATGGACCTCTTTTTGTTAATGTATCCTTGTGAACTTAAAATCAGTACTGTGTGACCTTTTGGCCCTTATTCATTATTGAAAAACTGGTTTATCAATATAGCTGCCCAAAATCACACATATACCTCTCATTGTTAATATTTCTTTGCAAAGTAAACACAATCACCTCTGCATTACCTTTGGTCACTGGATTGTTAGTAGCAATTGGCAAAATCTCGTTCTATATGAAAAGGTTGAAACTGCTCTTTCTAACCAATCAAGAATTGAACTCAAATAAAGAATATGTTTACCTGATCCATATAGGTGACACATTATACAAATATAGCAGGTGGAATGTTATATATGTGCTTAGATACATATTTTACCTCTAATGATGTTCAATATCTTGGACAATGAAGTGCATAATTTAAAAAGTGCACCTCACTACAATGTAAATTATAAACAATGTTATTTAGCTTTTTTCAGAGATTACTTGCAATTAAAAACAAAAGCAGATGAGCTTAAAGAGCTATGGGCATCTAGTTTGCCGACTTGATCTATGTTTGGCCAATTTTTTCCTTATAAGTACAGACCAATAGAACTCTATGTTGAAGAGTGTCCCACAGCTGTTATGTTATTAAATCTCATTTTGTAGCCACTCAAATGGAGTGTTTTGTGTTTTTTCCAAACTACTCAGGGGCAGTTAAACCAAATCAATAGTGCTAGTTATTTATAATTGTGGTGGTTCATGAGGTCCAAACCACGGAAATTCCTATTTGGGTCAGTTTCTATAAAAAACAATGATAGTATGATGATAGCTAGCTTGTACAATGCTTATGAATATTTGGTTTCCCTTGCTGGTGTTGAGGATGATGTTTCCCTGTCATTTTGTTTGACGAGCTGATTCAACTAGAGTAACTATTTAGTCTCTATTGCTTTGTCCAGGTTGATGTGCCTGCCATAAACAAACAAAAACGCCACTTAAAACAGAACATACTAGATATGGACGGGGCCAAGAACAGGTGAACTACATTAATTTCTATATGAATGTCTGCCCTATTTAGTATTACATATAGAAATGACTCCAGTTTACAATGCTGTCACACGTTTCAAAATACTGGCCTCTCATTTGCCTCTCATTTTCTCTTGTCTCCCCCTCTCTTGAAGTCTCTATGTATCTCAGTATCTGTGGTGTATAATCTGTAACTTAAATCAATATGTATGGGTGTTGACATACAGGCATGTGTCAGCTGTCAAAGCTCTTCAGGAAGGCAAGATCAATGCAGGCAAAGTGGATAGTATTCGGGAGGAAATGGAGGAAGCTATCAACAGAGTAGAGCAATGCCGGGTAGGCTGGAATCCTTCATTGGCTGCGGTGTTTGATACTTGTCTTTTGTTGTATTCATCAGAATGAGGTTGATCAATTTGTTTTATATTTGTTGATGTTTAATTGGACAATCGAGGTTGACATTCCCACCTCTCTCTCTCTCTCTCTCTCTCTCTCTCTCTCTCTCTCTCTCTCTCTCTCTCTCTCATAGTCCTGGGGCTAGCAGCTATGTCTGGGCCATGGTTAATTGCTAAAAGAGTGATGGCTGATGACATTAAAAGGGGAACTGCCTCTGTAAATAGTGTTGGGGGAGGCAGGCCCTCAACATGGTAGATAAGCATGGCTATCAAATCCTGGCTGGGGTTTCTCAAATATATTTTGCTGCGTTCTGTGTAACGGCTGAGTTAACTCTGGAATGTTTTTCACACAAGTTCTAAACTGTTTGGGAACAGTTGATCAACCCCCGGCCACATGAAGACCAAAATAAACATTGTCACATGGTCACGTTACACATTGAAAGTGCATGATCACAGATAGAATGTCTATTATGAGTGCTTTATGCAACAATGTCATTGTCAAATAAACACTGCATAATGATAATGACTATAATTGAATGAGGTACTCACATTTACAGAAACTTGACCATAACACAGAAGATATGAGTAATCCAGCTTTATGATCAAGCATAAATTGCTGGTGTTTGTGTTACACCAACTTGGTCTGTGAGTGTATGTGCGGGGGTTAGACATCGTATAAACTCCAGAGAGAACCTTGTGTACGATGGAAGTGCGAATTGCAACTGACTGAGGTCAACATTGAATGCTGAGTAAGGGAAAGCAATGTCCTTATTGATTCCATAAAAGAATTAAGTTATACACAATAACCACTGAATGCTTATTGCATGCTTTATAAAAGGATGAGGCTAAAGAAATCAAGGCCCTTCGAGCTCCTCTATACTCCAGAAAATCATTATGAAACATGAGGGCCATGGAATGCTGAAATTGGTATAAAAAAATGCAATTATATAGAATTCTGGTCTGTTGCTGTTACACTTATTAAAGCGACCGCATTATGATGCAATAAAAAAGTACTTATTTATTCATTTCATTTATTTTTCCTGGTTTTACCCTTCAATTTATCCTTGAAGGCCACTGCTCAATCAGGCCAAACATCTCTTCAAATTCATCCCACATTTTGGTGCCATATAACACTTGTGTTGGTGTGCTGTTAAACCCTATACTCACTCCAAGTATGAGTTTGCGATTGACCGCAGCTGACCTTCTTCAGCCCCACCCCGCTGCATTTCATTAAGTCGGAACTGATCAATTCAAAAAGCTGGTCTTTAATGGGCCCAGTCAGCGATTAGACTTATCCTCATCCATCACAGTTGTGACATAATGAACTTCAAACAATGTTAAATGTTTACTTAATATTACCTTGATGTTTGTTTCAGGACCAACATGCAACTGATACATATTCATTTGTTGCCCGTGAAACAGAATTCTCCAAAGTCTTGCTAGAGGTCAGTATTTACTCACAAAAAACATTGATTAAGTAGGGCAACATTCATCCACACCCACAACAGCTAATTAAGTCTGTTCGACTGTAGCATTATGTTTCTTCTTCTTCTTCTTCTTCTTCTTCTTCTTCTTCTTCTTCTTCTTCTTCTTCTTCTTCTTCTTCTTCTTCTTCTTCTTCTTCTACTTCTACTTCTACTTCTACTTTGTCCTCCATTAATAGTTATGTGTGTTTGTGCCTGATAGTTAATGACCTTACAAATGGACTATCATCGGCGTGCTTGGGAAAGACTTCAGGCCGTAGTCCCAGAGATTCAAGAACAAATAGGTATTACATTATATAGTACAGTAAAATAATCCATTAAACCAAGCAGTGATCCATTATCTCTCTTCTTATACTGATGTTGCTGATGTTGGGTTGTGAAGAGAGCAGTGTACACATGCCAGTGTTTGGTCAGTCATTGGCTGAACACCTCAAAAGTACCAACAGGAAGATAGCGATGGTGATTGAGCAGTCCGTACTGGCCTTGTTGCAGTGTGGCATGGAAGAAGAGGTGTGTGCTCTCATGTGATGCTGTTGTTTCATTAATCTGTTTAAGAACCTGAGTAGTGCCACATTAGTTGTGTTATCCATTGTCAAGCTTCATGATCAGTCATAAGATATTTGAAGCCCCAGGAGTTTTATAGATATGGAGAAAGAAAGAGAGGATGGAGAGAAAGAGGGCATGAAACAGAGCGTGAATGGGGTGGGGAAAATGAGGGAGGGACAGATAGATATAGAAATGGGAGGAGATAGAGACGTAGATATAGATTGACTGGTGAAACAGCTCAATTTAGGAGGAAGGTTGTTACTTTTATCGAGCAAGAAATCAACTATTTTTGGTGTTGGTGTGCGTGTCAGGGTTTGTTCCGGATAGCTGGTGGAGCTTCTAAAGTGAAGAAGCTAAGGGTAAGTCATCACCATTACCCCTAATGATATACCTGTTTGACTTAAGATGGGAACCTTGTCTACCAGAATTACAATAGATTGTGTTTGCGCTTGAACATATCACATACTTACTGCGTCATGGCCTTTGTGTGCTAGGCATTTTTAGATTCTAACATGGTGGATATGGAGGAGTTTGAGAATGACCCTCACACTATAGCAGGCAAGTTAAAACCCTCCAATATTGATGTGGATAATAACATATACAGCCTACCGTTATTTATATGTGTCATAGATGAATGTCTGTGCAGGTACATTTAAACAATACCTACGGGAACTACCTGAGCCCCTACTAACGTACGAGTTATATGATGAATGGATGCAAGCTGCTCACCTGTGAGTTTTCACATTTTGTAGGATTGCTTCTCACAAGTCATTGATGTCATCTTGCTGAAGCAACTATCATAAGATGCTGGCATTGGAACTTGAATATTCTTTTTTTTTGTTTAACCGCAGACCACAAGAGGATAGACTGGCAGGACTGTGGACAGTGTTAGGCAAACTGCCCGAGGACAACTACAATAATCTCAGGTAAATTATGCCCATTGTTGTGTAAGTATCGTAAAACCTAACCCTACATTCTCAGGTGTAAGAGTAGAATAAACCCTAGTTTGATATGTGTAAATGTTCTAGGTATCTTGTGAAATTTCTGGCCAAACTAGCTGAAAAATCGGATGTCAACAAAATGACGACTAGCAATATAGCGATAGTGATGGGACCCAATTTGCTTTGGCCGGCAGGGGAAAATGGGTATGTCTACAAATTGTTTATTCATACCATTCATTGCCGGTATTATTTAATATTTTTATAGCCTAAACAACTATTGTTCTCGTTCACTGAAATGATGATGGAAAACAGGAAACTATGTGAAAGCAATGAATGCTCCTTGTACATGTTCCTTAGTGGTTTTCTAATTTGTTGTTAGGCCCAGTGTACTCTCGACTGGTATGCAGAGTGGCATTCTAGAGGCAATGGTGTCCAATGCAGACTGGTTCTTCCAGGGAGGTGAGAGTGCATTGTCCTCTACCAACTCCTTCATAGATATATTTTTGCATTACCTCTTTACAGACAAGTTTCCCTCTGTGTTGTTTTGGCAGTGTCAGCATTTTCTCATTTGATTAGCATCTTGTGTCACATGTTGAAAAAATGTGAGACAAGTATTCGTTTGCCATGTTATTTTTGTGCCAGCTCCAAGCAATTGTTCCCTTTGCATTTGAATACCATTTGTCATGATTGTCTTGGTATTCAGTGTAGGTTTTGACATGGGAATATCATGATATGATAATGACACTTACTGCACGCCACCATTTCATGCATCATGTTATCAATGATGTATCAAATTGCACACATTCAAAATGTTGCACAGTTATGTGAATTCATCTTGAGCAAATCTTGCAAACAATAGATGCATTTGCCACAGTAATTTCTTAATATCATCTTACTTGGGGTTTTTTGTTCTCAAAAAAGAGTTCACTGTTTTTCTCAGTGTCACTCCTTCTCTTTGTTGACCTCCTAGCGTCTTGTATCTGTCCGTTATCTCTCACGTACAGATATAGATTTCACTCAGACATCTAGAAATGATGCCAGCCCAAGCCCCAGTCGTCGCCACCAACTCGGTCATTGGACCGAGTCTGGTGCTAAAGAGAAAACTGCCACCAAAGTGCAGCCCACTTTACAGTCTGGGCTCAGCCAGACTCACTCGACACTTGTGGCTCCTCTGCAGAAGCCACCTCTGCCACCTAACACCCGTGCCAGCTTCTTGGCTGACATGACCTGTGATACATCCGGGTCAGATCAGGAACGTGTCTCAAAGCGCTTCCCTCACGAACGCACCCCAAGCTCTGAGAGGGAGCTGGCAGGAGTGAAGCGCCACAGTCTGACTGGATATGGGATTCTCAGTTCCTCCAGCTCACAACCAGATCTTATTGTTGCTGAGAGAGCCAGTCTGGTGAAGGCCCCAGCAGGTGATCATGTTCGTTGTCGGAATGGTGCCACTTCTTCGGCTGCTGTTGGTGATGGGATGCTGCTTTCACATACAGTGTCTGAGCCCAGTGGTTGCAATGCCACTGCCAGGAACCAGCAAGAAGCAAGATTGTGCAGTCGGGCTATCACCCCGCCCCCCAGACCCACCCCTCCCAAAAGCATCCACTCGGACATGTACAATACTGTATTTGCCCTCCAGTCTCTTGGTAATGGTTGGTCGGACTATTTGACGAGAGTCCGTGGCTTATGGGACGGTCATTTGAACAAAGCACCCATCAAAGAGGGCAGCACTGAGGGTAATAGCAGTGTGAGTGATCAGTTGGGGGCTGGGGAAGGGGGAGGGGGCACCACAGGTACGGCCATTCTCTACTACAGGTCTTGGTGTTATCGTGTTGTTTGTTTTCCTTTAGTTTGCCTGGTGATGCTGCTGGCTCTATGGTTGACCCCCCAATCCAACCTGCAATAGCATTTTCTACCCTTTGCATCCATGTGTTCTATAGTCAAGATGGCATCTTGCTTTTATTTGGTTTATCCTGCTTAATATTTTGAGTTTGCATGGTTTTTATCTTTGTGCTCTGTCGACCAAGACTGACCTTACAGAACCAACCCGAATCTGAGTAACAGGGGTGTGATGTCTTGATTCTATTACAAGGTGTTTCGACCTATGATCCAAAGATGTTTCCATCTCATAATCAGATTCATTATTCAAGTCTGCAGTCTGGCAGATGTGCTGTTTCTCGGCTACTCAGTACTCAAGGGCAGTTGACAGAATGCATGGCGTGGCTTTGAGGGTTTGTGCTGTAGTGCCATACCAGCATGATGAGAGCATCACCTTTAAATAGGATGTACATTTATTCAATATTTTCCCTCCCATTGACAGGGAATACTCCAACAGTAATATTGGTCAGCCGTGAAGAAATATTATTTTGGTTTAACATTCGATTTTAGTCATTATTATCTTAGATAAAGGTTTAAAATGTCCTGTCACTCTACCAATCAGTAACCCATTCCACCCACAGACCTCCTGTTTCAGTTATATTGCAGTGTCAACAACAGAACTTTGTGTCTGAAATACTTTTATTTGGTTACAATTGTGTTTCAGAGGAGCAGTTTGATGGGACGGGAACCAGCAATCATAGCCCTACTACTACAAGGGATATTCAAGATCTACCCTACCCTGTCCACCCTCCCAGTAACTCGCATGTAGACGGGAACCTTCCAACAAATCCATTTACTAGTTTGACAGTTGAAAGGTAAGATGGTTATATTGTTTTATTCTCTGCTCTTGAGCAGAGCTTGTCAAATATCTTTTATCCGGTGTCCATCCATCTGTTTGTAAACGTTTGATAGCATGTTTTCTTATTAACTTGGCGAAATGCTTTCGCCAAGTTATGTTGATCAGTCACGTTTGTCATTATGTATGTATGTATGTAAACAATTTTTTGTTTCGCGATACAGGTCGCAATTTTTAAAATTTTCCATTTTTTTCTTCGCCAATCGCTAGGCGTCTATAATGCACAGAACCGAGAGGTTTTGTTTTGACCTTGACCCATAACTAAGGTCAAGGTCATTGAATAAGTGAAAAACTAGTATCTCGAATAACTCCGTTAATAAATTTCGGATCGTTACATAGTTTACACCATTGTGTAGCTCATTCTAATAGCAAACTTTTTCTAATGACATATGTGGCCATCCAACCAACGGTTTTCCCAAGCGCCTAAGGTCGAAAAATCGTGGTATCGGTCCGAATGACAACATAAGTTCCATGAATATTTTGAGCTCCTATAAAACCATCAATACATGTCCGATAATGACCAAAATTGGGTCACATGTGCATCATGACAGCTTATGTCGGATCCATAGATTCATAGATGTCGATGACGTCACTTCCGGCCACGAAAGCATCAAAGTTTTCAAAAAAAAAGTTCAATGCTCAATACGTCCATGCTTTTCAATTAAATTTCAATACAGTTAACATATTCTGAATGTGTAATGTAATGGTAAACGTTTTCTAAATATACTTAGTTGTAAATAATACATCGTAAAAAAAATCGTAGCAGGTCGAACATTTCTGTTAGCCAAAATCTCTAAACTTTTTAAATTTGCAATTTATTCATTAATTATGGTACGATCGTTAAACAATTTAAATTTTCTGAAAGCTGATGGAATCACCAAACTTTCACAATTGACATATGCTATCAATATATTTGTCATTTTCACAGCGCGTTGAGTTGAAAAAGCAAATTTCACTTAGTCAGTTTTCGTCAAATTTTCGATTGCTAATAAAATCGTAAATATCGGTTCAATAGTCATAAAAATTAGCTCAGATGTTGAAATGCACAGCGCAAATCTAATCCGCAAATTTTATTGATATCGGTTGCGTCACTTCCGGTTTTGAACGAATCAAAGTTAAAAAGGGACTGAAATCGGAAGTTATAGCGTCGTTCGTCCGTCGTGAATAGTCGTATCGTGAATTTGTCTACACTCGAAGGAAGCCCATTCAATTCTGAACATAAGACTTAAATTTTCTGATCTTAATACCCAACAGTTTTTTCACAAAGTAAGCTTGAAGTACCATGGGTGTCACTTCTGCTGGTTTTTTACCCAGCGTCCATGTCGCGCTGAACAAAGGCGAATCAAAGTTAAAACGGGACTGAAATCTGAAGATAACGCGTTCATTTCGGTGCGAAATAAGTAATTACATGCAGCTGTAAATTCCCGATCACCTTCTCATAAGTTCAGATGAAAAAAAATTGTTGGGGCACGAAAATTGGAAATAAAAAGATAGCTGACCGGGACGGGATAGAACACCGGCCTCTGCCGCTGCGCTACGCGATCACACACATCAATGGTAACTTGTTATATAGTAGTGTTAGTACACAAGATACCAATAAAAGGTAAAACCTTTTTTGCCTCATAACTTGAAGTTTTTCAGAATTATAATCAAATGATGTTCAGTGTTACTACAATAATCAATCGATTTCCCGTAAATTAAGATTTGTGGTAGCTCGATAATTGAAAAGCAATACTAGCGCTATGATATTGTCCGTGTTTTAGTGATTGTCATCATAATAATTTAGCGAGAGCATGTATACAATGAATACATATGGTTCAAGAAACTATTCATTATATATCAATTTGCATTAACATATCAACTAAAGAACAACCTATCACCAAATATATTGGCGTAATAATATGGTCATAAATTTCTTATGAACTCTGACAGTTTAAGCAAAAGTGTTTGTTTGCTAATTAGAAGGTTCACAATGTATGTTTAAACAGTTTATAAATTCTGTATGTGTAAGGTAATCGTAAACATTTTAAAAATATACCTACTTGTAAATAATGTATTGTTAAAAACATAGTAGCAGGTTGAAAATATCTGGTAGCCAAAATCTCTAAATTTTTCAATTTCGCATTTAATTCACTTATTTTCGTCCGATCTTTAGAAAATTAACATTTTCCAAAAGCTGATACAATTACCAAACTTTGATAATTGACATATGCTATCAAAATATTCGTCGCCTGTAGTCGAAAAATCTTGGTATCAGTCCACATTTTAATATAATCAACCCAAGAAATTCAATTGCCTATAAATCCAACGCAAAATGTCATGGTTGTTGATGACATCATTTCCGGTACGGAACGCATTAATGGTCCAGCAAATGATATATTGGTAATGAATGTCATCAAAGCCATTCACCCAGAGCCGGGCTATGATAATGCCAGTTCTCATAGATGATTTTGTCATACTAGCGGTTGTAAAACTTATTTTGATTTTGAATGTGATGATCGTATCGTAATGCAGTTTTAACTCAACGCATATATAGGAAGTTCCTCAATTGTAAAATTGATGTATTTTTAACTTGGCGATTCGATACTTGGCGATATCAAATCGCCAAGTTATGGCGATCGGCCCGGTTTATAAGTTTGTATGTATGTATGTATGTTAACACTTTTTTTGTTTCGAGATACAGGTCGCAATTTTCAAAATATTTCCGATTTTTTTAAAAAAAAAAATGGTTGGGAGCAATTATGCACAGAACCGAGAGGTTTTGTTTTGACCTTGACCCAAAACTAAGGTCAAGGTCATCGAATATGTGAAAAACTAGTATCTCAAATAACTCCGTTAATAATGGTCGGATCGTTACACAATTTACACCATTGTGTAGCTAATTCTAATTGCAAACTTTAACTAATGACATCCAACCAACGGTTTTCCCAAGCGCCTAAGGTTGAAAAAACGTGGTATCAGTTCAAATGGCAACATAAGTTTCATGAATACAATTTTTTATTTTGGGATACAGGTCGCAATTGTTGAAATTTCCCAATGTTTTCTTCTTCAGTCGTTAGGCGTCAATGATGTGCAGAACCGAGAGGTTTTGTTTTGACCTTGACTCAGAACTAAGGTCAAGGTCATCGAATAAGTGAAAAACCAGTATCTTGAATAACTCCTTTAATAATGGTCGGATTGTTACAAAATTTACACCATCGTGTAGCTCATTCTAATTGCAAACTTTTTCTAATGACATATGTGGCCATCGAACCAACAGTTTTCCCAAGCGCCTAAGGTCGAAAAAACGTGGTATCGGTTGAAATGGCAACATAAGTTTCATGAATATTTTGAGCGCCTATAAAACCGTCAATACATGTCCGATGGTATATTTTTTTCTGATTATTTTTATAAGGCCAAGTTCCCCCATGGTTTCATGGGCATCTTGTTAAGGTAGCTATCATTCCCAAATGAGACAAGGACCCCTTTTATGTTGATGGCTCCTTGCAAACCAAACTAAAGCCCCACATGACCTTTGGCTATAAACTCCATTGAGAATAATTTTTGATGGCACGTTTCTTTTTAAAGTACTAGCTGCCCTATATTACACATGGACCCTTTTGTTGATGATGGCTCCCTGTCAGTTAAATATTAGCCCTTAATGACCTATGACTCGTGAGTTATTTGAGCAATTTCTTTTGGCCAAAATATTGAGTCTTGTGGAATCTTTAATAAGAAAGGGTATCAATGACCTTGACCTTATTTTCAAGGTAACATCCACAATTACAGAATCTTTGAATGTGACACATTTGAGTGGCGCATTTAGTAAATATTGCTTGTAGAATGTTATAGATACGCTTTCCATTAATATTAACTTATGCCCCAGACAGTATGGTGGGACCTTATATTAGAGAGGTAATCAATTTCTTCGACCTAATTTTTAAGGTCACAGACACATATAAGGAGTGTGTGAAGCTGATATATTTTTGATGGCATGTTTTCTTATTAAAAGAGCTGGCTGCCCTAAATTACACATGGACTCCATTTATGACGGGTCTTGAATGCTACGTAGAGAATGTGTTAAGGAGCCAGAAGACTCTTATCAGCTGTGTAATTGAGAATGATTGTTGATTGAAGTCCTTTGATAATGTATCATCATATTCCCCTTATTTCTCAGTTTCTTTTTCTGCTGTGGTACCTTTATTGTAGCGCTGAGAACAACACAGGTGCTAGTCCAAAGCAACCAAGGAAAAAGAAGCATGCACCTCAACCACCCCAGCCAAAAGCACCCATACCAACTGACGATCAGAAAGTAGTCATCCGGGAAAAAACCAACTCCCTGGGCAGGCCTGTCCCTGTGATTCAACCAGAGGGCCTCAAGTCAAACTCTCTCGGTCGCTTAGAATCAATGAAAACAACTCAGAGGCCAGACAAACCTGCTGGCATTACTGCTCCCATTACAGATGTTCCTGTGAGTCAACACTCGCCACTCAGTCCGGGACTTCAGAAGGAGAGGCCGCGAGGTCCCCCACCAGAGAGACCCACTGCACCACCACCGGACAAACCACCTCATTCCTCCTCACCTGAGAGACAGCAACTTTCTGACATACCTGAGGGCTCATCAGAGACCAAGGTGCCACCAGAGAAACCAACTCCCCCTGCTGTTATCATTTCAAAAACAGTGTCAGACAAGTCAGCGTTGCATTCAGACAAATCTGAGCCAACAAATGAAAAGCCAGCAGCTGTCATGGAGAAAAGTGGACCTCCTGTTGAGAGACAAACGTCAGATAAAAAACCTGCACCGCCTAAGGACAAACCAGAGAAGCCTGCTCCTCCAACCGATAAATCAGGGGATTCCTTGGACAAACCGATTCCTGCCCCTTCTGAGAAACCCCCTGAAAAGCCCCCACCTCCTACAGAAAGACCTACTGTGTCCCATGATAGGAGTGAAAAGCCAGAAAAACCTGACAAGCCCCCAGCTCCTTCCTTGAGCAGTTCTATATCATTCAGAGCAAGTGAAAAACCAGAGAGGCCTGCAAAACCAGTACTGACTGAAAAGCCTATCCTGGAGGAGAAGCCGATATTGAAGTCGGGCGACTATGTACCTGGACATCAGCGGCAGTTGAGTGGAGGGGGCGGTGGGCAGAGGCCCCCAAGACCCACTCCGCCTCCCCCACCCCGTCCCGTAAGTAGAACAGAAGACGACTTTTCATCTAAACATATTGAACGCAGAGCTAATCAGACTCAAAATACTTACTTATAGCTTACACTAACTCAGCCGGTGGTGCCAGCATGGTTCAGTTTGATATCTTGTGTGTGGCTTTTGAGCTGGATGGGGACTATTTGGTTAGTGCAGATATACAGCAATTTGTTTCCTTTGTGATAATGGATTTAGGTTCTTATAAGACGGAAAACAGTGTCATGACACTATTCTGTGGTGAGGTTCACTCTTTTAACTGAACAAGTGCTTTGATTAATCGTTAACAAATTTCAGCTTTTTGGTGACGATCATTGAACATATACCTGTCACCAGTTAATATAGGATAGGTAAGGTGTGAGCTGAGCTGCTAATGAGGCCTGCTGTCTTTGTGATTCCATACTCTCTTGTCTGCATTGTGCAGGTTGTCATATGGGACCTGTAGTCTTTGGGACGTGCCATTACTCTGTGCCAGACACAGTCTACCTGAAGACGTTGTTTTAGCTTAAAAGTTATATCATTCTATTCATACCCAGCTCTTTAGCTTCTCTTATCACCTTTATTGTGCAGGAAACTGCATAGCTAATTTATCCACCTGTGACCCATGCACCATGATGCAACACAATACACTCCTCCCTCCTATATGTCCTATGACAATTAATACCCATAGCATAGATTAGAGATGGACTCTTCCCCCCCAAATCCTGCTGCTTGATTTCACTTCACAAAATCCCATTGCATTATGTGGACTGTGCCTGGTACAATGGCAGAACAATCACTTGACACTACCATATAGAAACATGCTGTATAATACAATCAGCTTTATCAACCTTATGCCACTTGCTGTTTGTTTCCTAGAGATAAACCACATAACCTTACTTATTAATAATATAGCAAGTTTACAGTGAGGCCTTGCAACCATTCTAGGTGTTATGGATCCAGAGGCAATAAATCTGTGTTGGCAGTGATATATTTTTTTAATATAGTAAGGTCACATTGCTGTTGACAACATATCCTATGAATAGCTACATATCTATCATGACTCTTTGATCTTAACTTACTGGCTGACTCGAGCTATTTTAGAAAACTAGATGCTTGACTTACCTTGTGTGAATAGGCTTGTTTATATTCGTCTTGTTTTTAATAGTGTTTTTAACCCTTTAACATTTGTATATTGTTTTGAGAGCTTTGACTCTACTCATTCAGACTGCCTGTCTTTAACTGCTTATTCATCAGCTAATAAGCTTTGTGCCACTGTTTAATAGCATCTGCAATTTATCAATATAACCCTGGTGTCTATTTACCTTTACAAAATTAACTGAAGGGTATCTACCTGCTGGCATATATATATATTTCATTAGTCATTGATTGATATCTGCAATGAGCTTAATGCTGCTTAGTTATTTTTCTATGAAATTACCTAATAGCTGACTGCTTTGCATGAAAATCAAGTTCAAGCTTCAATGCCAATAGATGAATATTCGATAGTAATTCAACGAGTACCTTCCTTTAAATAACAACATTTATAACCTCTTGATACCATGTTACAGCTATTTACTGTATTCATTTGTTCTCAGTAATAATCAGAATGTATACGACTAGAATCCTAAGAAATTCTTTGTAGTTCCTAGTTTCCATGTTAACAATATTATAACTGATTATAGTGTGAATATGACAGTTAACTTAATCTTTCTGTCTAAAAATAAGTTGGTGATTCCTCTCCAGGAATAACAAAGTGGCTCCTGTAATCCTGATTCCTTGAAGATGGATCCTTGTACTAAAGCTTGATCCCAGCCGCATTTTCTACTGCCTTATCTGTTATCGTTCTATTTTTTCATGCTGTTAACTTTTCTGTTGTCTTTGAGTATATTATTATTGCAATTGATTTCTGCAAGAGACTATGTTATTTGTACTTACTTTCAACATGATTGATGTTGTTCATTGTCTGGGAAAGAAGAGAGATTTTGAAAAAAAAGTGGTACACCTGGAATTTATTCAGTTGATAAGAACATACTTTAAGCTTTTTTTAATTAAATTATGAATATGTTAGGAGGTGATGATGTTATTCTTTGCCACTTCGCCCGGTGTTAGATGAACAGTTAACAACAAAATTGATTAAGAAACCTTTGAACAAGAAAATGATTATGAATGTGAAATCCTATAAATGGTAAGCCAAGCAACACAACATATTTATGTAGATTAGTCATCATTTTATATATATATATATATATATATATATATATATATATATATATATATATATATATGTATATGTATATATATGTATATATATATATATATATATATATATATATATATATATATATATATATATATATATATAAACATAAACATATATATATATTCTATGTGAGTCACTGTATATGGGAACAGAGAAAATAGTTTTATTTCAGATATCCCAGCAGGCATGGGAAGCAGTAGCCAATATTATGCAACATGCTTATATTTGAGCTTTTTTCTGTATGCTCTATTGGATAGAGATCATTTGTTTAGATTTATGTGATAAACGTTGTGAGCTTATGAAATGTTTCCTCAAGTTCTTGGGTGGGCACTGATAGCTTTCTTTCAATAGTGTATCCGACATCAAACGTCGTACAGCATTTCATTTAATTGGTAACAGTTTAACCGTTGGTTTTTGCTTAAGTGTTTCCTTTGTGCATCTTATCTCCTGGTGCTCCAAACTGTGTTGGTTTCAACAATGGCTAGCAAATCATTGCATATTTACTGTACGCAATATGTGTGGACTGTGGGATGGTTATGGATTGTTGTTCAGTATGGCTTTGGGAACTTAGATAATATTCTTGTTTAGAGGTTTATTATTGATCATACCATACTTGATGGGTGATGTTTAATTTTGTATGCAACGTGCACATGTAAAGGTGCTACTGATGATCAGCTGTATGTTTGACTTTTAAAATGTCGAACAAATAAAAGATGCACAAAGATTTATTTGTTTTGATACCCAACATTTAAATATATATATATAATATATATATATATAAAAAATATATATATAATATATATATAATATGAATATAGGAATTATCCTGCTGAACTCAGTCTTTGTTTGATGATTTCACTTTCTTCACAATAGTATCTCTGTAGAACTGGAAGATGTCTTTACTTGCTTCACGGCAGGCAAGGAGACACTCTTGATATTGCTTGTTGGTGTAACACCCAGTGGCAACACAACTCACAAGATTGTTACCAATGTTCTCAAAGGTGAAGGTCATCTGAGCTTTAGAGCTTACTGCTAGTTTTTTAGTAGGATCAAGCAGCATTTTGTCATCTTGGTCAATAACACACTCAACTGCTGCCAACATGAATTTCAAAGGTACACATGCATCTAGTAATGATAGGCATGCACTGTTGATGGAACAGGCCAGGAGACCCCCACTAGACTGCATTTCCTGTATGACTATGTTGATGGCTGTTCTTGGGTGAAGGGCACCAATAATTGCTGCATTGCATGTATCACACACGAGTTTCTCCTTGAACTTATCCCCATGACTTGGCAGACCCACTTTTGGTTTGTAAATAACCTCCACTGAAGCTTTGTCGATGAGCTCTTTGGATATTTTCACCTCAACAGGGCCATACACAGCTGCCATTGTACACGTGTCGCCTTGACATAACATAGCGGATCCATCAGGCTGGCTCAGAAGGCTGACTTCTCCCGAGACTGGCCGCAGTGATGATACTGATGTGTCCGTCATTATTACCATACTCCCTATTGATGCTATAAACCAATAAAGGCAATGCAAATAAACAACCATAGCAAGGTGACAGGTTTACAATTACAGACAGAAAACCAAGTTCTATCTTATTTCTAAGGCTTACTTTTTGATCCACCAAGGTCCTTCTACTTCACAAACGTATTTGGAGTATATGAAGGATTGTGTATGTAAGAGTTTTGAACAATTATCTGAGTTAAATGAGTAATAATGTGATTTCATGTTATTTTCCAAAGTGTCTCAAGAAAGACCTCTTATTAAATAGATGATTGTGTTACTTTGACCTTTTCACCACCAGTGCCGTTTTATCCTAGCCCTCATACACCACATGCCTAGCAACCAGTCCCTTATTGTACCCCAACCTCCTGGATACACATCATAGACCAAATAAACATTTATCAAAAACAGCCTCGATTTCACATTCATGATTTCTTGTTCAAAGGTTTCTTAATCTTGTTTTTTACTGTTCATCTAAACAAGAATTGATGGTGAAAAGGTTAAAGAGGCTGTTCAGCCCCATATAGGGCACTTGGGGATCACTTTGTTAATACATTACTATGTTTAATACAGACATAAATAATGCCATTTTTTTGTGCCACAAAGTTTACTTAAATTTTCAACATTATAATTTGACTGGAAATACTCATGGAAATGCTGCAGTTTGTTTTAAGAATATCTGCAAACTAAGCTTCTTCAGCCAATTTAAAAAGAGATTACTTCTGTAATTCATATTGTCCCCTTCAAGGTAACTGAACCAGCGGTTATAGCCCTACAGGACGTCTGCATAGTTGTCCTAAGGTGACTGAATCCAATGCAATGGATAAATCCAAAATTCAAATAAGACATATTGATTGCTAAAACCTAGGGATGTTTTACATCTACAAGGTATCTGATTTGAATTGTGAATTTGTGCATTGCAATGGGATCGAATATTGTAGACCTCCTGTGGGGCTAGATCACGACTAGGCAAAGAAACTCCGCCTCTGACAGCTCCGCACTGTTTACTACTTTTGATCTCTCATATCTGAGCTGCAGAGGCGAAGTGCTGCCTGTGAGATTTCGGAGCTTCCGAAGTCAAAACGACCTATGAACTCGCTAAAAACTTACCAAAGCCCTACAAGAAAAAAAAATTTGTGACAAAATGCAAGATTATATCACAAAATGACACGAGGACTGTTTCTTTTACTATAGTTTTGTCTAATTGTTCTGTTTGAGCACTAAAATACGGCACATCATGAAACTTTGTTCGAAAACTCAACATGGCCGACTGCCACCTGCCACAATGCAACATAATGGAGTTAATACACTATGATATTGCTCATGTTTTCGATTCCCGGGGTAGACATGTTGGACAACAATTTTAAAATTGTGTTGGATTTCGTCGATTCTGTGAATTAAGGAGTATGACTGTTGTTGCACTCTAGGCAAGATTGATGGTAAGACATTTATGGATATGAAAATCTACGTTTTTTAAACTGTCCCTTGTCTGTATTGCGAGAAGGAGCAAATTTGCTTATAACGCTCAAGATTCTGCCATACGGACCCTAGCCCCTAAGGTGTCATCAGATCATCAAAACACCAGGGGCGAGTTGCCTTGCCTAGATCATGACCAGTAATGACGCAGGACGTTATAATGAAATCAAACGTCCGCGCACGTTATTTATGATATCTGGAAAATTGTATTCCAAATTTTACCATTTCGCCTTATGGTTTGGTGGAACTTCCGTACCGGTATTTGCCTAGGCAAAGAAACTTCGCCTCTGACAGCGTCCGCGCTTTTTACTACTTTCAATCTCTCATATCCGCGATGTAGGTGGGATCAGATTATCCAAACACCAGGGGCGAGTGCCTTGCCTAGTATTTCCCAAACACATCCGCAAAAGTTCGTGAGCCAGTGCTCGGTTGGGCTTGTCCACTAGGACGATAATATGTTGATAAACAAAACGGACAGTAGGTATAGGGGAAATCATGATATATCAACTGACTTGTTATGTTTTAATGAAACATACTCAATATAAATCCTTATTCCAAAAAGGCCAATGGTACAAACCTCAATTCTTAATTACCTAAAGCAGATTATTTAAACACCATGCATGCTTTCAGGCCATGTGATACGCCAATAATCACATAGATCTCCAAATCCACAGCCAAGCGCGGGGTCGATGCAGTGGTAGGTTGGGCAAAGAATTTCGCCTCTATAGGCACAGGCATTCTATTCTTAAAACGCACTTTCTCCAGCGTTTCTAGAATATAAATTGATTTTGAAATAGGACGTCGTTTATGTGATGACTATGTAATGAAACGTCCACGCAGTACTCGACTTGAACCTGGAAATGTTCGACATAATTAACGACACTTAAATGCATAAAAGTATTACACATATGTATTGTTCCTTTTCATTTGTTTAAAGTAGCTGTAACCTAACATACATAATCTGAATCGATAATTTATTACATCAAGCCGAATTTAGCATAAATGGCGGAACAAAATTATGATATACTGAGTATAAATAATTGCGAAATTAAACTCATTGCTGCAACTACTTAATTGTTGTATTCGCATCGTAGCTGTAACCTATTATACATAATCTGAATCGATAATTTATAACATCAAGCCGAATATTTATAATCTCATTGCTGCAACTACCTAATTGTTGTATTCACATCGTTACAATATGTATAAATAAGTAGCCTAAAATATATTAGTGTGAACTGGAAAAAAATGTTCATCAGGTCACTCTTAGACAGGGGAACAATCGATGCCAGGAGGGTTGCTGCTCAGGTTTCTTGGGTTCCAAAACAGCCATGATTACCTCATCAAAGACGTTCTTTAAACCTTTCTGTGTCAGTGCCGAACATTCGACATATCCAACAGCGTTTATTTTCTTAGCCAATTTTATACCCTGCTCAGTCTCTACAGGTTTTTGATTATTTTTTCTTAAGTTGTCAAGAGTTTTAATGTCTGTTCGCAGGTCACACTTGGTCCCCACTAATAAGATTTGGGCTGCAGGAGCGTTTTCTCTGAGTTCGGAGAACCACGTGCCGGTTATATTGCTGAATGATGAGGGCATAGTCACCGAGAAACACAAAAGGAAAACATCGGTCCCAGGGTAGGATAGTAACCGCAACCGGTCATATGTCTCCTGCAACACCCATTATAGTATGCACAATTTACATTTGTCACATCGCGCATAAATAAACAATCATTCCTTTGCATAGTTGTTTATAACAATAAATGTTATCCCGTTTACTGACTACGAAGCCATGCTTTGGTAGCGATTGTCAATCATTGAAATAAGAGGTGTCGCGAAGATTAACATAAATTTGCCAACTTTGTGCATTCAAGCCGACCCCAAAAATGTAGTATCATAAATAAATAGTATTGCCGTGACTTACCTGTCCAGCTGTGTCAAAGAGGCATAGGTTGTATGGTTTATCCCCAGCCATAACTGTCACTGTTACATAAACATTATTTACAATATATTCAGTATTACAGAATACATAAGAAGCCCCCTGAACACATACATCAACAAATAAATCGTACATGCCAACGAATATATCAGATCAGTATGCATACGTTGATAACTGAATGAATATACAATATATGGAAGTTGTTTGCTGATCTTACCGGCATAGTTGTCGAAGACAGTTGGTATGTATTTGATGGGGAACTTGTTGGTAGCGTAACTAATCAGCATGCTCGTTTTGCCGACTGCCCCATCGCCAACAATAACACATTTGATATGTTTATCAGTTCCGAATCCTTCATCCATCGTCGATTCGAAAATTAAGAATTTTACTCTGCGAGCTTAGGTTAATAGATATTGCAGCTATTTCAATGACATGAAAAGGCCTCGCAATGAGTTAATATAGACACGTGGATCTAGCTATTTTTAGTAACATATCAAACCAGGACCTGTTGGTTACTTCATGGTGTAAGGTTGAAAGCCAATACCTAGCCAATCACATCGCCGTTCTATTTTTGGCACAAGAGAGCCGCATATATAAAGCAGGCCACTATCGCGCTTGAATTCTAGCCGGTCCCAGTGGCGTGGTGGTTAACTACCTCACTGTTGGACTCCAATGTGTGACTGATTACTCGTGACTCGGATGATCACGTAAAAATGGCAGTCCTATCTCTGAAAGTGGATGTAAAAGATCACGTTACGCACTCTATGCTAATCGGCTAGTTGCTTAAAACGACTACAATTCGATGCGCACGCATACACACGCTTGGTTCTGTCGACTTCGGTTGCGTGATGAATGGAAGACACACGTACGACAGTGTTCGGCCGAAAGAGGAGAAATATATTTTATTGTGCTTAGTAACAGGATAACTTCTTTATTGATCAATGTGGCCGTGTGTTCACTACCTTTTTAGCGTTACTTGTGGAAGCGGCACCCATCAGCGAATGCTACTTGGCTGTGAGATAGTTAATGACGGGTAAGGGAATGCGGGGCATAATGGGACGCTTTTGAATTTTCTCAATTAAGATCACTACTTAACCAACGAAACATAAACCACACTTTATTGTATAAACAACTTTATGAAAATACCAAATAGCAAAAGATTCGAACAAAAATCAATAGAACTATAACAATATTTTAAATCGGCAAGTGTCTCATCATGCCCCCAACACGATGGGGCAGGATAGGACACCCAAAAAGTCACTTGATATTAATGGTAAACAAGGCAAAATTAATATAAACAGAAACAGTAAACAGTTTAACTTCATGCATAGGACTATGGGGGCTAAATGATAGAAAAGTCATAGGCCTAGTTAAGATTCTTCAGTCCCTTAGGCCTGGCACTCAAAGTTCAACGACAGATGTCACAAATGTAGTGACCTTCAGTCTTGATCATCGAAGATGTCCGGGTTGAAAGGGAAAAGCCCTGTACAGCTGAAACCCTTCACAGCTTTATCAATTGAGGAACATCTGAGGTATGCAGAACCAAACAACTGGGCAACATCATACTGCGTAATTCTCCTCCCTGGGTTAGAAGTCATCCACTTGTTACACTCCTGCTCATAATAGGTCTTGAGAGGCCCATAGAAGGTTCGGTCTAATGGTTGTAATTTGTGACTTGTATGAGGGGGTATTGATAATAGTATTATGCCATTCATCCTGGCTTTTTCTATGGCTTCAATAGATGTATGGCTAGAATGATTGTCCATAATTAGAAGAACCTTCTGGTTGGGAGTTGACTTTACGTGGCTTTCAAAATGGTCAAGCCATTTTGGAAAGAGTTCGTTATTCATCCATCCCGAATCCGAACAAAGTCCAAGAGTACCAGGTGGAGCGTTATTTAGAAGCCTATCACTCATGTTTTTACGAGCGAAGATCATGGCAGGAGGGACGAATGTCCCACTTGCACTCATTGCACAGACTATTGTTGTGGTCTGTCCTCTTTCTGCTGACACGATTCTTCCAACTTGCTTTGCACCTTTTTTCGCGATTATCTTTGAAACGCGATTAGGCACGGTGGTCACTCCACTCTCATCCATATTGTATATCTGGTGTGGAGCTAAATTATTCTCATCGAGGATAGTTTGAAGTAGTTCATAGAATCTACCAACCTGCACCCTATTGAAACCGGTTGCACGATTCATACTAGTTTTTTTCTGGAGTGCGGAATGATAAAACTGGGTTACGTTCCATAAACTTCTGCAACCAATCTCGACCAGCCTTCTTTTTTTCATTCGAAACAGGGTGAGGAATCTGTTTCATCTGAGCAAACTCATAAGCTAGACAGCATAAGTCAGCGGGTGTTAGCCCGTACATGAGACTTTGCAGCTCCAGAATATGATCTACTAATTGTTGTTCAATTTCTTTAGAAAAGACGGATATGAAACCCCTTTTTTTGATCTCGCCATTGTCCTTTGCCAAGAATCTGTGTAATGTTGCTCGGGGAACTGAGTAGGCTAGTGCTGCAAAACGTAGTGAGTAACTCCCAGATTTCACTGCATCTGCAGCCCTCTCCATGTTTTCAGCATCCCAGCTGAATCTCTGAGACTTTCTAGTGTATTTACGAACCATTCTGAAAAATAAAGATGAAAATATAAGCACAATTATTTCGAAATCTCTTACTGGGGCATTATGGGACACTTGCCTAGTTCTGCTGCCTGTCATGTTTTGTTGCTATTTTTTATAAAAATGGTCTAGAATTTCGTATTTCAGTAATTTCACACCGAATACTTGTCACTCGTGTGCTCTTAAAATTTTGTTTTTACTATGGGGCATTACGGGACAGTGTCTCCTCATGCCCCCCACTAGATGTCCCATTATGCCCCAATCCATGTCCTAATTTCAGCCGAGCCTCATTCTGAAATCGTGGTGATCGTCTAACCACGACTTGCTGTGGGACAAAATAAGCACCGGTATTTCATATTTACATGCTCAAATCGATATGACTACCGATCTACGATCATCACGAAGTATTGTTGACTCATTGTAACAAAAAAAATATAATGGCAAAATTCGATTAATGCGGAATTTTTTAGCAAAATCCAGCCAAGCAGACGACTCACCTCATTCAAAATCTCCGCCGTCAAAACGTCTCCCGCGAGAAGCGATCACGCTGCCATCTGACGGCAAGCAAAAAAGTTACGCGAGTGTCTCGTTGTGCCACTCGTCCCATCATGCCCCGCCTTCCCTTAATTGATGGGTCAGACTGTTTGAGGTACAGAGGGTACAAAAGAGCGTAGTGGTTTACTGAGGAACATGGTCAAAGCTGCCAAAACCACTCTAATTTGTAAAAACAAAACAAAAGTATGGGTCTACTCGTGAATCGGAAAATCACGTAAAATGGTGGTCCCATCTCCAATTTCGCCCGAATTGTGGCGCGCTCGCCAAGGCGAAAAGCGTAGCGTTACCCCTGAAGTCTGGGACGCAGACTAACCACCAGTAACCACCCTCAGAGTTAAGCTAACTGCCAGTCGTACAAAGCCTAGTTGCTAATAACGACTATAATTACACACACACACACACACACACACACACACACACACACACACACACACACACACACACACACACACACACACACACACACGCACACGCACACGCACATACACACACACCTGGATATTCTGAGTTTGCATAGCCCAAGGAGTTACATAATTAAAGGTTATAACTCCTTGCATAGCCTTATGAAGCATAAACGGCGTTAATTAGTAGTGTCTCATGGTAAACGCGTTACGCGTCTTAAAGCGTCACCAGTGTGAAATGTCTTCTTCTTCTTCTTCTTCTCTTGGAGAGCCTGAGTTGTATACACTCCACGAAGTTGCAGCTACTAACAATTGGTTATATATTGCCATTCATTTCAAGCTTTGGGGTGAAAACATATTGCTCAACGAACCGCTCTTGAAAATCGAAATTGCTTACATGACCAAATTGTGTTATTAACTAAATACATGCACATTAAAAGTCTCATGTACAGAGCAATATGCAACTATCTCTGTTCTTGCAATGGTAAGTAGCTTCTTTTAGAAAATATATGTATATATATATATGTGTATGTTGTGAGTATCTTTATAGCAAAAATGATTATCACAACATTTTGTTTGATCAATTGTGTAATATGGTTGAAACCCTTCGATAGCACACATCTACAGAGACAATCACATTATATACAATTGTCTTACTAAAATACAGAGGCTGCTGCTAACAAAATTCTGTTTTAATTACTGTTACAAGGACTTTTGAGATTACTGATTTTGGCAAGAAACCGTTTAATAAACCGACCATTGAAGCATAACCTGTAAGCTTATTGTGCTGCAATATTCCAGATAATCTGTCGTCAACAATGTACAATAATTTATTTGTTTTCTGGTTCTTGATATTTAATCGCTATTAACATCAATGTCTGCACAGCTATCAGTAGTTTAACTAACATTATCATTCTTGTCTGTTACCAGACAGTACAATAATTCTTGAGTGTGGGCGCTTATCAGCTGAGGGACAAGTCAGCAACTGTGCGCTTTGGCGATGCTGGCTGGCCGTCACGGATATGACAGTGGAATGTTGCGCGCAATTAAATGTGTAGTTGCACGCAACTTAATCAGGCAGTTGATGAGCACCTACTGAGGCAAAGAGGAGACCCAACCAACACACATAGACTACTGAGGCAAGGAGGTGACCCAACCACCACACATAGACTAAAAAGGCAAGGAGGAGACCCAACCACCACACATAGACTACTGAGGCAAGGAGGAGACCCAACCACCACACATAGACCAATGAGGCAAGGATAGCCTGGGGGCTCGAATCACACATCTGTTTATTTAGTGACCGCTATTTAATTAACTCCCTTGTTACAAACCAGAGCATCGTTTGACAGACCACGGAATAAGCAAAGTTTTTTTGTGTTTTTTTGCAGTTGCAAAGCTTAATAAACGTACTTTTTCATTCTGAATCGTAAGTTTGGTTTATGGAAGGGTACCTTGTAGCTCCTCGAGGTGGTCAAGATATGATTTGGCATCATTAATTTTGGTATATGTATTGGTGACCTTTTAAAAATTTTGTATATAAATAGGTCTTTTTTCAGAGGATTTGGTATGTAAATGGCCCCCTTTTCTCATTTAGGAGTGGTATAGATATGGTCCGGTTATTGTTTCCCCTGGCGGCTCATCCCTACCCTTTTCTAATGAGAGACCCCCCCCCCCCACCACACGCGTCATTGCAATCGACCTCACAAGCGCTGAGGTTCATTAAACAACAATGGCATCGACGAAGCCTTCGTGAAATATTCATTTGTCACTTTTAAGCATATAATGACGAATTGGGGACGGATTCAAGCATTGACAGCAACAAAACTTCTTTTCTCGGAGTACATTGCTGGGACATTGCGTCTCCACGTGCGAACGCTGCCCATGTTCAAAACGGACACTGCTTCCTTTTGGAAAGTGCGCGACCGGTCGGTCAATCATAGGTCAATTTCATAGTGCTTCGTTGCCTGTTGCAGAGATTGATTGCGTGGGTACGAGCAGCATCCTCTGTTCCGGAGAATGATGACTGCAGATGAAGTGTCCAGTGCCATTTATTTATTTGTTATTCCCATATCTACCTTTTGATTGCTTTCCCACTTAAAATGTGCTCTCTGATTGGCTTATTAGGTTGCGCGCAAATACACATTTAATTGCGCGCACCAGTTGAACGTTATATCTGTAACGGCCAACCATATGTATCTTGTAAGGAACCGGTTCAAACTGGTCATTCTTTCATTTCACGAGCAAAACCGAACAGCTTACCGAACTAAGAAACGCCGTGCATATCCTGTCGATCTAACTTCTTCCGCCAGACTGTCAGAGAAAAAGTAGTTTCGATCTTATACCTAAATAAAAAAACATGGTTACAATATATTACGATATAATCTCGTCAGAATAATATTTAAGATTATTAATGAGATATTTTTAATATCAACTTTTCTTTGTCATAAGCTAGAACAAAACATAGGTTACAGCGCTTTGTGAGGCACGTGACGAACACTACGCGATGACACAGGCCATTTTGTCGAGAGTGGAATTTTCTTCCTTAAAGCTGTTTCATAGAATTGTGTCAGAAGCACGAATTGTGCCATCATTCACCAACTTCTCGAGTTATACCATCAACAAAGATTACAAAGAACATTTCAAAGCTAACATGGCATATAGGAACAGATCATTCGATTCATCAAGTCGTTCAGACAGGCGTGGAGGGTAAGTTAATGTCACGCAATACATTTTCGACCTCGTGTGCGAAAATTTCCTTAGAAAGGAAGTCAACTCTACTTATCCATAAGATTGCTTGGTCGGTTTGCGTTCTTTGTTTCCGGCAGTTTGTCTATGTCCTTCCCGACATCGCTAAGAATCGTTTTTATTATAAAGCGGAACTAAGGGCTGGTTAAATATGTAATCGACTACCGGACGAGACATTACCGTTTGTGATTACGGAAACTTACGTAATGGCTCGCAGGCTGCTAAATTACTTGCAACCAGTTTAACGAAGTACGTTTTTCTTCACAATTTTCTCGGCTTCTTTTTTCATAATACTTCCCATCTCATTGATGGATTGACTGAACTTTATGAGTTTGAAAACAGCATCTGCCCTTACAAAAAATGTCTTGTGTATTTTAACTGTTTGATTTGTTCATTCCCTTATTTTATGTTTGTAAAATATTTTTCAGCTTTGGTGGGAGCAATCGAGGTGACTTTGGACGTGGTGGTGGGCCTCCTCAAGGAAGGTCGGGAGGTTTCAAAAATTCAACTGTCGGGGAGACGTTGAGGAAACCCAGATGGGATTTATCCAGGCTTCCTCCGTTTGATAAACACTTCTACAAAGAACACCCAAGAGTTATTGCAAGAACAGATGTGAGTCCTTTTGAAATGCTTCTGTTACTATGAAATATTTTAGGTTCACAACTTTTTCTTAAATATTGTTATTGTATTTGGTCTCATGCAATTGAAAAAGATTTCATCTGCCGCAAAAAATAAGAGATGGTGAGATATTTGTCAGTTTAAATTAATGACTTTTTAAGTCAAGTTATGTTTGTTTAAACTTGCAGGCTGAAGTGCAGGCCTTTTACGCTGCAAAACAAATAACCCTTAGGGGGAGAAATGTACCCAAGCCTCTGTTTGCATTTGATGAAGCTAGCTTCCCTGGTGCGTGAATTTATACTCTCTGGTTACATTAAACTTGGTATAACAGTAAATTGTTTATATTAACTCAATTATCCCTATTTAGTGAATAAGTGTCAAGTATTGCTAGTAACACCCTATGTTGTTTATGTGTATAAATAAACCATTTCTAGATCTTGAGGTTCAGTTATCTGGTGCCTATGAGCTGTAAGACAAACACATCACTGGTGCTATGGTCTTCTGGTTCATATGCCATTCACTAATTCAATGGGAACATGATAGAGTGATGTCACTGAGGCTTACACTTTAAAGTCTATTTGACTGCTGGAGTGAACCATTACTGCTTTGGCAATTTAAGCACACATGGCAAGCTAAAGCCTTTTAGCTTGTGAGTTTGTGAGTTGGTTTTCAGTTCTTCCACTGTGATGCTATGGGATTTTTATCAGGATATTAAGCAGGAAGTTTTGCACCTATATATAACCGATACCTTGTTTTTGTCTATTTTATAAATACATTTCAAGATCACCTGTATCAATGGGAAATGTGTTTTTCACGGAATTCCATTCCAGATTCCTTACTTATTTATTTTTTTTGCAAATTGCTAAATAAACAAATTATCTTCACTTAATGAAAATGATTTCCTTTCAATCAATGATACAGAGGTGAAGGTGCTTTAGCTGGTGGCATTCATTGTAATGTCTTCTAAAGTGCACCTTGTTTGGCTCTGCCATAGATTACATAATGAGGGTGGTGAGCCATCAAGCCTGGCAACATCCCACACCCATCCAGTCCATGGGTTGGCCCAGCGCCCTCAGTGGCAAGGACCTAGTGGGCATAGCCCAGACAGGCTCTGGGAAAACGCTGGCTGTAAGTAAAACCAGGGTGATGCCTTGCTGACGGGTGCATCCGTTAGTGGATGTGTAGTGCTGCTGCTGAATGATGAAGCTGTGGGTGTCAGGTATATGAGTGGACTCCGGCTTGGCATGTGAGCCGAGTGATATGCAGTGTGAATGATGGGTGCCCTCCACAGAATGATTAACGTGATTTTTGTTGGTTCTGTTTCTGGTGTGTTTTGGCTGACATGGATAAATAGACTACTTAATGGGAACGTTAGCTAGACTCCAATGGACAGCTCCAACACCTATTCAAGCTCAGGGCTGGCCCCTGGCGTTGAGTGGGAAGGATATGGTGGGCATAGCACAGACAGGATCGGGAAAGACTGCATCAGTGAGTGTACTCCTGTGGTGGATTGCCTGACCAGGACCTTGCACCTGAGGACAGCATTTTCTCAACTCTGATCTTTTGCTTGTTTGTTGTGTGTCTGTTGTGAGAAAGAAGTGGCTTAAATCTGCTTACTTAAATTTGCTTATATGTATTTATTGTACAATTTTGTATGTAACATATCTGATGTTTGAAATTTTCCTTCATATCTGTGGTCTGACTGTACAGTTTATTCTGCCTGCCATTGTTCACATTAACAACCAACCATATCTTGAGCGTGGAGATGGACCCATTGTAAGTCACATACTAAATTGTTTCATGTCATGTTTATGATAGTTTGATATCAAATGTTTCTATCTTGTGTGGGAGACTAAACAATTTTTACTATGAAAATCCATTTTTACTATATGTGCCACTCGCAATATGCAATGTTGCAGCAGCTTGGGCAAGCATCTCCATCATTCCAACTTTGGTCTTTGATAATCTTGCCATGTCACCACACCTACCTGTTTATCTGAAATTTTGAATCTCTGAAAGATTTGAGTAAACATTTCAGTGCCTAGTATTGGTTCCAACCAGAGAATTGGCTCAGCAGGTAGCTCAGGTTGCGACCGAGTTTGGCACAGCGTCCAAAATTCGCCAGTGCTCTGTCTATGGTGGTGCTCCCAAAGGACCACAAATCAGAGATCTGGAAAGAGGTAATTCATTTTACTGATAATCATTTTTGATACTTGAGATAGATCCTGCAAGCTTTACGCATGTTTTGTGTTGTTAGAAATTGGTTCTTACTGTTTTTTATGTTTTAGGGGCTGAAATATGCATTGCCACCCCTGGTCGACTTATAGATCTTCTGGAGGCTCGCAAGACAAATCTTCGCCGTACAACTTACTTGGTACTTGATGAGGCTGACAGAATGTTGGACATGGGTTTTGAACCACAGATCAGAAAAATTGTGGAGCAAGTCAGGGTTGGTGTCTTGTATGTTGACTAGGCATAAATCTGCTATCTGTCAAAGTAGTTGAACAACAACATTGTGATGGATGTGAATTTGTTGTTTGTGGCAGCCTGACAGGCAGACTCTGATGTGGAGTGCTACTTGGCCTAAAGAGGTGCGAACTCTGGCTGAAGAGTTCCTGTCAGATTACATGCAGATTAATGTGGGAGCCCTGCAGTTGCATGCTAATCACAACATCCTGCAGATTGTCGACGTATGCACAGATGACGAGAAACCATTTAAGTGAGACATTAAATGAGTTGCTTGTGTGTCATTATCTTTTACATAGTGATCAACAGGAAGTTGGTTAATGGATTTGTTAAGAAAATTGGATTTACAAAAGTGATGTAAATTGTTAAGGTTGAATCGTCTTCTGGAAGAAATCATGGGTGAGAAAGAGAACAAGACGCTGATTTTCACTGAGACCAAGCGCAGATGTGATGAGTTGCAACGTAGGATGAAGAGAGATGGGTAACCACATAACACCCTAACAATGCTGCCAATCACTTTGATATTTGATCTGAAGCCGTGTTTTACTTGTGATTTTTTGTGTGTTTCAGCTGGCAGGCAGTTGCCATTCATGGTGACAAGTCCCAGCCAGAGAGAGATTGGGTGCTCCAAGGTAACATAAAGTTCATTGTCTGGTACGGTACTCTTTATGTAGTAGCTGATTAAATGTGGAATTTTATTCAATTCTTGTGTGTCTTGCCTTGCAGAGTTCAGGAGCAATAGAGCTCCTATTTGCGTGGCCACAGATGTTGCATCCCGTGGATTAGGTAGGCCTGTAGTGATTAGTGTTTCTATTTTGAGGGGCTGCCAAGAATGTGGGCCTCGTTTGACTTCAACAAGGCTTGTCTATCTTGACTGATGTTCTTGGTTTGCTGGGTCTAGTTCTTTCCCTTAGGAGCAGACGGGCCCTGACAGAGTATATCCAATAAGGAGAGGGTGCCTGGCAATACAATTTGCCTGTGTGTGGTGGAGTTGATGACTTTAAAAATATGAGAAAAGAGCTGCTCCAGTTTATGTGTCTAGGGCTAGGGGAGTCCATTGGTAATGCATGATTGTCCTAAAGCACATTGTCGTCAGTCTAAGTTAGTTAATTTTGTGACTCATGGAAAATAAGTGACATAGGCATTGTGGTGTCAGAGTTCTGAGACCATACTTGCTTAATGGGAATAAAAGGGAATAAATATGTGGTTGTGTGGCAGTTGAACTTTAAAATACTAGATGTGTGCATAAGCTGGATATGTGAATCCAGCGTTGGGAATGTTGTGTGGACTTGGAACTCTGACTGTCCACATATGCCTGCACACTGGCTTTTCTGACACTTCATACTGCCAATATGCAACCACAGTCTGTCAGATCACCTGTTGTTTGCGTTTAATGTAGGTTAAGACATAAGACTGACAGCAGCATGCCAACCTGCTCAAGGCAGTGTGTCCATTTGAGACTCCATCTGGTCAAGGACAAGAGCAGCTCGATACTTTTCTGTATTTTGGCTAACCACCTTGCCACCTCTCCAGTGAACGGAGATAAACTGTTGTGTGAGGGCTCGTTGTGGTCTGGTCCCTCTGGGGGCTTTGCTCAGTGCTTTGGCTGCTGTCAAGTGCACTCCTTGATGCCATTACCTGTGTCTCGTCAACATTAAAGAGACCTAGTGACGACGCCCACCAGTTTAAACCAAAAATGGAGTCCTTGCGGAAAGACTTAAAACTGTGGGCGGGGAGCTACGAGACATGGGTTATCAGGAGTGCATGAGATGGACTAGAGCAGCAAGCAAAGTGCCGCTGATGGAATGCTCCTTCGTGTTCTCCTTTCTGCATCACAAAGGGCACATGTTGGCAGCAGCTCAGAGTAAGGCTGCCGGCCTCCCTGGGTTTCTTGCAGGTACCAGCTGACAACACACTGGTAAGTCTTGTTTTACCCAGGGTGTATGCCCCTTGTTGATGCAAAGGAGATATTGGATGGCTGCGTCCGTTGACAGAGGTTTTCCAATTGCAAACTATAGTAAAATTAGTTATATGTCAAAAAAAAAAAAATCAATTGACTTTTCTGAAATGGGAAACCTACAATGACTGCTTGGATGTGTGTTGCTGACGGATGAATGATCTCTGTTGTGTATGGCTGCATTCTCAATTTATGATTCCATCTATGAATGTTTCAATATTTTTGGTGTGAGTGTTAATTTTCCTGGATTATACACTGTCACTCTTTGACAAACCAGATGTGGAGGATGTCAAGTTTGTCATCAACTTCGACTACCCATCCTGCTCTGAGGACTACGTTCACCGTATCGGTCGTACTGCAAGAGCCACTAACACTGGAACAGCCTACACCTTCTTCACCCATGCAAACATGAAACAAGCCAAAGATCTCATTGATGTCCTCAGAGAGGCTAAACAGCAAATCAACCCCAAGCTTATCCAAATGCAGGACAGTGCACGGGAAGTGTTTGGAGGCAGAGGTTGGTGCCGTTCTAGGAGTAGTTTGTTGAAATGATTAAAGCTAAGCTGCCTTGTTTGGTGGCATTTACAGATCTTTTGAACAGGAGAACGTTGTGTGGCAGGTCGCAGCCGATGGAGGTCAAGTGGAAGAGATGACCGAGGTGGAAACAGAAGTGGGGGTCGTGGCGGATTTGGCGGCTCCACAGGTAGGGGCTACGACAGAGGGGGGAAATCTGATAGTGGTTACGGGGCTGGCAGCAAGCCCTCTTCATTCTCATCCTCCACCTCGTCATCATTGGGGGGAGCTGTGGCAGCAGCAGCCGCTGCAGCCAATGGTTCTGTGCCCAGTCTCCTCAGCATGAATATAGCGAACAAGTCAGATGCAGCTGGTCAAGCAGCCACGATGCACCGTTCACAACCCCAACAGCAGGCCCAGTCTGGTTCTCAGAGAACGAGCCGGATGGATCAGCCCCCATCAAGGTTTGGACCACCTGCTAATCAGCCAGCAAGTGGTATGAATGGGCCTAGAAGTACCGGCCCAACTGGGTTTGGGGCACAACAACAGACACAGGCAGCTGCCAGACCAGGAGGCTATAGCCAGCAGCCTCAGGCTGCTGTTAGGCCCCCAATGGGCCCCCGGCCTGGTGCTGCCCAGCCCCCAGCGATGAATGGGGCACAGCAAGCACCTGCAGCTGTCAGCTACTCTCAACCACCACCCCCTGTTGCCAAGCCTGCTATTGCACAGCCTCAGCAGGCTAATGGTGGCCAGCAGGCAGCTGCTGCAGCAGCTGCCTCAACAGAGCAGTGGCAAGCATATGCTCAGTACTACAGTCAATGGATGCAGCAGCAACAACAGCAGCAGATGTATCAGACCCCAACTGCTGCTGCCAACCCACCACCTCCACCCCCTCCTCAATGAACCTGGCACTGATGTACTCGTTATGTCATGTGGCAATTAATTGCTTTCATGACACATGTAGATGGATGTATATTGAAGAGAGGGGGAAATGTGCAGCCATTATCTGGTGTTAATGTCTGCTCGCCTCTGACCCAGAATTTTAATGGATACATGTGACGGAAGTGGGGCCTGTCAGCCACGAGCCACTACCTTGCTGTTGATGATGGTGGCTGTTGTACTGACCCTATATGCTATTCTGTTGCTTAGAGAATGTAAGAAGCATGCATGAAAAAGAAAACTCATATGTCCCCACCAGAACACCACACTTGGCCAAGTGTGCTTAGATGTTGTGGTGCCGGTGTTGTGTGCTTCTGACATTACTCTGATGCAGCCCATTTTGTTGTTCACCCTCTCCAGGTTTTAGAGGTGCGGCTGCTACGAATGGATTCAATGGATATGTACACTAAAACTCATCTTCCTAGGCCATTTGCTGAGTGTGAATGAAGTCGTGCTTTCTCACTGCCCCTGAAGTTCTTGTCCAGTAAAGTTTCTTCGAGCGAGAAGTCTGCAGAAACAGCGGTCTGATGAAGGAGAGAAATGCCCTCAAAATGTACGCTGTGGTTCACTTTTGGGGAGTGTGATTGGAGAGTTCACAAGTTTTTAAGTTAACTCATGATTTTAACACAGTGCTGCTGGAGATGAAATTGGCAGTGAAGAATTGTGGAACAAGTACATTTTAGCCATTCCTTTATACAGATCAATATATAGCTTAACTGGTTTTGTGCATTTGTATTACAGTAGTGTTTTGTTTATGTGAAATATATATGTATGTATTATTTAAGTGAACTGAATGATAGTGCCCAGACAATTGTAAAATGGGATGTGTAATAAGTTACTTACAAAAGATCTGTTGTAGGAAATAAAAGGTGTATACATTTCTTGAAAACTTTTTATTCCACTAGCCTCTTTTGTGACCTGGGCCATGATTTGCTGGGGTGTCGATTCAACCAGTGGGACATATAATGGGGAATTGGAAAGGACTACACCTTATAATGAAAATAAACCATTTTGGGTTTTCTTCGCATTCTTGTCCATAGTAAGGTTGTGCCTACTGTTTCAAGCATAACCAATGAAATTAGGTGTTTTTATTGAACATTAAGATATAATTTGGACCGTTCATGGTGTATTTGTTTCATGTTGGCCTGGAGATCTGTCACAAGCTGTACTGATGTATGCAGTGTTGCTAGAACACTAGTTATCTCTGCAAAAAGTCTCTCCTGGAATTCATAAGACAAGGGAGAAGAATTAATGAAAATATTACCACTGCAGAATATGTTCATCAGTTTTAAATATATAACTCCATATAATTGCCCACAAAGATGGTGTTATTTTTTATATCAAATGCAGGGGATTGCAAAGGCTCACCCATTTAGTCTGCACAATATCGGGATTGGATGCCCACTCAATGTTGTCCAGAAGACTTGCTAGGTCAGCTAATATGGGCACAAGTTGAGGTATCAACTCACTCAGGTATCTATAAAAAAGGGCACTAGGATCAATAAATGAATAGCATAGAAGGTCAGGTGATGATATTCTGACAATTGGAAGTTGAAGCCCTTATCCTTGAAGGTTATGAATAAATCCATTATATCTAAGATACAAAATAATTAACTGCAAATTAAGTGCATAAAGATGTTAAAAGGGATGAATTGGGAGAAGATAGTTATGTAAGTTCTCAATGTCTTCATGAATAAAACGGTAACGCTGTACTGGCATACTAGGCACAGTTGCCCCTCATTGGGATTGACTAAGCATTTGCGATACAAAGGATTGAAGAACATGGTAAATTGATCCAACTGATGGCAGCTGTATTGTAAATGAATTCACAGTGTCCTTTGATAGTAACCTTTTGTGTGATGATTCTATGGTGATGAAGTCTCCCATGTAAGGTTGTTGCAGGTGTTTGATGAGGGTAGATTTATTAGAAACCACTGACTGCAGGTGACTGTTCCACACATTGATCTTCTCTATTTTCTTGCCTGGTTAATATCAAAACATTGATGGGTTACACTAAGTGATCAGGTATGTGTTTGTTACTTTCAAAGAGATAAGCACAATAATTATGGCAGTACAAAAATGAAGTAGGGTCAGCTCAGAAACATGAAATAATCACCTAACTTTGACCTATGGGTCAGATCTCTTGTTTCCTTGTCTTGTAGACGCTTTTTAATCTCTGAACTAATCTGAAAGTATGAGCACATTAAGGAGATAAAATTTCATAATTCTAACATACACATTGCAGCCCATGATGATTTTTTTTTTTAAATGATACCTTGTCAATTTCTTTTCTTGTATCTCTGATATTTGTCAAAAGTGATTTTAATTTTATTGATGAGTAATTCGCTGTTATGGGAGCTTTGTCATCATCTTCATTATGAGCCTGTAACAAACCAAAAACAACATAAACAAGGGACATTCTGATTATTTGGCACCTAAAATCTGGAATAAACTCCACCACATATGACAAATAAGAGGCCCATAGGCCTCGCAATTAGGCTGCTTTTGAGTTTTGCAAAGTGGGTTTGTCCTTGTCAAATACACAATACTATTGGTGGGTATATTGAGAGACAGCACAAGTCAATAGATACAAAAAGAAAGACAACTGGAGCTGTTGCCAAAAGATGGTCAAAGCTGATTGGTATGATACATAGTTGACAACATATTGAAGCAACTGAAAACAACTGCGATTATATACTTGACTAGCATCACACCTGTGGCAGGGGCCTCCATGGGAAAAGTGACAAAGTTACATACACCTCTGTTTCTCGTCACCATATTGTATGACTTGCAGTATTAAGAGTAATTTATTGATTGGTTCTAATTTGAATTGGATATACACATAAGAAAATGCTCACTTATTTTAATAAACATATTTCCAAATTAAGTATCAGTGAGAAGCCTTGCATAGTGACACGAGCATTGGTAGCAAGAACAGGTAATGAGAGTTTCCAGCCCAATATCGAGGAAATTGACTAGCAACTGTACTTAAGAAACCTGAGGATTAAAGTTCTTGTTGCAATCTCTTGTGAACGTCAGTGCAATACATTCGCTGTCAAATGACGACGAATACAGGGCTCCCAACTTTCATTATGTTATATAGGGTACTATAGGGTATTACGAAAGTTGCTTTTTAGCTTTCAGTGTGTGTTGCCACAACTTAAATAAGTTGCTTTGGTGAAATCTACATTTTGTCAGCCATTATTTAGGTACTGTGTTTAATGTAGAATTGTAGAAACAAAATGATCCATGATTGCTTCATTAGGGTCTGGAACCCCTCTTTAATATAGAGACACAAGCATTATTTTTTCCATCAGATTAAGATGGTAGCAAGGACAGTTGATTCAGGCCCTTTATAAACTGTTTCTGCTCCCACTCATATACAAGTGGTGCAGGTGTATATGAAGTGGACTGAAATAGGTTATTTTCACAAATAATATGAAGGGAACTCAATGAGTTGCCAACCCCATTTTGAGTGAACGAGTATGGGGTTTAACGGCAAACCAAATGTGTTACATGGCGCCTTGAAAAGTTGGATGAATTTGAAATGAGAAGGTTCACCTGATGGAGCAGATGCCTTCTAGGATAAATGGAAAACACATGGATGTAAAAGATAAATAAGATTATCCTAGGGCATGTCACCACCCACAGTTAATGAACATACAGTAGGTGTAGAATAGCTCCAATAATGCTTTTCATGGAAGTTGCTACTTTGAAATCGCTTTAGTAAGAGATGACGTAAGCATTCCAACCTCGCATAGGCAGGTTTTGATTGGACCAACTGGGGTTGCTTGCTTCAATGAGCAGTTGGCTTTGAGAACTGCTGGCTGCTCAGGTTACTCATCCCACATCATTCATGGCCTCTTCCTTGCACAGGCTGGGACTATGTGTTGCCAAAGGACCTAGTTAGTAAGTCCATGTTGAACTTTGGCCAACATGACCATGTTCTGACCCTGACCTGGCATTGTTGATTAGCTTTGTGAATATGTTGACAACTGGAAATTTTGAATAGGGTCAAAACAGTATACCAGTCACAGCCAAGAGTTGACAGTGCTGTATATTATCGGAGAACCTAGCAGTTTCCCGCCTGCAATTTTTTTTTTAATACATCTTGATACAAAAATAGCATTGATTGATCCTTGGCCAAGTTACAGACACGATTTGATGCTAACACTGACTCGGGTGGTGGATAGCCCAACAGATCAACAGTCGATTGAATAATACCTTGTTGCATAAGATCCACTTGATTCATAAAGAGCTACTAGTGGAAGAAGTTGCTATGCCTAGACATTCCCACTGGTTTGGACAGAAATCTATGCAATTAGGTGTGCTAGTCCTGTGACTAGTCCTATATATATATATAAATATATATATACACACACACATATATATATATATATGTGTGTGTACATATATATATATATATTATATATATATATATATATATATATATATATATATATATATATATATATATATATATATATATATATATATATATATATATATAATATATATATAATTGTTTTTTCAAATATATATATATATGATTTGACTGCGAGTTCGTATATCTCTCGGCCATTCTAGTTATGAAATAGTTTGCACACAGGCCTAGTATCGTTAAGCCTTGCAGTTACACGACGTCTTGTAGTCCTACAAGACGTCTAAGTAGACGGTATAAATTCATGTTACCGATCGACCGGAGCTAGACGTCTTGTTGACGTTTATATTCAGAGATATTCATATTAGTTATTCAGTTATTACCAGATTACCGTTCGACCGGAGCTATGCACTCACATGCCGATGTCTGTGTAAGAGTCCGATTTCGGTTGCATGGCGTAATATATTTTTCCTTGTCCCGAGCGTGTGTTCATCATCTACCCAAGGATTTTGAGATTCCATATTTCAAGAATAATATCTACAAAATCAAATCAAAACATGACATTTGAAGCCCCGCGATAATTTGAGACTATTTTCCAATAAAATCTACAATTGCTTCCTGTATCAGAGTCGCATATAATGCACCGAGAGCTTGAATTTCCAGGAAAAGGAGGCGGTGAATACAATTCGTGTCGTAATGTTTGTAAATAGTTTGGAATCTATAAAGTAGAACTTTCGAATCAGATCAACTAATTTTTCAAAGAGAAAGCAACATGAACGATATTAAGCCCCATCCATATCAACCACAATCAATACATTGATTCATAGGAATTCTTGAGGTAAAAATCTAACCTTGTCTGTGTTTGTATGATTAAGCCCATTCAGATCATGTGTGGTGTACCCATCGATAAATTGACTCATACTGCATTCCGTGGAAATGATATGTAGACTAGTGCACATCTTCTCATCATGTACTGTCAGATTGAAAACGATAGGAGGGTGATGAATAATCATGTCAATGATGAATTTTGAGGAGAGAAAAATTTCATCTATCGATCAATTACTTTATTGTCCATTCAAAAATGCTGCCGATATCAATCTGCTGAGTTGTTTTTTCCGTTGCGGGTTTACACGAGGAAGCAATATCAGTTTTGCCTATATTCTAGATTATATTAGTTTCATGTGAACTTTTTTTGCAAACTGTTGTGTGTATCAGCGTATATTTCAACGCAAACATTGCAGTAGCATTGCACTGTATTTTCGAAATAAAGTCTATTCTCAGGTGCTTGTCAACGGTGAAATATGTGAGATATATTACCAGTTATACACACATTTTCGCCCATCAAGTTATTTAATCATTAACTGTTAGCCCAACAGACCAGAATCAGGTTTTAATACACAGCACAGCTTCCGTACTTGTACCATAGGGCTATTAACTGTGAACTGGTGAAACTTGTGCGCTACCAAAAGCCTATGGATATGCGGGGTTACGTTATATTAGAAGTACCAGTCTAACGTAATACATAGGCCTACTAGTACTTAGTACTGAAGCATCCCTTCTAGAAATATTTTTGGATCATTACTAAATTAATAGTCCTAGATATATTTTTCTTTTCAAGTGTTATGTGATTGTATTTTTGATAAAAATATTCTTGCAGAATGTCACAAAAGGATTTATCAGCAAACCCATTTGCTGCCCTATTTGGCAGTGTTGATAAAGCTCAAGAGTTCACATCATCTGTGAAAACACAACAGCCGCCTGTTATAGGTGAGATGCTGAACATTTATAATATGGTTCAACATTGTTATTGTTATCTCATCATATTGGTCTAACACATTTGAGTGAAATGTTGATGATTGATTCCGAATGCCTTATGCAAATGCATTTATATTTCCTGTTTCCTATTGTGAATATGTAAACCTGTTATGGATGATTTGTTGCTTCAGACTTGGATTCGGCTACTAAAGAAGCATTAGAAGTGACTGAAACTCGGCAGGATGAAGAAGTCAACAAGCTGGTGCAAGAAGTTTTCCATATCACTTTAAATGATGGTAAAGATTTGTCATTGTACTAAAGTTCAGAATTGAAATATAGAGATGCCTTTACTTTGTGCCATTCTTATCAACATTCAAATATATAATTACCTGGAAATGATGTATGGTTTTCTTTATTATCCTGTGTCTTAGAAAATCGTAGTTCTGTTGGATGTGTCTTCTTAAATGACCTGCATGAAGGTCTGAGAGGTCAACGTTGTATAGGCCTGGACACAGTGGAGCAAGTCAGTCATCACAAGTTACTTAGTTGTGGTCTAAGATAAACCAATTGATAATTTTGCTCTCAAGGTTTTATAGTGGTTTAGTGATTTTCACAGCTATATGCTTTTCTTTGGCAGGCTGTTTTCGAACGACTGATGCTACAAAACCCTGCTGAGATGATCGTTAAATCAACTAAGTTTTCCTCAGACCTTCGGAAAGTTCGAGCTGCATCAGTTTCTGACCCCTTAAAATATCTTGCCAGTAGTTATGTGGAATCAGAGAAGAGAATCCCAAACATTGAGGTGAAAATATTGACTGAATAGTACCAATTATCAGTTACCGTTACTTGAGTTCTGTTGCCGAGGACATCGTCGTTGAGATTGTTGTTGTGCTGTTGCTTCTCTTTACTCTCTTGCCAATTATTATCAAACCACCAAAACAACACTGACATAATGATGTGTTACTGAATGTGGATCCATATGTGCATTTTTTCCTATAGGAAGTTCTACACAATACCTGTAAAGAAAAGTTCACCAGCATTATTGTGGCTAATGTGAAGATGTATTTAATCCACCCTGAGGTGTTTGGTGTGGAGGCAGTTTCTGGCAAGACCTTAGTGGATCTCTTACTAGAAACTAGTGGGACAAGAGGTACCTTAAATGTTCTAGTCTTGTTGTGGGAGTATGAATTAGATATTTTTAGATTATTACTTAATTATAGTACAACAAATCGGTTGTCACATTAAATGGGATAAAAACAAATTCATGAGATAGGGTCATGTTGCAGCAGTCGTTGATTATTCTGTTCTGTAAATGTTCTATATGAATCAAAATGGAATTGCCTTTTCACAAACAATCATCATTTTATGCAATGAGCAATCATTAAAATATTGCCGACAACTGTGCCACAGTATGAGTATTACAAGTCCTTTAACAGTTGTTAGCTTAGACCTTGAGTTGTTTATCCTTCCTCTCTTGCCCTTTTATTGTTGTTCTGATGAATGTATTACTCTCATCAACTTGAAGCTGTATCAATATGAAGATCCATACCTTCTCTGTGTGATGTTACAGATGGGGATCTCCTATATGACTTGTTCGGGAGAGTTGCCAAAGAGATTGACAGCACTCCTGATGAGGGAAGTGTGTGGGAGGCTCTTCATCCTGTACTAGCTGAGATTCATTCTCGTTGTAAAGAATGCACCCTGGGTACAGGACCCATATTAAATTATTGTGAGCTTCTGATGATGTTTACAAAGACGGAGAGTCTGGTTCAGGTGAGCTTGATGATACATGAGTTATTTAGATAAAGCATGTGTATTAAAGTTTCCATGTGCGATACCATGTGAGACTTTGCACTGAAGTATCCTGTATGAGCAGGTGTGGGTTTAGTGCAAGTCTCTGATAGGGTTTGTTTAGTACAGTGTATATTATCACTTAAAAGTTGGTTTCCCCTTTAGTTGCATTATCAATTTTGCATCCTTAAGTTGGATGAAACATATTTATATGGTGTGTACTTTCAGATTTTTGATATTAGAGAAGGGAGTAGTAGAAAAAGTTAACAATTATGTGGCACAACTTGGAAGTTTTCCAGAATTCTGTATTCCATCATGCTTATCATGTACCTTGACATGGAATGGGTGTTTCAGACATTTTTGTCTGATGAGGTGCATGTCCTTGTGATTCAAATGACCAAGTCCGGTTTCTGCTTTCTCACCAAACTAAAACAAAACCTCAATGCCCACCAGAATTTCTCATCTTGGTGAATCCTTCCTACCTGTCTCAGGTGTTCATGCGATACATCACGCCAGCCAATGCCCATAATGGTAAGGCTTATGAGAACACATTGCTTGGATCCATCCTCTCCATCAGCTGTGCTGCCTCCAATAACAGCGGTCCCTACGAGTTCTTCAACAACCCGTCTCGGTCATCGAAACAGGAGCATGATGCCACTGAGGGCAGTATACAACAGGTGAGTTATTAGCGAGTGTAGGGCTTAACCTGGGTTACTCATCACCTGTGAGTGTGTGTGTAAAGGCTTCATGGATAATTTACTGGGTCAGGTGTTATGCTTTGCATCAGGCTGTGTATGAACTGGGATAATTGCTTCTACCTTCTTATTCATCGCTTATTATTTGGTCTACTTTCATCATTCAAAGTTTATCCAACATTGCATCACAGCAGATGTTAGATGTATCAATGTGTGTGAGTTAATATCATTATTGTGTTATCTTTGCTTTCAAGCCTCTGGGAATGCTGACAGAAAGCGTGTATAGATTAGTGTATGGTGTGCTCAAGTCAGGACCCACTGGCAAATCCCTCATGCTGCAGTGGCTGGGTTCTTGTATCCAGGCCAACAAAGGTGAAAAATTCTCACTGTACAGATGTATTTAATAATAAAAAAATTAAGACTGTCATTATTTATCAAATTTATTGTTATTTTCCCTGCAGACCGAGCCAAGTTGTGGAGCAATACATACATGCCCCAGATCTTCCAGGCAATGTGTGCGTCTGATGGATTCTTCCTCAACTTATGCTCAGTCATGCTTCAGTTGTGCGCCCCGTTCTCTCAGCCAAGATCACCTCGCCTTCTGCGTGTACAACCCACCTACTGTATGGCTACTGTTGGGGCACCTGATGTTGTGAAACAGAGGAATGTCCACATGATAGGTAGGAGTTAATGTTAAAATGGATTGTTATATTGACTGTGGATTATTCTGCCAGGAATTTAGCCATCTTGTACAAGAAATTACATAATAACACTGACTGCTGCTGCTTAATGGGAGAGAAACTGGTAGTTTTCGATTTATCATGAACACAGTTATTGTGTGTGTCAATTCACATTGCAAAACATTCCTCTTCAAGCTTTGCTATTTATGTCCAATGCAAAATTCTGTAGTCATTAGTTGTTGACGTTTGCACTGTCATTATAATATCCAGGTCTTGATGAGACAAGTCTAGTGCCAGGACCCTCAGAGGAAGCTGCTAATGAGCGCCCTCAAGTAGAGAAAGAGTACAGCTTCGTTAGCGAGTGTTTCTTCATGTCCCACTACTGTCTTCATGTGGGCTTCCACGTGGTTCATGAGAGGTAGGAGTTTTCTGGGAGTTTGGTTAGGAGTGTTTGTGTGGGTGTTAGTTTATGTTTAGCGATAGTTGTTGATATAAATTATATAACTATTATATTTGGTGCGAGTTGATTGAATATTTGGTTGGACATGATTTATCTTTTGTTTGTTAAGATTTATGAAGCTCAACCAAGATCTGCACCGGATTCAAAGTGTGTACATGGATATTGTACGCCAAGGGGGAGACAACTCCCAGGCTGGACAGAGTCTCAAAACACAGATGGAGAAAGGTGTGATGAAGATAGGACCACCATGTGGTGTTACTGATGACAATTAAGATTGCCATTTCAACCGCATGTCCTTCTGCTAAATTGCTTTGTGTAGCATTCAAACATCCTTTCCCTGTTGCAGCCATGACAGTATTCCTTTGTTTGAAAGCCGCTCTCACTGAACCACGGCTACTGGACCTCTGCTTCAACTTTCATGTTGCTACGGCAACATATCTTGTTCACATGGCAACTGATGGTGGATCACAGTCGTTCTCGGAAGTCATGTTCCCATTACCGGAGAAAGCGCCAGTCTTACTTTCCTGCATTCCAGAGTTTATGGCTGAAAATATATTAGATTATTTGTTATTTTTGAGGCGTTTCAAAGACTCAATGTATGAGGTATGGTATTAGGATAGACAACATTCTTACTGAAGAGTGTTGATCTAATTAAACTTGTAATATCTTTTATAAGCAGAGAAAATTGTATGAGACTAACAATAATGCACTTTTCCCATCATTTGGATTGACATCTGATGCTATTTTCAAACCTGTTTTATTGAGGGTGTCTGTTAAATTTTTATTTAAAAATTGATTGTGTTATAAATGTGAATATTCCTGGATGCATTAATTTCCCATTGACAACGTAAGGTGATTGGACTTACAGATGGTGGGAGACCGGTTAGAACACATCATGACCTTCATTCTGGTCATGATGGGCAGCCCCCAGTTCGTGAGGAATCCTCATCTCCGTGCCCGTATGGCTGAGGCTCTCGAAGCACTGCTTCCTCCCAAAGACAATAACACGCATCTCATGATGAGGTCAGCAGATAAACTCCTCATTTCTTATTGAAACACTGGAAATGTCCTCATAGTTTTGTGTTTTCAATACAAGATGCATTGAATAATTCTTAGATTTTAAAATTCAAGCGGGGTTCCTATACTGTTGTTTCCACTCATTGGCTGGTGTTGTTACAGCATGCAGAGGGAGACACTGTTGGCCAGGCATCCCCTGGTGTGTGAGCTGGCGCCCACATTGATGAGAGTGTTTGTGAGCATTGAGATGACAGGTCAGGGGGTGGAGTTTGAACAGAAGTTCAACTACAGAAGACCCATGTATAATATCCTGGAGTACATATGGAAAATTGAGGTGCATCGTAAAGCATTTAAGGTAGGTGTTTATCACTTCATTGTTCTCTTCTGGTCTGCTATACAGCTTCAGAATAAATATATTTTAATTTTTTTTGTTGAAGAAAATTAAAATATTTGTTTTGATTTTCAAATGATGCTGTCTATGAAGAAAAGCATCTGAAATGTACATATCTTTGTACCGATTTAAACAAGGTTTCTTTGTTGCAGGATTTGGCTGATACTGCACTCGACCACGTTAATGATGCACAACCTCCACTCTTCCTCCACTTCATCAACCTCCTCATCAATGATGCTATATTCCTCCTTGATGAAGCCCTCTCTGTGAGTCATTATTGATTACTGTTCTAATGTTGATAATATATGTGTTGTGAAGCTAAGTTTCCAGTTATTCCAATATCATCAGTTGGACTGGTATGTTCAACACTTCTGTTGTTGTCATCGGTGAGAGACCTGTTGTATGAAATCATATTTTAAAAAATATGCATTTCCTTGGAACTGCTAGATGGTGTATTTACAATTTGGATGTGGTCCCTTTCTTCTACTGAAAAAAATGGTCATTTTATTGTCCAACGATTGGTTGTTTCTAGTATGCTCATTTGAGGTGGTTCTGTTTCTCAGTACATGAGTCAGATCAAGGAGAAACAAGGAGAGCAGGACTCTGGTGCACTGCGTGAACTCTCTGAGCAGCAGCGAATGGAAGCCAATTCCAACTTCTCACACTTGTCAATGCTGGCTAAATTCCACAACCTCATGGCCCGTGACACAATCCACTCTCTAGAAATGATGTCTAGGGAAATCAAGAGCATGTTTAACCATGCTGTGCTGGTGGACCGAGTGGCTGGAATGCTCAACTACTTCCTGCTGCATCTGGTCAGTATCTTTGGTAATAATGATAATAGAACTTCTGTCCGTCATATATATTAACCAATGATTCATCCCTGGCAAATCTGGCACAGAGTGGATGTTAAGTCAATCCTATGTAACAACTACTTTAAGTTATAAATACCAGTAATTCATCCCTGGCAAATCTTATAATTCATTTCCACTCCCATCATTGGTATAAAGTCTATACAGCAAAAGAGCTTGTTTCTTTACTAAGCTCACTTAAGCTGTCTGTGCAATGAGCCTTAGGAGAACTGCTGCCACAAATCGAAAGGTATTTGCGACTATAAGGCTGAAGTCGCATCAATTACTGTATGGTAGCTATCTTACCAGGTAACCAGCTACGTTGGTGTGTTGGAAGACGGACATGCGGGAACCTTAGCCTCGAGGCGAATAGATGTTGATGTTGTTGATGGTCATGACTCTGTGCATTTATAAGCTCTTTTTATAGCGCCTATTACCAAATATCCCTACCAGAATTAAAACCATCAATATAAAAATAACATAACCTTATTTGTCCAGGTTGGTCCCAAGAAAAAGAATCTCAAAGTGAAGGACTTTGACCGTTTTGAGTTCAAACCCCAGGAGTTGGTGTCCAATATCTGTGCTATCTACATTAACATGGGTGGTGAGGATGCCTTCTGTGTGGCTGTATCCAATGATGGCCGCTCGTACTCCAGCAGCCTCTTCACACAGGCCAAACAGGTGCTTGAGAAAATACACCAACCCCCTGAGGTAATCATGCAGTTTACAGAAGTCGCAGCCAAGGTCAAGGTTAGTTGGTGGCATATTTATAAAAAAAAAAAAACTGCTGTACATTATTCAAAATTAAAATTATCTTGATGTCATAGCTGGACCAACAACAGTGGTAATTGCTGATCAATTAGTCATTCTTCATTGAGAATAAATCCTCATCAGCAATGGCTCTAATTGTCATTGTGCAGGCGCTGTGTGAGTCAAGACAAGGTGAGGATGAGCTGGTGGGTGAGGCTCCCGAGGAGTTCCTGGACCCCATTATGGGCACTCTAATGACTGACCCAGTAAAGCTACCCTCATCCGGGCTCATCGTCGATCGGACAACCATAGCAAGACATCTGCTCAGGTGAGTGGTCACACGTGTGGCTTTTGCAACCTTGGATTTTACTTCTTAATGTGTTTGTTAATTTTTTCCTAGATCTGTCATGTTCCATGGATGTGATGAATATCCGAGATGAGATACGCTTCACAGGGATTAATGGTTTTATATACATACATATTTATACTTGGATCTTATGTTATGCTATTATTTTTTTCTATTTTTAAACCAGACATACATGCCATTAACACAATGTCTACCTTCATCCACATGTCAGACAAATTCAAACATAAGCAGACAGTAAAAAGAAGTCAATTACAGTAAAAACTTCCCGGCACACAATAGTCCTCCAGTTTGAATATTCTTAACAATACACAGCGAATGATAAGCTTTATTTGTACAACAATAAATTAATTCCTATGCCAGTAAGCCTTCAAAAATATATAAGTGGCTTCTTCTCAATAAAGACCACCAGATGCCTTGAATGTTTACAGCTTTACCAGACAAGATAAAATCCAAACCTGTACACAAAGGACTGGGTAATTACAAGTTAAACCCACTGTCCCTTATGCACACATGCACATGCACCATTCCCAGTACCCACACAAATGCGAGACGGCTCAATGATCCATACGTCTGCAAATTAACACTGTGTTGATTGCCCTGCCAACAATCACAGCTTGTCTCGGAGGTCTACCTTCACTGACTTTTTGTCTCTACTGCCACACAAGACCCATAGAAGTCCAAATTGAACCACAAGAAACATTCAGACCTTGTCCTTCTTCCACACAATGCAAATTGGATACATTATCAATCATATTCGTCAATTATTCAGCCTCTAATCTTGCAGGTTAATACGCTAATAGTTAATAACTTTAGAGATAAACTCTACCCATAAGACAATATTATCTTCTCCCACTCGAACAATACAAATTGAATTAATGTGTTGTTTTGTATTCGGGCCTACATGTAAGATAGTGGTGGCATGAGATGTGTTTATAAATGAGAGCATCATGGCTCTTCATGTCACTAATCAGACGGGGAAGATCTTTAATGCATGATTGTTATCACTGACCGCAGTGACCAGACAGATCCGTTCAACCGAGCCCCACTGACGATGGACTTGGTGGAAGCAGCCACAGAGCTGAAGGACAGCATCAAGACATGGTTGACAGAACAGAAGAAAAGTTGATGGACACTAGGAAGTGATTTGTTGATTATAATGAAAGTGCAATGCCATGAAGCAATGAAATCATGATTAGGATCGAAATATTTTAGTTAATGTTGTGATTTGATTGTTAAATATTTATTGTTTAAGTCATATTTAATGATTCATCTTTGAGTCTTATGTTTGTTCAATATAAAATATTTGTACAAGCTTTCCCAATATAAGCCCCAGGTTGATAAATATACTGATTTTATTTCCATGGTGTATTCAGCAATGGAAGTACAGGTTTTATATGGTATGGAAAGCCTGGAATGTGAAAGGGGTCTGGCATTGATTGTTTTCCAGTCAGTTGATAATTCAAAATCCATGATATTATTGTTAAGGTTACTTAGGGAATTCAATGTGTTAACTGTATATGACTTCTTCTCTTGGAATAATGATAAAAATCATAGCCCTGCAGGACGTCTACGTAGAATGAAATGGTAAGTCACCTCAGGACTACAAAAGTCTATTTCAATAAATATCCCTGACAGTTTTCTGATTATTTTGTGATTGTGATCATTAATAAAAACAACACGAGCACTGATACGTGACATTATTTAGTAAAGGAAAATCATCTCTTTTTGAACTCTCCACGTATGAGACTATTTGGGCTGTCCTTGGTTATGCGTCTTGGTAGCACTATCTGGTTGCATCAGGTCCTTCATCAAGAACCCGGGGCAGAGGTCAAAGGAGATGTTAAATGTCCTCTTGCACTTAAGGTTAAAGGACAGGATGAGGTCAATGAATGTATTGAGATCCACCACAATAAAGATTCACATCTTGTGCCATGGATAGGCCAGCCTTGTTCCAAAATACTGGGTCATTGACAGAAAATTGCTTTTGGGCTACACCCTTGGGATTCTGCTGATGGGAAATAATGTCGCTGTTGTTTTGATTATTTAATGGCTGTATTTTCCATGTAACCAGGAAATTTTACTTGCAATGACCTACAGCATTTAGTGTAGCTCTATTGAACCAAGTTTGGGAGTTAGTGTTGTCATTGTTGTGTCAAGCATTTTATCAAATGTAACTTATGTTTTACTAAGTATGCCATCCCTTAAGCTAAAAAAATGTATCATGGCTATTATTCAACACGCAGGCGGAGTCCAACTTATTATGCCGCGGTTGATATCATCAATCAACGTTCTGTGTCACAGCAAATATGTCGGGAAATTTAAATTAGGAAAAAGTTGGTGCATACAATCAACACAATCCCATTCTTCACTGTTGTGTACGATGGCTGTGTCTAATTGTCGGGGAGGCAGTGATTTTTATCAAATTTGGATTAGCGCCATGAGGGCTTGATTTATGACTCAACAACGCAATTTATATCGCTTGGGGTTTGAACTTGAGCATGTGTGGACGTTTTTGTGCCCAAACCGCTACCAGCCAGCGCGACGGTGACGCTCGTGGTCACCGGCTCACGCGCGTTCAATCTGCAGCCTGACGCATTTATTCTTTGGTCCCCTCTGCCACTTACAGCAACTCACCCGCGCTTGTTAACCCCGACTGCGCACAATATATCATGGGATATTGTAGAAATATCACTACACATGCCTCTATTCATAAACCACATCGGTGGTTATTACAAACCCCTCCATTCTTGAAATAATAAAATCTGTCCTATATGTTTTTTCTGTTACATACTATACTATTTTTCAGTCCCCACCCAAATGGCTTCTAAATGTTAACTTCATTTTGATGAAACAATCATCATAATGGTTTCGAAACAGGTATGATTTCAAAATTAATGCAAAAACGTAAAACACTACCAGTAATAAATATTGACTAGTGGGTATTAACAAAAGCATGAAGGTAAGAATAGATATCTACATTGACCCACCACTGCGTACTTACACCAATCCAACAGACACCTGTCTGACGTTGACACTTGATGTTAACACTATTAAAACCAGACACCTGCCGATGCCCACAAGCTATATTTTCGGCGGACCAAAATTTCAAAATCACCTTTGGAGATGTCCGCATCCAGTCGTTGGTATGTGTAAACAGCATCATTCCCATCAAACATAAGGTGAAATCAATCAATGAATCCAGGAACCTGAGACACCACCTTCCAAGGGTAAGCTACTTGTTCCTCTTTGCTATCAATGGTATCAATTAGAATATGTCTAAACCTCTTGCCCACCAACATGTGCTGACATGCTTCTGTTGCAGGGTCTCTAAGGCTTGTTAGCAGTAAGCTCTCTCACACATGACTCCTTCTTTGCAGTCCGCTTCAGAGACTAGGCAGTTTTGACCACTTTTGATAGTATCAACGCCTCTCTCATGATAGATGCGGCCCACTCTATTGGCCCGTAGGTCAACCTATGACTCCGATTGGGCAGTTTTTCCTCTCTATATGGGTTTACTCAGCAGCGAAAGATGTAGCAGCTGTCTCAAGCTGTCTCAGCTGTGATCAGAACGCTGTTCTGAAGGGATCGTGATATGGGGGGGGGGGGGGTGTGGTTGGGATATTGCCACTGGATACGTAAACAGTGTTGCCTATGGTTGGGTTACCTTTGCTGATGCCAAAACAGCGTTTTAGCGCAATCTCGGCGCATGAATGTAAGTGAAAAAAAAATCGCCTTCACTTAGACAGCCAGCGGGATGGGGTCAAAACATATCGATTCTGTCATAGTTCCCGAATGAGCACGCCTGAATTCTGCAATGTGTGGAAAGTAGACAATTCACGGAACTAGTGAACTCTGGGGTTTCGATTCTCTCCACCGCCTCAGCCTTGAGCCAGAGAGAGTTGTGTCAGTGGGAGTGGGAATGGGAACCTAGACTAGCCCCCGAGAATAATTCAGAAATATTCCCGAGAAGTGGTTATTTTATTTAATTTTTGTTTTAGGAATAATGAAAACAACGTATCAAAATATAAATGACTGTTGAAGCGTTTTGTCAGAAGCGGATTATTCAAACCAACGGACGTTATAGTCGTCTACCGTAGCGCAATTCGTCACGTCGCGCGTCGCTCTAACTAGCTCAGAGCTGCCGAGTCTAGATCAAAAGGATCCAGCAACGGACAAACTGTGTCTATGTTCTTGTCTGTATATAACCTTCACGCTCACACATCTCCATTTATATAACCTATACGGTTAAACCATTTGCGGCCAAACTGCTCTGCAACTGTTCTCAATCTGGACATCATTTCCCTGAAGCGAAAAGTTCTTTTAATAACTGAACATCACTTTCTTGAAGCAAAAAAATATTTCAAACACTGAGTTGCTTTGTGATAACGGGTGTGTTAGGATTTTCAGAAACTATGACGGAATGTGTTTTGACTACAACCAAACAAACGGCTTGCGGCCGTCATATGTTTCCTCAACCTTAAAACGCGCCGTTCGAGAGACGTTTTAGAATGCTCCTAACATAAAACTGAAGAACTTGATTTAAAAACGGTCTAGACATATCTCAACATCGTTAAATAATCCAACGCAGTGAATATATCAAGCGTATTAGACTTCGAACATTTTTATTGTATAAAGACAATTGAATGCACAACAATGAATTTACTCGGGTGACGAATATCGTAAACAATCGATTATAAACTGGCACAAGTCCCTGCAGCGCGTTAAGGACACGTCGAACGATCTGCTACGTACATGGTTAAACTCATTTATTCCCGCAAAGGGCCGCTTCCTGTCCCTTACAGCAAGAGTGCAAGAGAGCGCGCCACATTTCGGGCGAAACCCGGGGGGGAAATGGGTTAAACTGTATTGCATATGACATAGATGCGTGGTTCTGCAGGTGCAACAATTAACCATATCGAACCAAGTGCGGGAGCTGCTGCTGCGCTCCCTCTTAACAAGATATTAACAAATGACGTTGATCTGTTGGGCTAACAACAATATCTCCAAGGAAAGAATGTTTCCTGAGCTGTAACGCCTGAGGGCCGATGTAATGAGCTGGGAAGTGCTGTGCACCAGTCGGGTGAGTGCGTTAGGGATTACCCAACAGACCAACATCAGGTTTTATTACCTTAGGGAGTGCAGAAGCATCTCCCGTACTTGTTTCGCAAGAGCTAGTTAGGGAGATGGATCTCAAAGGACAGCCGACATTCAAAGAAGAAGCTCTTCGCCCTACTCCCATCTGGAAGGAGGCTCAGACACCTGTCAGCAAGAGTGAGCGAGACTATTAGACCGCACAACACCTTAAATCATTGAACATCACTTGTCACATAATGCGCTCCTTCCATATAAAAGTTTATAACGTCTATTTATATCATAACGCCAGACCTTACATGTTCTGTCTTGTTATTTATCCACAAGCATATTCATAATGCCAGGGCCTCTAAGGGGCTTAAATTTGCACCTTATCGAAATATTAATATAATTCCGCAACAATAACTTTTTATTATGCACTACGTTCGGGATGGTACGCTGATTTGGAACACAACGAATCATTTGTCATCGATTTGACAGTAAACCGGATGTTTAGATATAAATACCCTTGAACTGTTGAAAGCTTAAGTGGTTTTCGAATGTCGTTGTCGCAAATACAATAAATGGCAAGCGAGTATTATATGAACGACTATCATAAAATGTGCTTTTCTGCTGATAGGTCTATAGTGCTTGTAGAATGTAATATCAAACAGGCATTCGTTAGCCACCAGAATCCGACATCACCATAAACCATGATGTGTGTAGATTTCTATTCAACGTTCATTCCAATAAAACTTACGGATCATGACAGAATCAGAACAAACGTGTCGCTGACACGATCTTTTTCAACATCTCAGTCGTCTTACAAAGTGGCTCTGCCTGTTAAGTTATTAGATGCATATGGTTCAGTTATGATACTGGTATGATTTAGAGACGACCATTCCTTTGTTCACACTGCTATGATATGGACTGAGGCGATAGCTTGTAGGGCGGTGTAATAAAGGAGACAGAGGAGAAAGAGATCTAGGAATGGAGACAGATTTGATAGTGGTGTAGGACTGGGGGTGTAAGAATGGAGACAGATTTGATAGTGGTGTAGGACTGGGGGTGCAGGAATGGAGACAGATTTGATAGTGGTGTAGGGCTGGGGGTGAAGGAATGGAGACAGATTTGATAGTGGTGTAGGGCTGGGGGTGTAGGAATGGAGACAGATTTGATAGTGGTGTAGGACTGGGGGTGTAGGAATAGGGACTGATTTGATAGTGATGTAGGACTGGGGGCGTAGGAATGGAGACAGATTGATGGCGGTGTAGTGATGGGGACAAAGAAGAAAGAGGTTTAGGAATGGATACAACGTGTGTAGGAATGGGGATAGGGATGACAGGGGCGTATGAATGGGGACAGAGGAGACAGGGGCGTAGGAATGGGGACAGAGGAGACAGGGGTGTAGGAATGAGGACTGAGCTGATGGGAATATAGTAATGGGACATATGAAACAGAGATGTAGGAATGGCGATACAAGTGAATGGGGATATAAATGTTGGTGTTGGGACAAAGGTTATGTGGGTTGTAGGGATTTAGACAAAGTGGGGGGGGGGTGAGATATAGAAAGCGGGGCAGAGATGATAGGGGCGAGGTGTAGGCAGAGATATGTATCGGATATAGGATTGGGGGCTGGTGTGAATGGGGTTAAGGAATGTGAATGGAAATGAAAGAGTTGTACGAATGGTGAGAGGGGAGAGGTAAGTATATGAATATAGGGACTGAGACTAAAGGAATGTTGGAGTGGAGATACAGGTACAAATTGTGTGGAGATTACGAGATTATTGTGGGTTATAGTAACGGATAAATAGAGTTGGCGGACGCGGGTGGGACGGGGCATGTCGGGCTGTAAAACACCGTTTGGACGAAGGTCGATGAATTTCCACTGTGTCCATGAAACAAGAATGTTACAAATGAAATCACTGTGAAACAAGTCACTGTGTATGAGGATGACCCGATTCATGCATGGCTGCTGGTCTGTCGGTTGTTTGTTTCGTAGCGTAAAATGCAATTCTGACTGCATGATATTGCAGAAATTCAATCCGACCCTTCGGATAAACAGTGTATGTCCCCTAAGGTCATTTGTTTAGTGCAAGATATGTTCATGTTACCAGGCCATCAGACCGCCAGATTTTCGTTTCATCGATTGTTCGACCGGTCCGTCGTATCACGGTGGTGCACACAATGACAGAAACCTTTCTGAGGGGAACACTGCAACTGAATTATATGCACTGAGCCATGGTCGCAGTACCCATTGACCCATAGGTAGGCTTTGTTATCCTACCTTGCCGTACAATGGTTCAAGCTCACCTGTCATTAACCTGTTAACACAGGATGCGTTAGAGTGATGTACTAGTCAGGTATTATTAAGACAGACTGTTGGCGCCAGACATCTTACCGCTGTATTGAAAACGAAAGTGATTTGCTACCAGTCAGCAGGTACGCAAGGCAGAAGAGGTCACTACGTTCGAGAACCCATAACAGTAAATACATTGTAAAAACACAGTTTAGTTTCCGCGTACAACGCACACGCGCCAGGCACATAAAAGTAAACTCTCTCATTGTACACATAGTTATCCGATCCCACTCATTGTACACATAGTTCCCCGATCCCTCCCAATATACCAAATGTAGCCGCCCCACATCTCTCATTCTACATGTAGTAGTCCTACACCTCTCATTATTGTTTTTGTAGCAGTCCTACTTCTCTTATTGTATTTGTAGTAGTTCTTCTTCTCACATTGTATTTGTAGTAGTCCTACTTCTCTCATTGTAAATGAAGTAGTTCTTCTGCTGGTTTTAGCACCTGGCGGCAAAGGTGAAGGCTATCGGTGGCACAATTGGTCGCCTAAAGGGGCAGTAAGGTGATGAAAGATCAAAATTGAGATATTGCTCCCGAAATTGACATCCACAAAACTTATGAAAACCTATTACATTTGAATCATGCACTAGTTTCTGTCAGCGACTGGTACTGGGCAAAGTTGTGCCACACGAACAAGCAACAGCATCTGAACGGTAAAGAATCTTCCGAAACGACTGGATTAAAAAAAAAAAAAAAATGTGGAAACGCCATACGGGATTATCCCAAAAACATGACAATGCCCCATAGTGACCTCAATGTAAAACTGCGAGTGTCATCCATCGGCCAAACGGCTCAACACGAGTCCATATATGGTCATGTGCAAATAAAGTGTGACTTTTATCGGATATAAAAGGATAGGCAGTGTTAGATAATTGAACAATACAGCAGATTTATTTTTAGTACAAGAATATTACAATCAGCCAATCGGGTGCTAATTTTACACATCAAAATATCCAGAAATCATACGATTTCATTTATCTAAGTCAAAAAATTCTCTACAATTAACAGTATTGTCTTAAAACAATGGTGATCGCAGGTTGGTAATGAAAAATATAAGCGCTAACTCTGTTTCAGTTGCAGGGAATGAATAATGCACCTCGTGTAGTTTAAATACCGCCCGTTATACCTCACATACATGGTTATCTCTAAGATATAGGATCTGACTGTCGCATGCCAACGCCTTGCGCGCGGACTCAAAGTTGTTCTAGAAACATCACCATGAGTACTACTCACTGACATCACGTTGTGGATTAGCTAAACTCTTTAATGAGTTGGTGAACACTTTAGCATTGTACAGTACTTGAAAGCTGTGCGGAAAAAGGGGTCGTGTGGGTAGAAGTGGGGATAGGGTAAATATCACTATTGTCACATACACCAGGATCTTGTGTGATAATAACATGTAATACGCTCTGAACTACGTGCCCGAGTTAACCATCATAACGGATTCATGCACTCTCACCCCATCCAACGACAAGAATGATGTGATCATGTCGGAATATCCGAATATTCCACATGCATCAAAACCCTCACCTCTCTCTTTTTTAAAACTTGACTTCTTCAACTTCGTTCGTGTGTCTCTCTACTGTATCCAAACCCGATCTACATCTATTTAAATCTAGCCTTTCTCCAATCATTAACTTAACCCTGGATGGTCATTGATATATTATCTATATTACCTCCTATACGGTGTTTTTGAGCAGTCGGTTTTATTATCTTAGTGTACCAATAAAAAAATCCTGATTTGATTCGATCCAAATATAGCAAAGAGCAATGTCTCTTGGTGTCAAATAGATAATACCTGTGGAATTGGCCCTGCCAGTGTCTTACGCCGTGCACCAAGTGACCTTGGAATGTCGTACAGTTATTGACTCGACAGCCCCGATATAACTTAGAGGTAGCGCGGTGCACCAGGTATTGAGACGTCTCTAAGAAAGCCAGCTTCCGGTTTGTAATGGGAAGGACTATCTGAAGTTAGTACCTGGTAAACAGAGATAGCCTCCCCAGATTGGAGATTTTCCCATCTTGCATGGAGTGTTGGTCTATTTCAGTGTTGATACGTTTTATGTAATTTTAGTGTGACTGTCCTTACTTGAACTGTACTGAAATAGCATTCCTGGTATAAAGCATACGGTGAAAAGACGCTCAGGCGAGGTGTTTCGCAATGAAAACGAAAACATCATCGGCTTCTGTGTGCTATACTGAATACGAAAATCACCAATTAACCGCATTGGGGCAATTGATCAAATAGAAGAATACAGACATTCAAACAAAACAAAATCTCAGCATTTGCTTGTATTCGTTAAGTAATTGGGCAATGATCCCCAAGTCAATGCAGCAGCTGATCGTCAACAAAATTCAATACCAATTTGGTCGATTAGGTTGACGCGATGAAGTGAACGGATATTGAATTCCCTGGAACAACAGGCATAACGGATATAACAAGACAAGGTCACACACACACACACACACACACACACACACACACACACACACACACACACACACACACACACACACACACACACACACACACACACACACATATATATATATATATATATATATATATATATATATATATATATATGTGTATATGTATATTATAGATGTGTATACCTTTTATATACCTTCGTCTTAATCCCGATCCCAGTGTATACAAGTTGATCACAATCAAAGCGACCATCGTTCCACTGAATTACACCATACTTGATAGCATTACATCGACACAAGCTGTATGCCGACATGAGTGAATGAGTCTTGAAGTCCACATTCTTACAAAACTCGGAATGTTAATGTTCTTAACCATGACAGAACTATGTCAAGGTCGAAGGTGCTTTCGTGGATTCTAATCTTTTCGCGTTAAGCTTCGTGTCGACGAAAATAAACTAAATGTTACATTGTTGACTGGGGTTGGGGAGAGTGTGGTTGTGTGTGCATGTGTGTGTTTAGGGGGGCATGGTTGGTTTCTTCAGTATGTCTCAGTCCGTCATAATGCTGAAAGACATATTATATTTCTCCGGTACCCATTTTCCACTTGTCATTTGTCATGTAACGATACAAACGAATGCACGCATACTTTGGACGCCTCTGACAAGTTTCACAGTACATTCCTTATGACGATGTTATCGCTTTACGCGTGAATTCGATTTAAATAACCCAGCACCGAGCGACAGACGCATTAGAAAATGCACTGAAGTAGCCAAGGTCACGAAATGATGTTTTCATACCACTGGCTTATACTCATTGCACCAATTAATGTTTGATGCCGCAATAATACATTACCAAATCCTCATTGTGGCATTTCACATTTCTGCAAATGATGTTACAAAATTGTATCAATAATAGTACTATTGAATGATTCATAGAAGTGTGATGCGCGTTGAACTTAGTGGGGCGACATTGGTTGGATAAGTCTGGCACTGTGGGGACACCGCTCAATCCCAGCCATGATAGCTTTTCACCTCAAACTTCACGGATATGATCGCATGGATTTGTTTGTTTTCGTCAATCATTTGAGTACGAAGTTTTACTTGAAGTAGCAGGTGACATAAATGGCGGACGAACAGCAGGAGAAGCGATTCTGTCGAATGTTATTCCCTTGGTTGATACTCGCTGTCGTAGCCCTACAGGTGGTCACTCGCTGTCGTAGCCCTACAGGTGGTCACTCGCTGTCGTAGCCCTACAGGTGGTCACTCGCTGTCGTAGCCCTACAGGTGGTCACTCGCTGTCGTAGCCCTACAGGTGGTCAATTGTCGCCCAACGTCGATACATTCCGACGTAATACAGGAATCAAGAACTACAACCCGACGCATATAGCATGTTAAACCTGCCGAGTTATTTGTGGATTTCGCATGATTGGATATCAATTAACAATGTGCAGGCACGTTCTGTCGGTGCATAACCCTGCGTACCATGCTACAAATGTTACAACAAATTCCCCTTGGGTTTTACTGTAATGAATCTAGGACGTCATAACGACATGACAATGCTATGATACGTCCACACAGGGCTATTGCCATCGAACTATTGTACAGCTTTTCGTCTATGATATATTCAGGGTATATGCTTGGTTCAACAATCCACACACGTTTCATTGATCTTCAAAAATTTTAATAGTGGAATAATAGTAGCTTTTTTTCCATTTGTGCTATGCCGGCACATGGTCTTTCCGTCTCATAAAGGTACTTGTTTTTAGCTATGTACCATTTCACAATTTCTTATTGCCGTCTTCTGTCATCTAATTGCCAGGATATATCGATGAGATACGACCTTGAATTGCGTTGCTCTTACCCTGTCGCTCGTTCTGTTGCGGGTTTCTGCTCATGTATTTCATGCATTGCGTCGTACGCATCACGCCACATCGTATTTCATCATGGAGCGGGTGAATTATGTCAAGCACAGTAGCAGGTGTCGTGTGCAACTTGGTTTATAGCTTACCCAACCAGCTGCTTATCGAAAGTTGTTGCAGTCGACTACAATGAAACAAACTACCCGCAGAAAAAAATGACAGCGATGAGGATAGCACACAACGGACACGTTTTGAAATGGGGGCATATATATATAGATATATATATATATATATATATATATATATATATATATATATAGATATATATATAGATATATATCTATATAGAGATATATATATATATATATAGAGATATATATCTATATATAGAGAGATATCTATATCTCTATATAGATATATATAGATATATCTCTATATATAGATCTATATCTCTCTATATATCTCTAGATCTCTCTCTATATATATCTCTATCTCTCTATATATATATATCTCTATATATATATCTCTATATATATATATATCTATATATCTATATATATATATATATATATATATATATATATATATATGTAATGAGGCGCTATTACTGTTATCACAGTCAACATGCGGTGAACTTTGGTGAATGAATCCATGCATCCATGCATGGATAATTTATCTTTGTCTTGACTAATGAAACCTGCTGTGAATATTTTTATTTTTTCTTAAGTAGAATCCATTTAACAGCTTCACTTATGTGTATTGGTCTCTTTACCTCTATATTTTCTTTGCCCTTTGTTGGCTTATCTTTCATATCGAATTGTTCGGCGAGCTATGTCTCCTGCGGGGTTTAGGGATAAACCAACTGGGGTCATCAAGTGCAAACCGAAAATATCAATACAGCCGTAGCTTTCTGCGCGCCGGGGTCGTTGGCAAAACTGGGGCTCATATTGAGGTCTGTCATCGAGTTCGTTTGTCACCTGAAGCGGGCTCGGGAGTTGAAAAGAAGCGACTGTCAGCAGAAATGTTCATCTTAATAATGTCCCTCTAGTGAGTAACGAGTGTTTGACAAGGCGTTGACTTATCTGGGACGGGGTAGGATTTATGTTCCTGTTATTAATGCGGGACACCGGCATGTGGTAGGTTAGCTATGTACTATGTGATGCGAATCATTATACAGCACGCACTAATGTGACTTGACTTACATATTAGGCTTTATAAAACCAAAGAGATATGAATTTCGAATTCCGATAAAAAGTGCGTTAAACATCTATAACACGATTAATGCCAACCGCTTACGTAATTTTTATTTTGCTTTTTTAGATATGATCATGTACAAACAAAGAACCGACCAGAATTAACCTGATTCGCATCGAGAGCTCGTAATTAATCATCGATGGCGATTAATTAATGACGAAGCGAATTGGACATATGTTACTGAGTGCACAGGCAAATCTGCACCCGTCGACCCTAGAAAGCCTCAGTTTTGGAGAGGGGCGTCGGGAGGTTACTTGCCACTTGTATCTCAAGGTGGAATGCCGAGGGCGGGGCTTTCGCAGCCAAAGACCAGGGTAAGATGGGAGGAGTCTTACTGAACTAAAACAAAAAAATCGTTTGGAATCTCCCGAGTCATCAAGGATGATAAAGGTGCACTGAGTGACCTGGAATGGTCGATTGATAGTTATATTTCCTCGCCCAACTTCTCTAAGGGGATTGTCATTAGCAGTACACTTTTTATGCGGTCAATATATCCATAAAGTAAGAAGTAATAGCCTGCTTACGGAATCTTGATACCTGACACAATATGACATCTCCAAGAGCAGCACATCTCGGTGCAGTGTTTGAAAAGAGTGTCCTGGGGTACGTACTAAATTCTATTACCAGTGAGGACTGGAGGGGGCACTCTCTTACAATTGATTGAGACCAATATCCACATATTATTGACTCGACTCCGTAACGAAAGAGCAGCGGATCTGGTTATAACTCACTGAGCACTCAACGTCATGTGTGTGTGTCGCGGTGCGTGTGCTGGAAATGCACCAAGTGAAACCCTGTTGTGACCCCAACAGCTCCAGGGGTGAAGTCTAAATGTAGATGGGAGCTTTCTCAAGTTAAAGGCGCTGCGGGTACAAATCACTCGAGTGAACGTTTAGGCTGACCGTCACTGAAATGCGGTGCCACAGTGACCTCATAATTTGCACGGGTGTCTCATATATAAACGAATTTGCAAACAAGATTGTGACATTCTTCTCTGATACATGCTGAGAGGAGGACGCTTCCTTTTATGCAAGCTGTTGGTTCATCAGGACTGTCTCATCATCTTTATAGAGTTCACCTCAGTGCAGCACACACCTGAACAGGTAAGCTCAGCATTTCACCTGACTTAGCAAACTGATTTCGATATTTTGCCGCTATGTTTTCGTGTTGCCTACATGAAAGCATTAGGTCCGTTCATTTGCACTCGTATTCAAACGATTATACCAACACACACGCCTCAGTTGCTGAAAATTTATTAGCAATGACATTTATGATCATCAAGTTGGAGTGAATAATTGATCGTCCCATTTCTGCATTTTCTCATCTATGCGATCGATCTGTGAATTTTTGAGCTGTTGAAATCATAGCGATGCATCAGTGATCTCAGATCAATAATGCACGACTCATCAGTTCGAGTTCAGGTAATCGACGCGACCAGGTGATAAGACGTGTCTAGCTCGGGGCTGGTTGACCCGATTAGCAAGGCCATCGGGGTGTGATGAAGGTTCGCTCACATTCTTCATGCCAGTTATCATGAGCCGGTGTACTTGTGAAGGACATTAATCGTGCGCTTGACTATAATTAACACAAGTCTGTTCTTGTTTTTGTACGGTGTTTTACCGCCTCTTAATGTTTTATGTAGCTGCGTGCGCAAGTGGTTGTGTATGTATGTGCACGTACGTGCGCACGCATATGCATGCATTCATTCATGTATGTATGTACAAGATTCGGCATATTGCAATCATCCGTATTTACGCATGGCATGACATGCAGAAACGCACCCACCTAATGCTACAGACGGACGCTTTCATATATACCGTTATTTCCGGTTTTAGTCTTCGATGTGGTATGTCGAGTTTTGGTGACCGACTATCCGATATCGAATGATGTGGATGCGCGTTGCCTTTTACAATTGAAATCTTTTAAATTCAGGATCGACAAACCTTGTTTTGTTATACATGTCACCTTTAAATGTTTGCATCTACCACGCTGTTACTAGCTTAATTGGACACTTTACCCAACTGCCGAAACCCGTTATTTTCCCGTTCCATTCTCCTTCTATAGAGCGCTTATTGTGGACAATAAACCTGCAACATTTCTCCGAAACAGACAATCTCTGGCAGAAACATGGCCTAAGTCCGAAGCAAAATGTTTACAGTTAAGAGAGATCACACAGTGAAGACATATGGCTGGAGAGAGAGAGAGAGAGAGAGAGAGAGAGAGAGAGAGAGAGAGAGAGAGAGAGAGAGAGAGAGAGAGAGAGAGAGATATGGGGGGGGGGGGGGTGCTGGAACTGAGGCGCAGTTTAATGCTTAGAGGAGTGAGTATTTTACGAGAAGAAATATAGCAATTTACTTATTCCTTACTGCTTGCGGGCCGGCTTGTTATTAATCACTATTTTGGTGCTCCCTAACAATGTGAATAAATCATTCGACGTCAACTTGTCCGTAGACCTGTCCCATCGGGGGTCGTGAAAGGTGCTGTGTATTTTATGAGCCTCGTTCAAAGTGCAATTTCAAGTAAAACATACATTGAAACGTGGCATAAAACTTAAGTGAACTATGACGCTTACAGTACGCAAAAAAGATTTATCAATGGCTGTCAAGCAGCTGTATTAAATAGACTATAACTATCCATCTGCTTCCCCAGCCGCCTCAGTCATGACCCATTTATCAAGTTATCGAGCTATGAAATCAAGGAGATAGATATGGGGGGTAGGGCGGGTGAGGAGATGAGATATATATGGGGTAGGGCGGGTGAGGTGGTGAGATAGATATGGCGGTAGGGCGGGTGAGGATGTGAGATAGATATGGAGGTAGGGCGGGTGAGGATGTGAGATAGGTATGGGGATAGGGTGGGTAAGGGGTGAGATAGATTTGGGGTAGGGCGGGTGAGGTGGTGAGATAGATATGGGGTAGGGCGGGTGAGGAGGTGAGATAGATATGGGGTAGGGCGGGTGAGGTGGTGAGATAGATTTGGGGTAGGGCGGGTGAGGGTGGTGAGATAGATATGGGGGTAGGGCGGGTGAGGAGGTGAGATATATATATATGGGGTAGGGCAGGTGAGGTGGTGAGATAGATTTGGGGTAGGGGCGGGTGAGGTGGTGAGATAGATATGGGGTAGGGCGGGTGAGGAGGTGAGATAGATATGGGGGTATGGCGGGTGAGGGGGTGAGATAGATATGGGGTAGGGCGGGTGAGGTGGTGAGATAGATATGGGGTAGGGCGGGTGAGGGGGTGAGACAGATATGGGGTAGGGCGGGTGAGGTGGTGAGATAGATTTGGGGTAGACCGGGTGAGGGGGTGAGATAGATATGGGGGTAGATCGGATGAGAAGGTGAGATATATATGGGGGTAGATCGGATGAGAAGGTGAGATAGATATGGGTAGGGCGGGCGAGGGGGTGAGGGCGGATGAGGGGGTGATATAGATATGGGGGTAGATCGGATGAGAATGTGCGATATATATAGGTAGGGCGGGTGATGGGGTGAGATAGATATGGGGGTAGAGCGGATGAGGGGTTGAGATAGACATGGGGTAGGGCGGGTAAGGGGGTGAGATAGATATGGGGTAGGGCGGGTGAGGGGGTGAGATAGATATGGGGGTAGGGTGGGGGAGCGGGTAGGTGCGTTGGTCAGAAATAGGTGTTTTAGTCGCTGGCTGAGTTGGTAGGAAATGGCAGTCGCTAATGCTTTTACGCCATTTTCAATAGCGTGGGTCGTGATAAGATTACAAGAGGAAATCGGCAATGGACATTCTTCTTGATAACTGGCTGGATCCGCGCCCAGCCTACGTCGAATGTCGAGTCCACTACGCTTGTGATGCTAGACGGAAAATGCTGTCCATTGGGTTAACCGCGTTAGTAGGTGTGCGGGTAGTCTATGTTCGGGTGATTCATCGAAGTAATGTCATAAGGCCATCTAGTCAACAAGGCGGCTATCCAGTTCCTTGAGATATGGTACAATATAGTAGCCCCCGATGATTGGATGGCATTCATTCGACACGGTATCCAGCAGCTTTTCATTATATTCCGCCATCGATTTGAAACGGCATCTAACAGTTCCCAATGATATGACGTTATGCATTATAACCGAGCTGTTCCGTTTCTAATTGTATGACACCATGCATTAAGCACAGAGTCTATCAGTTTCCAGTTGTATGACACCATGCATTAAGCACAGAGTCTATCAGTTTCCAGTTGTATGACACCATGCATTAAGCACAGAGTCTATCAGTTTCCAGTTGTATGACACCATGCATTAAGCACAGTCTATCAGTTTCCAGTTGTATGACACTATGCATTAAACACAGCCTATCGGTTTCTAATGGTATGACACCATGCATTAAGCGCCGAGTCAGTCAGTTTCTAATGATATTACGCAAACCATTTGAAACGGCGGCTATCAATTCAAGAGCACAATGACTGCTGACCAGTGCTGGCAAAATTCCCCTCGCTAATAACCTTGACCTTAGTCTGTCTGAACTTAGTCAACATGGCAGTGCACATTGGTATAAAATAAAACATAATTAGTCCTTGCCTTTCATGACACGGTGTACGATTTCAATTTATCCGTCGTGAATTGTATGACCTTTACCTTGTGACAGCAATGAGTCGTTGGTTGGGTATATTTATGTTCGATTCAGTCGTGGCTTGTTAGTTAGTATGCCCTGGAGGCACCCGCAAGTTGCCCACATATGGCACGTTATGATGCATTAAAAGCTTGTTAAAAATATGACATTCCCCCCGAGTTTCGGGTCAAGAACGTCGCACTATCGACTCCCGAATATAGACGCCATACACCCATATAATCTGACCTTCAGCTTTATTTACCGAAAAATAAGTCTTGCTGTGATGTCCTTAATTAACTTTCAAGTCATATAATATTTGACTGTGAAATCATCAAAATTCAACAATAAAATATACGAAAGGTACTATGTGTTATGCGTAGCTGCGCATGACGACGCATACCATTTGCCCTATCGATTATTTATTCATCAACATATCATACCCATGTGGTAATTCGATGCTAAAACAATTGTGTTGGACTTCCCTTGGGAAATATACAGGAAACACCCATCAGTACAATGACAACCAAGTACAAGTTGACATATTTCAATGCTGAAGGATTGGGAGAGACCGCTAGGTGGCTCTTTGCCGTGGCCGGGGTCGAGTTTCAGGATATCCGGTTAGAATTGGATGAGAAATGGAAATTCGAAGTCAAACCAAGTTAGTTGGTGTATGGGTTGTTCATTTGAGAAAAATATACATTTGCGCACCATCTATTATTTAAGAATATTATTAAAATATCTACTGAAGGCAAACTATGATAAATCTTAATTATAATTTATTTATTTAAATAAGATAAATAGTATTTATTGCTTCAAGTGATACGGCGTATCATTTATCGATTTCGTTCTAGGTACGCCATTCGGACAATTGCCAGTCTTGTCGGTGGACGGGGTTGAAATTGCACAAAGCAAGGCAGTGAGTCGATACCTAGCCCGAAAATTTGGTGAGAAGGCTATTGTTTTGATGATTCTCCTTGTATAATCAATTCCAGTTATTTTGTAACGAATGAGTGTGTTGACATGTTGGATGAACCTTTTGGTCCGGCCTTGGCTTAATATCGTAAATATTAGCATATCATTTAGGTTTGTTGCATTTGTTATCATTAATGTAAGCCTATGATTCCACTTTTGACTTAATGGATTGTCAATCAGGTTTGGTAGGAAGAAGTGACCTAGATGAGGCTCGTGCTGACATGATTGTAGACTGCTCGGAGGATATGAGGCTACCTGTGGTTCCCATCATATACGGCACTGACCCTCAGGCCCAGGTGAGCGGGTTTCTAGTTTTAGTTTTTAGCATTAGTTTAAGTTTATTGCTCAGAACATATACATGTTATGGAGCACACAACATACGTACATGTGATATGATATAAACAAAAAGATGACTAGTGACTTTACACACATTAAATGAGCGAGAATGCTAAAAGGAACGTCAGAAACAGTTTTATACTTGACAAATATGAATAAACTACTGACTATGGGAACGTTCCTTGTTCAGTAAAATACCTAATTTCTGTATAATAGTTTCAATTGCACATTGCACCAAGCGTATGTATTTGAACATAGAAGCACGGTCATAGAAGTATTCGGGTATAATCTTTCTCCTAAGCAGAACTATTTCGAGGTAATTGAATTCTATTAAGACATGAAACTCGACGCCTAACTTGTTGCTATTACATTAGGTACATAGTCTAAGGGGCGTGGTACATTCTTGTATCGACCGATTGTTACTCGTTAGTTTGGTTATAGTTAGCCTCTCATTTCTGTTGGCATATTAGATCTAGTTTCTCATTACCTAACGCCACCTGGCCCAGGTGAGCAGTGTGTTCATTACCTAACGAGGCCCAGGCGAGTAGTGTTCTCATTACTTAGCGAGGCCCAGGTGAGCAGTGTTCTCATTACTTAGCGAGGCCCAGGTGAGCAGTGTTCTCATTACTTTGCGAGGCGAGTAGTGTTCTCATTACCTAACGAGGCCCAGGTGAGCAGTGTTCTCATAACCTAACAAGGATCAGGTGAGCAGTGTTCTCATAACCTAACAAGGATCAGGTGAGTAGCGTTCTCATAACCTAACAAGGATCAGGTGAGTAGCGTTCTCATAACCTAACAAGGATCAGGTGAGTAGCGTTCTCATAACCTAACAAGGATCAGGTGAGTAGTGTTCTCATTATCTTAAGAGGCCCAGGTGAGCAGTGTTCTCATTTCCTAACGACCCCTGGCTTAGGTGAGCGGTATTCTCATTACCTGACGACCCTAGGTGAGCATTGTTATCATTACCTAACGTTCCTAGGCTCATGCTCATGTGTTATCACCTCAGGTGAGTGGTGTTCTCATAACCTTACGACCCCTGACCCAGATGAGCAGTGTTCTCATTGTCCTAACGACCCCAGGCTCAGGTGAGCGGTATTCTCATTACCTGACGACCCTAGGTGAGCATTGTTCTCATTATCTAACGTTCCTAGGCTCAGGTGAGCAGTGTTATCACCCCAGGTGAGCGGTGTTCTCATAACTTTACGACCCCTGGCCCAGATGAGCAGTGTTCTCCTTTCCTGACGACCCCAGGCCCAGGTGAGCAGTGTTCTACTAGAGATTCGCATCCGGTGCGGGGAACTTGTTTCGCCATGTGGGAACCGTCTTGGCGTCCTAATGATCCTCGGGCATCGCCTTCGCGTTAATACTTCGTTTTTGAACTGACACCAAACCCCATAGATTCATTTAATTTAATTTCCTTTTTCCGGATGCCCCTCTGTCATGTTTGGTTTTTAATTCACGCCCGCCTTAGTCATATTTCCATAGAAATAGCCGGGTTCACGGACTGGACTCGATTTTATGGATATCAATTCCTTAAGTAGCAGGGAATCGGTCAAAAATCATCGCAACAGAATTGTGACGAACATTTATTAAATGCTTCTACAATTCTTAACGTAACCGGCGAAGTAGAGCACTGGTTCTTGTTTCAGAGGGCCGCTTGTGATAAATACCAAGACGAGCAGCTTCCCAGCTACATGGAGAGGTTCGAGAAGCTTCTCACTCAGAACAATGGTGGCCATGGTTACTTTGTTGGAGATCAGGTGAGGATGTTTGGGGCAAAACGAGACTATATCAACACTGTTACCACCTTACCAGAATGAAGGTTGAGGAGAGAAAGATGCGTATAATTGTAGTGACCTGTCATAGAACATGAGGAAATCGATACATTTTACACATCTTTCTCTCTCAGCCTACCTTATGAAACGAATCCCTGTGATAAACTCTTTGTCATGAGCTGCCAGGAAAACTGGAATAAAGCTTGAGGTTTATTTGTGGATAAATAAATAAACGATATGCGATATTTGTACACCATATTATCTGTAACGAATTCCTACGTCATATCCACTACAGATCACATGGGCGGACATGTATTTCACCACCAGCTTCGCCATCATACAGAGTGTGGCCAAATTATTCTCCTTTGCTATCCACCTAGAACGCTATCCACGGATCGCTGCGCTGCTGGAGCGGGTAGTGAGCACCCCTGCAATAGCTGACTGGATCAAGCGACGACCCTCACCTCTGTATGGGAACAACAGCAACAACAACGAACCAAAACGTCAGTAGTTACCAACCTGCTTGGGTAGATCGAAGAGAACGTTGCTATTCAATCAAATCTTAAATATCGAATGGCATCATGCCCCACTTGCCTACCAAGATTTTGATACCCTCGGGTCAAGGATACATATTCAATGAAAACTCAAATCGGGCATTGGAAAAGTTAATTACTACTTCATCGTGTGAGTGCACTTACTTATATGGTGTGAGTGCATTAACTTATATGGTGTGAGTGCACTTATATCGTGTGAGTGCATTTACTTCTATGGTGTGAGTGCACTTACATGCTGTGAGTGCACTTTTATGGTGTGAGAACACTGCTTTGTCAGTTTAGATAAATTATGATAGTTTTAACAATGACGAATATAGAAATAATAGACATATATCTCGAGGAAAGAGCAGCACTCGGCCAATAGGTGTTTGAGTCCTTGTCATAGTACTCCATATTATGTTCCACTGTGCAATGTTGTGTATCTTGTTATGTACATTGACCTAGAACACTCGCGACAATATTAAGGGTAAATGGAATGATATATCATTATTTTGTTTGTCTTTAATAGCTAATGATAGGAAGACTCTGGGCATTTTGTTGCAATATTTCTCTGGTGTTGTTTGTTTCAATATTCTTGCTTGTGACTTGTGTCAATGTTCTGTTTTCTGTTTAATCCAAGCATAATAACATATTGTGTTGTTTTAAGACCAGAACTATTTGTTTTATTTGATATTCAGATTAACTTGTTTTCAATAAATCAATTAACATATGTGCCATCCATTTATTTCTTTGGCAGTTGTTGACGTTGTTGTCTTGAATATTTCACCTGTTGTAATCCTGATCAATATCCATTAATCTAAGAGTCCTATCAAAGTTGATATAATGAATTTAAATAACGAACCATTCCAGTATCTGTCAAGCAAATATATTGATTATGACATACATCACCGCTCTGACACCACCCAATGATGAAGCTGATGTTAAACTCTCCTCGATTCTAATTTGACGAACCATGTTTATTGATGGATGTAGACCATGCTGGATGACAACCGACACTGATTACGTCATGAATTACATGGTTTCCTTCTCTAATGGGTGTTAACATATCAATGGATGTGTGTACAGAAACTTTGTCGGAGATGTCACAACATGGCATGTGACCATAAAACATTCAGATACTGAGTTGCATGTAAATTATTTGGAAATATTCACAACTGAGCATGCATACGAGAGGGTCTTTTGTATGTTGCTTAGTCGAATTTGACCTGTGGAGATTTTCCTTTTGTCTCGATTGAAGATCACCCAGAAGTGACGGCCTAAATTGTCGCTACTCAAACAGGATATAGAATCCTTACACATTTACACGTACTCCCGCTAAGCATACAATGACTGGGTGGCATGATAACTCGATATGGGTAAAGGGAATCATATACCCGGATGATAACACTGTGTCAGCGATGCTAAAATAGGATCAAAGATTTTGCGGCTTGTATGAACAAGATAAAGTGCGCGGTATCAGTGTTTGTCAACAGATTGTTGGTGGTATCCACTGGTCCAATAAAGCGGCTGTGGGATCATCAACTCGACATTGGTTGCCCGCATTACACGTGGTACGTTGGACAGCAGGAATTGTAGAGAAGACGACAGATTGCTCTGTTGATGGTGAGTGTTTATTTACAGCAAAGCCTCTAAAGAAAGAGAGTTGTGATTAATAATTTTAATGATTATATTCACTCGAGTCTGCACAATTTTTACGACATAAAACCCCTATTTATAGATTGCCATATCTCGAAACCACCAAGGTCAAAACCATTCGCCTCTGACAGCGTCCGCGTTATTTATTGTTCTGGATCTTTCACGCATGCGCTGCAGACTACAAAATAAATCATCAGAGGCGATGTTACTTGCCTAAGATTCACTCGCAAGAGCACTCACACTTAAGATGGTTAAAGCTATCCCATTTAAACCTGTCATTCCAAAGACTGTAACATAAAAGTATGTGATGCCTTTCACTTCTATGTCGTTAAGGCCAACATTTCCGTGCGCGATCCGCTGTTCTGCCCCCGTCAAGTGATACCCCAAACGTTGGACAAATCTCGAGCTATGCAATATGATGTCAAACTGGCCACAAACCTGTATAGAGAAGATATTAAAGGAATTGCCGAAAGTAATGACTCCGGGTAATGACTAGACTGTCTAAAGAGTAGTCTTAATGCCAATATATCATAGGTGACAAATTAAACTGCATAACCCGAGGCACATTATCTTTATTGTCGTCTAACTTTGAGATTTTCATGGTGCATATCTTATGACAGCGTACTAATGCATAACAATGTGTAAAAGTGACGATGTTTTGGATTACAACAATTAACAGACAGTATCTAATCGATACGTGCAAATACATAACGTAACCAGCGGGTTCCGTATTTGGAAATTATTTTTCTTCGAAACATACTTTCTACTTGCATCCATCTTGCGTAATCTCTGGATTTATGTTTACACCGGATGTGTGGCTGTCGGAACCTCATGTACATTTTAAGGACTATTAAACAAGGAACATAATTTCCACTCGGTGTACAAAATAGAATTGTTCCTAGTTCGTGCTTTTGGATGACTGTAATAATCAGGTGCAAACGAGCCACGGAAATGATTTGCTTGAGGCACAAAGTAATACCCTATTACTAAGGCAGCGTTTGTTATTCATCAGTAAGTTATATGAGTTATTTAACTGATCATCCCCCTTTTGCGAACAAGAGAAGTTGGGAAAAAGTTCCCGACATCCTGGTTTTTCTACCCTACATCTCCGAGTAAGAGCATGGTGGTGATGTCCGATATTGTCTTAATGGCCACTTGTGTTGCAGGCTTCAGACACCATCGAGGTCACCGGTGACCAATTGATCAGTGAGGCACTTCACACTCTCCACCTTTCTCTGATTCATCCGTTATAGCAGATGAAGCAGCAACCAAAATTATTCAAATAAAATTTTGTCAAAACTACCGCATTTATTCTGTATTCTCATACAAATGACGCAATGGCAGGAATTCGTGAATCGTTTTCACGTTATGACGTCCACAAGACTGGCTCTATTCCTGTCGACAAGTTGGGTGAGGTCATGAGGAATCTGGGTCATGACTTGGATGTGAACCAAATAAGGGAATTGGGTTACCATGTTGATACAGACGGTGAGTCAAGATTGTCATAGATCGTCAGTGGTTGACTGTAAGAGAATATTGTACATAAGTCAATTAAGAGTTATTAAGAACTGAACATCAGTAATCTACTTCTTGTTTAATTTGTTTAACTATATCACCGTCTGACCAGGGCTACGATTAAGAGTGGCCTACCACATTCGGCCACTATCTTTAGTTACGATAATACTTACATGTACATTTCCCAGTAATTTAGCATTTTAGTTGTACATTTCATTCTGTTGTTGCTGGCTCCATACCTCAATATCGTGTAAATAATGAAGCCTCCTCGTTTTGGGAAAATACATAATATTCAACACGTGTTGGAATTACTAAGAACTTACATGTGCTTTGTACTGCCAGGCAATAGGAAAATCGAGTGGAGTGAGTTTGTGCCGCTTATGGCCGCTAAGTTAAAGGAACAGGAAGAAATAGCTTTCTACAAGAACGTTTTTCGCATGCTTGACAAAAAAAAACGAGGTAAGAAATCAACACAGAATAACAGCTCTAGCAGCTTTCGGGATCGTCGCGACAGGCCTCCTCCGACTCAGAATGCCTTTCACGAAATACATTTCCTTAACGTGCGCAGCCAGTAGTGTTTACAAAATGGATGCCAATATTATTTTCACCAAAGGTTTCTTATAATACATTTTGTTGATATTCAATTAGTTGTTATGCATATAGGCTTCATACCCTGTGAGGACCTGACCTACATCCTGAGAGGTCTGGCTGATGACGTCGGTCTTACAGAGGAGGAGATCGTGGAGATGGTCGCTGACGTCGACGCTGATGGCAACGGGCAGGTCAGCTTTGACGGTCAGTAGCAACTTACGTCATAACTGACATGCTTTTCATGTTTAAAATACGCTCACGTCATCACATACGTCATTGCTAACGTTATTTCATACGTCATCACTTGCGTCACCATTTACGTCAATGTGATGGTATATCTGGCCAATCATACTTGATATTAACTATTTGCGTTTTTTTATGCTGTAAAAGAGTTCTACAAACTTATGACGACAGAGTAAAGACCGAGCGATAGACGACAGACGAACTGGTCGATCCTAATAACGACAGACTGATGGCCAAGCAATAGATGAAATATTGCCTCATTTTAACTGTTCTGTGCTGTTACATTTCTTTCTCTTCTAAACGTAAGCAGAAAAAAAAGAAATATCTAGGTCAACACTTTGTCTGAGTGCCCATCCTTCATAACGGAAGTGATTGGTTTAATAGTAAAAGACAAGGAATCACAAGGTAAATAAATTCAGAAGTTGTTCATTCTGTTTGTGCATCTTCAAAACACGCTGCGCTTCGATATCCTGGCTCAATACTTTGTGGTGCATTCCCCCTTCAGATGGGTAATCCACGGATTGTGTTCCACACAATATATCATTGTCTGTAGATATCAATAAGTAGTCAAGACCTCGTCGCAACTAATCTCATGCTTTTTAGGGAAGCGCTAATTGACTCATATTGCTCCAATTCATGCTAGGGGGCAGGGAATATTAAAAACTAATTTGCTCTTGCTTTTCTAGGACCCGCTAGGGGTTTTGAATTGTAATTTTCAACACTCAGCCCAAACGAGTCGCTCCTGTTGTTTCAGGGCCCGCTGGTGGCATTAAATTATATCAAACGACGTCTCCCAATACACCCTTCTCCCCAACTCACCATGTTTCCTTCGTAAATTAGACCAACGAGATTGATCGCAAACAATCATATCCACTGCTATTGTCCGAATTAAGCATCGTTCTTGTTGCGATGCCAGCAGACTACCAAGGACCCATTCTTGCTAATATATGTCACATAACATGGCCGGCGAACACTTGCGCTCATGGATGTATATGGATTCGTTATGACTCAAACTATATAAGCCAGTCCACGACCGTTATGATCTCCTGAGTCATTAAACAGTCGACTGTGAGAGCAAAATCGCGGAAACGTCAAGGATGCGAGGTTGATCATGCACGCTCTGTTTTACAATGTCACATCGAATTTGTAAGGTTCTGACGCCTACAAGATCGTGTTGCTGTCACCGAGCGTGCTCATAAATTCTTTATTGAATTACAGGAACCCGAAAGAAATTACGTCCTCGTCTTATGTAAAGAATTTTGTTCACCCTAAGATACACAGAACAGTGAAACATAATACCAGAACAAAAATCGAAATTATCTTACAAATTGCGACATGCATCGCGAGACAAAAAATGGTGAACTAAGATTCATGATGAAGCTGACAAACGTCAAACGAAAAAGTTTACAATTCAATAAGGCTACAATAATCTGCAGTTGTTTCTGCGATCGAAATTGAAATTATCGATGATTCCAAATTTCTTTCGATGACCTTAAGCTTAGTTTGAGGTCAAGGTAAAAAATACCTCCGGATTTGCGCATCAATTGCGACTTACATTTAGAAAAGTCATTTCGAAAATGTATGATCTATATCACGAGACAAACAAATTTGAATATATATTTAGAAGCTAACCAACGTTAATCGTCATAGTTCAATATCGTTATGACCACAGTATTACGTCTAAATATTTGATGATACGTTGTTTTTTTATGTGATATGTCAATGCAAATTGATTGCTTATAAATAGTTTCTTGAGGCATATGTATTTCTTGTATCACCTACCTAAGTATATAGCTAAAATAATTCGAAAAAAATTAGCAAATCAAAAATTTGATCACATTGTTTTTCTATAAATATATCACGGCCAATCTATTTATACTGTGCAACAACAGTCTGCATACCCATGGAAAATCTGAGAAGGCGTCTCTGAACAATTTTCTTAATTTGAGCGAACTATTTTCTTGAATTTTGCCGCCAGCTTAACGGAGTGAGCTGTTTAGCGTGCCTTCTCATTTGCATTAAATTTAACCCCTACTACAGAAAATGTGGCCCAGCGCAAAAGTAGAAAGACACGTTATTATGAGTTGGTCGGCTGTCGCTCCGACAGAGACCGAACCATTGGGCACGGCAGGTCGAAAGTTCGATCGATTCCAGCAAAGCGTCGGCTCATCCGCATAAATCGATAAAATAAGTCAAATTTGGTTTGTTTGAAATAACTTGGTTATAGGACAAATGATTTGTTACAAAGTCATCAAATTTGAAGTCTAGAAATACACAGAATTGCTGCCGTAATACCAGGCATATCTTCTTTCATACTTTATCAGGAATAACGATATCAACACACATTGGGTGGGTTATAATCGGAGGAAAAAATATTCTCCACTGTCTACAAAGCCGCAATAATGGTGTGTCACTACAAAACTCAACAGATATCAAAATATCACAGTCAAAACTTTGTTGGCTGTAGGAAAGAAAAAGCAAATGTACTGACATAGAAACCACTCAATGTGTGTTTACAGGCAATGTTCACCAGATAATGTTCTGTATGAAATATCGTTAGTGCAAAAACTACTACTCCTTTTTTGACATGTGCTTTAGCAAATAACAGTCTCCTCGCAACACCTCCGCATCCGCGAATATAAACGCACCTCACTCCTTTCTGTGTGAAGTCATGTCTCATCTGCATGACGGCTCCCTGAGAGATTGCGCTCTTTGTGTATACTCATGTGACCGTTTCCTACTCGGATGCGACGACGTTCTTTTGCATGGTGAATATAGGAAGTAGCTGTCAGACACGGCATGTGTGTACTCATGTGACAGTTTCCCACTCCGATGCGATGACTTTTCGTTGGCTCTTTTTTAAAGCTTCCGATCTTGGTTCACTGGAGAATGTATGCATATCATACGGGTGCTCGAAGTTACGCAAGTAAGCACTTCGATTTCCATGCCCACCTTGGAGGTCGTCACTTTGTTGCAGAAGACGACGCCCTAACCATGTCGTCATGCTAGCGGGCGGGGCAAGGAGCAGCACAGCAACGACCACACACGAGGTCATCTGCGCCATAAAAGGCTCGAATCAGCGCATTGACATCAAACGATGAGTAGACTTTCGATCAATATATCATTATCAAATTGTAAATACGGAGATTTAATGTCCAATAATTTACCTTAGAGTGAGTTATAATCAGAGGATCACGCGATGTGGCAATTTGCTGAGCAGCATCGACCGCAAGGCATCCCAGTAGAGTCTGATGTATGTACACTGTTATTAGCAATAGGCCCTCATATTGACCAAATAGGATAACTTTGATACGCAATGGGTCGTATGATAAGGAGCTGTATACCTGTGTTGATGCTGTAGATAGCCATACAGTGGACACGAAGAGTTTTGTCGTGGGGGACAACCCCTGACCGAGTATGACCGTATACGAGGTCAACATCCGGGCCACGCAGGCGACCGCAACCACCGCCAGTATTTCTCCTAACATGAGTGATACGCCATCCCAAACAATGCATAGCACAAAAAGTCAATGATAAATGCGCAATGTGTGTGCTTTGTGAATAACTATGCTTTTATTGGTATTCAATAATCTTTACAGCATACCTGCAGACTTCCAATCGGATATTTGCAAATCCATGCCAACGAAACTGTAACAGACAGGCTCTCCGAAAGTCCATATTTGACTAATCAGTTTCTGGGCAAGACCCTGCAGAAACATAGAACACATTTTCAAACACAATAAGTATAAATGACACTGTCACTGAATGCTGTTCATATCTTACCGAATATGGCGGGGATTTATATGCGGTGGGCGTGAGTGTAGAGCGGTCATGTTGCCTCCAGTAGTGGCCAGTGATGAGGCCAGTTGTGAGACAGGCGGTGATGCCGGCTCCGGGAGAACCTGTCTGTATGCTGCCTGCCAGCATGCACCAGCCGCCACACACGACCACCACCAGCCGTGATAACACAACGTGCCTCTACAGCAGACAGACTCAATTGAATGGATGACGAGGAACGGGAGGTGGTTGTCAAAAGCATCTTAATTTGTGCTTGTCATTGCTCTCTCAATGATTCCACAAACAGTATGTACTTTGTGCCACGTACATTTTTGATGTGTGGTATATAGGATGCTATGATTCCAAATGCGACACCAGCGACAGCTCCCCCGGCAGCTTCCATGGGTCCACGGCCCACAACTAATGCTATGTGGTCTGTACAACAAAGATGATTATCATAGAACTGAACCTTCAAGTGCTATATTCTATTTTGCTAAATTGTATATTAACATTTGTGCGTTTTACCGGACGATGTGAACGCTACCCCAAACATAACTGAGGCGAGGATAAGAGACAGCAGCTGCTCAAGGACACCAGCTTTGATAATGAGCTCGGGGATGTCTTGATCTACACCATATCCTTCCTTCCTCAGTCTTAAAACATGTGGTGTACAAACAGATGGGGCACTGCCTGACATCAATGCTCTGAAAACATAAATGGTGACATGTTTAGTCGAGCAATGAGATATTTCTGATCCTACATGCAAACGCATACAACGGCTACTGACAACTATTATCCCTTTCCCTTACCTTGCGTGAAATAAACATGATTTTTGCGTCATTTATGTCATAAAAAAGTGCCATTAGCCACCAAGCGTGACATTATATTAGCACTGGGGAAGGTAATATGTGATTGATAACCTAATACTAAAAGAAAGAGTTGAATAATGTAGCAGTTCTCCTCTTTGTGATCCATGACTGATTGGTCGGGCCCATTGGAGCGGCCTCCTTATTGATGGACTCGGGTGGAGGTTTATCGTACTGTAGGCGACCATTATCAGGCGAATCGACTAAACTAATGCACAGCCTCCTACATCGAAATTATCATTTTATGAATTGCGATTCCACTTACCCAAGAAGTAATGCCCAAGCAACCGGTATTTCCAACATTTCGCGTGAGATCGCAGCAATAACAAGTGTCTCTATGATATAGGGAAAGGAGGCCAGCCTGATGGTGGTACATGATAGTTTCTGGGTGATGGACGGCTGTATTCGCATGGCTGTCTGGAGGAGGTAAAGAGCGAGGAGGAATAGCCTGAAATCATCATAGCATTAGTGGGTCATGCAAAACCCAATAAACACGATCCGATCATGTGGCATTGCAATCTAGTTGAAATGTGACGGTACATCAGCAGTTAATGTCATCATGTGATGGTACATCAGCAATTAATGACATCACAGCAGTCATGCTCGCAAAAACCTCCCCAAAGCATCATGACATGTCATGCTCGCAAAAACCTCCCCGAAGCACCAGGACATGTCATGTTCGTAAAAACCTCCCCAAAGCATCATGACATGTCATGCTCGCAAAAACCTCCCCAAAGCATCATAACATGTCATGCTCGCAAAAACCTCCCCAAAGCATCAGGACATGTCATGCTCGCAAAAACCTCCCCAACGCATCATGACATGTCATGCTCGCAAAAACCTCCCCAAAGCATCAGGACATGTCATGCTCGCAAAAACCTCCCCAACGCATCATGACGTGTTATGCTCGCAAAAACCTCCCCAAAGCATCATGATATGTCATGCTCGCAAAAACCTCCCCAACGCATCATGACATGTCATGCTCGCAAAAACCTCCCCAAAGCATCAGGACATGTCATGTTCGTAAAAACTTCCCCAAAGCATCATGACATATCATGCTCGCAATAACCTCCCCAACGCATCATGACATGTCATGCTCGCAAAAACCTCCCCAAAGCATCAGGACATGTCATGCTCGCAAAAACCTCCCCAACGCATCATGACGTGTTATGCTCGCAAAAACCTCCCCAAAGCATCATGATATGTCATGCTCGCAAAAACCTCCCCAACGCATCATGACATGTCATGCTCGCAAAAACCTCCCCAAAGCATCAGGACATGTCATGTTCGTAAAAACCTCCCCAAAGCATCATGACATATCATGCTCGCAATAACCTCCCCAACGCATCATGACATGTCATGCTCGCAAAAACCTCCCCAAAGCATCATGACATGTCAGACTTGTTTAACCGTGAATATCGGCACTTTTTATGGTCGTATGAAGACGAGACGTCAATAAAATGGTAACTGGAAAACGGATGTTCATTTCAGAATTTTGGGGTACGGATTCCGTATTCCGCAAGTCCGTATATAAATTACAAAATCGTGGTATGTGTAACTCTGGTGATGTCCAGAGGATACTGCTGAGCTGGCATTCCAAACTGTTTGTCGTGTAACAAGTTCGTTCAGTAGACGTACCTTATATTTGACTTCCATTCGGGATTTAAATTCTTGGCCATATCAATCTGTGGCACATTGGACGCGATGGCACCAACAAGTAGCATGCCTGCAACGACCACATGCATTATAGTTACCCGTATATGGTATGGACAATGATAAAACTGCAATAGCGATCATTTCGTGTACTTACCAACAACAGCGGGTATCCGTATTATCTCTACAAAACGCCCGCCTATGAATGCACTCACGTACAACACAAACACGTTGAAGACATCGCCCCCTAGTAAGGCTTGTTCTCGTTTAAGCAGCCATAAAGACAGCCAGGTGAGAACGACCAAGAGGCAACAAGTGAGTCTCTGTGACACCTTCCCGTGTGGTGGACAGCGGAGGTTGTAAACTAATCTGTCTCTCCAGGTGGGTTTTTCAGGTAAAGGGTTGTACGCTATTAAACAGCGCATACACAGTCTGTCAGATAAACTTATTTCACGTACAATATCAACAGCATGATGACCCGAGTCTAAAACCTCCTGGGTTTGAATGTTAATTTCATTGAAGACTTGGCTTTCAAAATTAGCTATTGCCATTGGTGATCCCATGTCGTCGTGCATCGGATCGACGTCATCTTTGTCGTAATTAGAATGGCTCCTTCGACCAAAATCTGTAATAACTTCGTCGGTTATCAGGCAATCTTTCTCTGTTGTTTTAAATGGAGACAAAGACTGGAGCTGCCAGACACGAGGAGATAAGCAAGATGAAGTATGCATAATGTCATCACCAGATAAGTCTGGTATTCGATGAGAACTGCTTTCTCTACAGTTAACAGGTTCTTGTGTTCTCTCCAAGAGAGCCGCCCTACTGCCTTGGTCGAGAATCAGCGGAGATACCATCAAGTTGCCCTGCTCCGCGTCATCGTCTATATCTTTGGTTACGCTAGAAATAAGATCCAGAGGGAAGTCATCAAATTCGAGACTTATATCCAGTGACCCATCAAGGTCAGGCTCAGAAATGGAATCACTAGACCGCCTGGATCCCATGTTGTTGTCAATGACACAGCACTATCCCTTTATAAGGAGTAGCCGGTGTTGAAGGTATTCCCGCTCATTGTACCACGAACCATTCACTTTCATCACGGCTTGATGTTAATGCTGTTCGCGTCTCTCATTCCAACCTTGTCTGCATTTTAATTAAATACGCAATGTACCGCCTTCAGTATCACTCGGTTTTCAGTGGTTAAAATAATACGAGACGGGGTTATCGCTTCATGCAGATGCAGACTTGTTACTTGTCGTCGCAACTAAACCAAAACTTGCCTTCACCGCCTTCCCATCCAGCGACAACACAACACTCCGCAAACGTCCAGCGCTGATTATCTACTGTCTAACCCACACGGCGCTTAACATCAAGCACCGGCGACTTCCGCTCCCCATCTTCGCCTTGTATTGATTATGCTTTCAACATATGCTGTGAAGCAATTGATCAACAAAGGACAGCGATTGGCTGGCACAACATTTGTATATCCCCAGGGGCCGGTAGACATAACTGTAAACCCAGCAAGTCTACGTTGTCGTTAACAGCATTTGAACATGACTGAGGGTGTGTCTGCAGACATCAAGATTAACAATTGATATCCATTTGTGTAAATGGTCGTTGTTAATATTCAATATCCAATGTTAGTTGTCCGACAGAAGGATGAATATGATTAAACATGAGCTGCAAAACATAGCTACGTGTAAAGAGGGGCATATAAATATACATGCCAAAAGCGGAATACTGCTGACTTACTCCCCCACAAAATGACACCGAATTCTCATTTATTCTATACGAAAACCTCAATATCAACCCATTTGTTTGTTGAATGATTTTCAAGGTATAAACAGTATTTCATTGAGCATATTATTTATCAACCGCAAGCATCGACCCCCTTATACATGGGTGGGTATGAAATCATCACAGGAAATGGGAATATCAATTTATATATCTGACAATGGAACTGAAGTTTGCTTTTGATTTAAATAGCACATAATAAAGTAGTGGATAAATCGACCTATTTACTCGTCCACCAGATGGAATCATAGTCCTAACCACCATGGCTACCATTACTGAACAGCTTCTGTTGGATCTATGTACTCAACGGCTTTCTCTAATATTCTATGGACTCGCCCTGTATGGTATATAACACTACTTACAAGAAAGCAGTCATATGATAGCATATCGACCATAATGGGCCTATTTGACAATGTAAGTATTATCTACTGGTGTACAATGATAACGTCATTGCAGACAACTTCACCTCAATAAAATATCATTCATATTCGCCACATGATAACAAAGCAATCAGAGAATCCTCAAATACTACGCTTGGTCCCAGGATATTGCGATCAAACTCTATATACTTTATTACTGAACAAGAACAAGTTAAACCAGGAGTCAGTCAGTGCATTAGCCTCGTATATCGCATACCAGACTAAATCCACTCTCTTGTTATTATTTCCACTTCGGGACGATGCACCATTAACATGCAGTTTTGTAATTAATATTTGACTAAACAAATGAGCATAACGCAAACCCTTAACGTAAAAATGGCATGAATTCACCATTTGGTTAATTAAATATTCACTATACCTCATATTTCGCGGGTATGATATACGTTGTAGTATTATTCGACAATGTTTCAAGGCTTGCTGAACATTTGAAGTGGAACATTATATAGCTGATGTAATGAGGTTTATTCAATCAATCAATCAATAAGTCACAATAAGGTCACGAGTGGTTTTGTTAAACGCTTTCATGTTCCAAACATGCATGCAAATATGTGCCTCGAATAATTGTCAGTTATTTGCATTGTCGCCAACAAACGATTTACATAATTAACATAACTATAGGTAGTTGCCAAGTCGTAGTGATTCCCTCTCGATATGAAGATTGACCGTATGAGATTTACACCTGCCGTCCTTAAGAATCCCTTATGACGAAGTTGACTTTCTCAAGTCAACTGGTGCTTTCACAATCTTTCATGAAGTGCTGCCAAATCAATTCAGTCAGTATTTAATCTGACATTTTATTCGTAATCTTCTATTTTTTGCGTGTTTTTTTAATATCACCAAAGCTTATAAATAAGTATGACGCAATTCACATTGCCCTCTATCCATTGTTCATACGGTATACTATCTGTAAGCTATTGACAGGGTCACTGGTATTTCCTCTGTATTACTTAGCCAAGGTGCAAAAAAAACCAAACAAACGATGTGGAAACTGTGGAGAAATTAACTATATCTCCAACAACTTTGTCATGGAATCTTAGCCACAGTAAATACCGTTAAAGCCATCATTGTCGTCTCAGTGTAATTCATTTAACATTTTAAACATATTCAGCCTTGATAAAATGACCAGTTATATATATATATATATATATATATATATATATATATATATATATATATATAAATATATTGATATATTGATATATAGATAAACATATATACATATATATAAATATATATATATATATGTATATATATATATATATATATATATATATATATGTGTGTGTATATATATATATATATATACATATATATATGTATAGTTATATATGTATATATATATATGTATATATATATGTATATATATATATATATATATATATATATATATATATATATATATATATATATATATATATATTCATTTGCCTTTTTAGGCGTTACAAGAGTAACCTTTAATTGCTCAAGTTAATTCAACAACTCGTCATAAGTATGTCAAGGGTTTTTGATTTTCCGTCGTTTCCATATCTCCATGCTAAATATTTACGACCATCATCGCCACTTTTCCATGAGAATGAGTGCATTAGTGCTAGCGATATGAAATGCCTTTCATGTCGGCACTAGATCATCAATTCATATAATTATTCAGCCTAATTCACTCAAAATCACTATATAGCACTTAGTGCAATAAATATCTTGCGTAGTGACGTGAGATAATTATCACTACGCTTCTTGGTTCACATGTTAATTAAGCCAGTTCTCCATTTCAATCGTAAATTGCTAAGATATTATTGCACTGTCCTTTGTTTGTCTACCTGGCTACCTGCTAATAAGACAATCGAGAATAATGGGTCGCCTTAAATTTTCTGCGACTGTCATTCCATGGCCCCCGATGTGATGGTTTAATTGGAGAGGGTTTTGCTAAGGAGGCGTAGAGGTATTCCTCAAGCACCGCTATTAAAGTTATCCGTCTATCACTTCAAATATCATCCATCAAGCCAGAAATCTCCTCCCCTTAAAAATATTTTCCATCATGCCAGATCACATGAACAGGAAAATGTCTGCAACGCAGAGATTGTAAACTATGATCACTTCAGGAGTGTTTTTCGGTTTAGGGATAATGCGCCACCCACTAATGCAAGCACAATCTGTCTCATAAGATTATTTTTCAACATGATGAACACCAGCATCAATACCTCAGTATATGGTCGTCTTCATTTGAATGTCAAGGTCATTGAGTTCTTGGCTATCGATATTTGTTGTTGTGTCTAGAGATCCCATATCGTCATTCACTGGGTTGACTTCAACTTTTGCATGTTCTCAATAACCTCTCGGTATTTAACGGAATACTGCAGTCATCTACGAGGAGATAAGAGAGATGAAGGGTGCACATAGCCATCAATAACTTGGTGGGAACTTTGATGAGAATTGCTTTCTTGATTAGTAACGCTTTTGCGCTTTCCCATCGAGAGAGCTGGATTACTGCTCGAGTCAAGCATCAGAAGAGAAGTCATCAAGCTGAACTGCTCCGCGTCTATTTGTTCGACACATTTTGTGGCGTTACGATGGGGAGGATAACTGCCTGGAATACTACAACGCTTCCACATAACAAGAGCTTTAAAGCTTACAAATCTTAGTGCCAAACGACTGTAAACTATGCAGCTGACATATGCTTTGATATTGATGCCATTAGTCCTACTCTAACCTTAACTCCCTTTCGAATGAATCTATTACTATCCGCCTTCATTGCAACTCCGTTTCAAGTGCACAGAAAATAATACTGAAAAAATTAGGCGATGTTGACCCTTAAGTCTACACTTGATTACGATACAGCAAATGTATTGCTGTCAACTTTACTCTTATAAACCACACCACATCACACCTCGCTCTCCCCTCTCCCCTCCCAACGATAACACCCAATAAGTGTCCAGTTGATTGGCTTTGCAACTCGACACTTATCGTCTAGCACCGGCAACTCCCCTTCCCCCCATCCCCGCCTCTTATAGATTATGCTCTCGTCAAATGTCAACGATTTTCTGGCACAACATTCATAAATTATGAAAATTAATAGGTGAAAAAAGCTTGATGGACCGATTTCCTACTACCTTAGGTAATATTATCCGTATAATCGAGTCCAAAAGGTGACCTCTGATATATATCTATAGCCGTTGCTAAGTTCGATAATCAATCAATGGCTACCAAACAAACTAATCGGTTTTACATAAATGTGGATGGATAAATGATATTAATTGCAGGATAATGATATATTCTTATATGTGAATGAACGAAAGCCAATTTTCCAGAATAAAATAAATGTTCATTAACGTTGTACAACTTTCTCAAATGAGATATAGCTAAACAACGAATAACCATTATTTCCTGATGCAACAAAATGACATAAAATATTCTTTCTTGCAAATTTAGCAGTGCATTGTATGGTTTGTGTCTGCGGATGCAGTCGGTTAAATGGAGCATAGAACAATACAAAAGAAGAGAGTGAGGGAAAAAAAGATAAGCAATCGTCATGAGAAGCTATTAATAAGAACTAGCTGTGTGTTTTCAGTCATTTACCTCATTCCCGTCTGTAGAGTAACAGGAGACATTCGTGGAAAACGTTGACATCATAGTTATAATTGGAACCCAGCGATTCAGTTTGGCTTCATAATACATCATGCAATGTCATTACAGGGTGTATTCCATAATTTAGATGTTGTACCTTGATGAGTCATGCCCACTTGAAGAAACATTGGAGGTCGAGTGAACTAATACATATTCGCTAAAGACATGTATGCAAGAAGCATACATGTATTCTAGTGGTCGTGATCGACAGGATGCTGGTGGTGTTGGATCATTTGAAGGCGATCTAGAAATACACAGAATTGCCGTCGCAATACCAGGTATATCTTCTTTCATACGACATCAACACACATTGGGTGGGTTATAATTGAAAGACGGATATTCTACATTACAAAGTCGCAATAATGGTGTGTCATTGCAACACTCAACAGATAGCAACATATCACAGTCAAAACGTTGTTGGCTGTAGGAACGAAAAAGCTAGTTCATACAGACACTGTTCACCTGAGGATGTTCTGCATGAAATATTTTAATCGTGGAAACCACTACTCTCTTTTTGACTTTGGCAAATAACTGCCTCCTCGCAACACCTCCGCAAATATAAACACTCCTCATCCCTTTCTGCCTGAAGTCATGTCGCATCTGCATGACGGCTCCCACTCGACGTAGCTTAACACGAATTGCTCCATCGATGAAAACATTGACTGATACACTTAGGTTAAAATTATAGTAAAGTAAAGTATAGTGTATGTGTGTGTATGAGTGTGTGTGTGCCTGTGTTTGTGTGTTAGTGTGTGTGTGTGTGTTATATCAATTCTGAAGAGTTTGTTAACAAATAGGCGCGATGGTCTGTGTATCAAGCTGGGACTACATGTGCATGAATCAATATTCCACCACAATGTTGGTTGTAATTAACTAACAGCCCTCAATAATCCGCAAACCCAGGGCAGCCTCTGAAAGTCAAATGAGGTCTCCTAGCGTGAAAAGGAATCAACGCTTTTCATTTTCTTAAAAACTTAACTTCAACCGTAAGTGGACACTTCGTGATCACTGAACATTCATTTAGTTTTGGTGCAGAATATACGTGCTAATACCTACATCTGTATTGGAAAATTGTAAGATTTATTTACCAGGTAGATGAATTTAGTGATAGGGTGCTTCGAGTTCAAGGTATTTGAAATTAGCGATTCATATGCGGTACACTTGAGCCTGAGTGTATTCATTAATGGCCATGACATGACATTGCTCAATCAGTTTCCAGTAATCTCTCATATTCATTGTCCAGCGCAATTATATCATGATCCTTAATTAGTTTTTTTACTTGTATTTTCGTTTTATCAAATTATCAATCAAACTGAAAAGCTTGAGTATGTCATTGTAAAGCTCGTCTTTGAAACGGGGCACTGTATAGTCTATCGTGGAAACCCTGCTGTATTCTTATAAAACTGTCTTCTTCCAGTAGATGAATTCAGTTCCATGCTAACCGCCACCAAGCATGTAGGTTCCACGAGACACTAAACTGGTTGTTATCTACTGCCGTCTTCCTTATTAATGGTGCAGGAGTAGTCTGATGAAAATATAAGACAAAATATTCAAAATCGTCCTTCAATTCTTAATATAGCAAGTATCCGCCATAGAGTTTGCACTGTTTGTGTATACTCATGTGACAGTTTCACACTCGGATGCGACGACTCTTCACTCGTACTTTTTCGTGAAAAGTTTATGCAAGGAAGTCATAATCGTTTTTACCGTTATGAATATAGCAAGTATCTGCCAGGAATTTTTAACAGCTGATGTTAATCTGCGCAAATTCATGTGACAGTTTCCAATCGCAACGCGACGAATTTTCGTTGGCTCTTTTTTAAAGCTTCGAACCTGGCTTCACTGGAATATGCATTCATATCAAAAAGGTGCTCGAAGCAACACAAGTAAGCACTTTGATTCCCATGTCCACCTAGAAGGTTATCACTTTGTTGCAGAAGACGACGCCCTATCCATGACGTCATACTTGTGGGCGGGGCAAGGAGCAGCACAAGAACGACCACATACGAGGTCATCTGCGCCATAAAAGGCTCGAATCACCGCATTGACATCAAAAGTTGAGTAAACTTTCGATCAATATATCATTATTAATTTGTAAATACGGAGATTTAATGTCCAATAATTTACCTTAGAGTGAGTTATAATCAGAGGATCACGCGATGTGGCAATTTGCTGAGCAGCATCGACCGCAAGGCATCCCAGTAGAGTCTGATGTATGTACACTGTTATTAGCAATAGGCCCTCATATTGACCAAATAGGATAACTTTGATACGCAATGGGTCGTATGATAAGGAGCTGTGTACCTGTGTTGATGCTGTAGATAGCCATACAGTGGACACGAAGAGTTTTGTCGTAGGGGACAACCCCTGACCGAGTATGACCATATACGTGGTCAACATCCGGGCCACGCAGGCGACCGCAACCACCGCCAGTATTTCTCCTAACATGAGTGATACGCCATCCCAAACAATGCATAGCACAAAAAGTCAATGATAAATGCGCAATGTGTGTGCTTTGTGAATAGCTATGCTTTTATTGGTATTCAATAATCGATCTTTACAGCATAACTGCAGACTTCCTATCGGATATTTGCAAATCCATGCCAACGAAACTGTAACAGACAGGCTCTCCGAAAGTCCATATTTGACTAATCAGTTTCTGGGCAAGACCCTGCAGAAACATAGAACACATTTTCAAACACAATAAGTATAAATGACACTGTCACTGAATGCAGTTCATATTTTACCGAATATTGCGGTGATTTATATGCGGTCGGCGTGAGTGTAGAGCGGTCATTTTGTATCCAGTAGTGGCCAGTGAGGAGGCCAGTTGTGAGACAGGCGGTGATGCCGGCTCCGGGAGCACCTCTCTCTATGCTGCCTGCCAACATGCGCCAGCCGCCACACACGACCACCACCAGCCGTGATAACACCACGTGCCTCTACAACAGACAGACTCAATTGAATGAATATTGAGGGGCTGGGGAGTGGCGGACGGGTGATGGTTGTGTAACGCATCTAAGTGCTTGTCATTGCTGTCAAATTCAACTACTCTCCAAACAATATGAACATTGTGCCACCTACAACTAAATGCGCGTATGCTGCCTTCAGTACCACTCGGTTTTCAGTGTTTAACATAATACAGGCTTAATCAGACGATGTAATCGCTTCATGCAGATGCAGACTTGTTACTGTACGACACACAACGACAAACAACTCTTTGCGTCGCAACTAAACCAACACATGCCTTCACCGCCTTCCCATCCAGCGACAACACAACACTCTGTAAACGTCCAGCGCTGATTATCTACTGTCTAACCCACACGGCGCTTAACATCAAGCACCGGCGACTTCCGCTTCGCCTTGTATTGATTATGTTTTCAACATAGGCTGTGAAGCAATTGATCAACATAGGACAGCGATTGGCTGGCACAACATTTGTATATCCCCAGGGGCCGATAGACATTACTTTAAACCCAGCAAGTCTATGTTGTCGTTAACAGCCTTTGAACATACCTGAGGGTGTGTCTGCAGACATCACGATTAACAGTTGATATCCAATAAGTTGTGTAAATGGTCGTTGTTGTTGACAACCAAGCATATTGCTTGTGAATAATCAATATCGTATGTTAGTTGTCCGACGGAAAGATGATTATGTTTATACATGAGCTGCATAACATTAATTATGTATAAAGAGGGACATAAATGAGGATAATTGGGCTGTGAAACTATAAATTTTTTAGACCGTCTGCCTATGCGATATCTTGATGTTCTCGTGGCTTTCCATTATATACATATACTTACAAAAGCAGAATACTGCTGACTTCCTCCCCACAAAATAACACCCTGAATTCTCATTTGTTTTATTTGAAAAAAGATCTATAAATCTTCTTGTGCTTCGAATAATTTCCAGGTAAGGAAGAACTTTAACATTATTGAGCACACTATTCAACAACCGCAAGCATCGAACCCGTTTTACATGGTCGTGTTTGGAATCAGCACAGGAAGTCTGAATGACATCAAACATCTCTGACAATGGAACAGAATTGATGCATTACAAAACATTTGGTCCTAATTGAAATGACCCAAAATAAAGTAGTGGACTAATTTAGCTGTTGACTTGTCCATGGAATCATAGGAAGAAGAAGAAGAAGAAGAAGAAGACAAAACAATATTAAAAAACAAGCATAGTAAACTGAAAAATAATATGCCTAGAGATGGGAGCAATGTAGCCTGTAAAGGCTCTCTTCCCATTGTCCGGTATCATTACTGTAACAATGACCTTTACAGCGACTAAAATAAAACAAATGAAACAGTCAAGTGAGGACAGTCACAAATAGATATGATCTGACCAGATTGAAGAATGCACACAGAAAATAACAATGTTTTGAGTCTACAATACAATTTTCTTTATTATATAATATACATATACCACAAATTCAAGCTTCAATACCATCGTGTATTTAAAATGCATATTCAATAACAATAACAAAATCAATGTTGCACAGCTGACCCTAATGTAATATTGTTAAACACACATACACAAATACGCACACAGCAAAATATAAGTCATCTCACAGGTTGCATATAGAAAATGCATATGACATACAAATCTAAATAACGTTTCAGTGCCGTGTGATAATTATACACATGATTACAATTAAAGTGTTAACATATAATTATTTTGTAGGCAATGGCGTAACCATGCAATTTACATTTCTCGTATTGTGCGCTGTATTCACATCAAACTGATACCAAAATACATTGGTAAACGATAGGGGCAAAAGCTTACGGTCATATTTGTACATCAATAAAGCCACATTATATTCATATAAGTGGTTAAATTTTAGAATGCTATTTTTTTAGAAAGTTGGCTGGTGTGGCTGTTGTAAGGGAATTTGTTTATATATCTGATAGCTCGTTTTTGTAAGATAAAAGTACGTTTCAGAATATTCTGTTTGGCTTTTCCCCATGCTAAAATACCATAGGATAGATGTGGATGAATTATAGCGAAATAAAGACTGCGCAATGAAGCTTTTGGGAGAAAATGCTTGACTTGTTTGATAGCAAAAAGACCATATGAAATTTTCATATTGATGTGATTTAAATGGGTTTTCCATGATAGATACTCGTCTATGTATATTCCAAGGAATTTTGTGGAATAAACTCTCTCTATTGCTTCACCGTTATTCATAAATCTGAAATTTGTCAGGTTTAATTTCGTTATTGGCTTATGAACTACATAATATTAAGTTTTATTGACATTTAATTTTAGTTTATTTGCAATTAACCAAAAGTCATTTAAAGTTGCATTTGCTTTGTTGAAAAGTCAGGGGCAGAGATAATCAAAGCAGATTCGTCAGCAAAAGAAAATGTTGTTGCTTCAGATGCATTGCTTATGTCATTCAAATAAATCAAAATAATAAAGGTCCGAGTATCGAAACCTATGGGACCCCATGTTTAATAACCGTTTGTGTTGATTTATGTTTTTGGATTTCAGTGTATTGTCTTCTGTTGTGTAGGTAACTATAACACCAGTTGTAAGCTATGCCTCTAATGCCCAATGTATACATTTTATAGAGAAGAATTTCATGGTCAATTAATCAAATGCCTTGGTGAGATCACAGAACATTGAAAGAGAGTATGCGGTATTTTTTTGGTTATTGGCATTTGCAAACTGAGACAGGAAATTGAGAATCGGGTGTATGGTTGAGTTATTTTTTTGATATTCATGTTGATAGAATATAGAAGTTTGTGAGATGAATCTCATTACCCTGTTAAACATAATTTTTATCAAGAATTTCTGAAAAGCTTGGAAGTAAACTAATAGGACAATAGTTTTTTTAGTAAACGAGGATCTTCATTCTTGTGGATTGGTATTTCTTTTGAGATCTTTAATTGGTCAGGAACAATGCCGGTCATAAGAGATCTGTTGAATATGTGTTTTAAAGGTGATCGAATCAGTTGGATAGTTGTCGTTGTTAAGTAGGCAGAATAAGATAAACTTGTAGAATGTAAATCAGACGCTATTAAGTAAAGTATGGATGTAAAGTTATTGTTGAATTATTCGGCTATGTTTCGTTTATCAGATATTTGATCATCGTTGATAGTAAATTATCCTAAGAGCGATGCTTCTTATGTGTTACGAACATCAACATGCCCACCAGATGATTCTCCTGGTCACTGTCCCACAAGCAATTACACGGTAATGGTATTGGATGAATAGTTTGCCCTGAATAAAATGCAATATGCGTTTACCTAGCAAATGGTAACGCAGTTTAGAGATAACTGAGTCTAGATTCGTTATTTTCACTCAGGGCACAGAAATATATATAGGTTTCAAAACCTATATTTATCGTCTATAGGACATCATGATTCTATATCAGCAGTGAAAACTACTCGTGCAGTGTAAATATTAACCGTCGACAGATAATTCCTGTATTCTATGTTCAGTGATGTACGATGTGATATGTGTCGGATGCATACAATGCATTTAACTTGCATGTTTTTATTCACTCATGGAAGTATATTTCATAAAGAAGTCAAGATAGCCCTGACTACCATTACTGAACAGCTTCTGTTGGATCTATGAATGATAGAGTATTCATCGCCATTCTCTAACATTCTATGGACTCGCCCTGAATGATATATAACACTACTTACAAGAAAGCAGTCATATGATAGCATATCGACCATAATGGGCCTTATTTGACAATGTAAGTATTTTTTACTGGTGTGCAATTATAACGCCATTGCAGACAACTTCACCTCAATCAAATATCATTCATATTCGACACATGATAACAAAGCAATCAGAGAATCCTAAAATGCTAAGTTTGGTCCCAGGTGTGTGTTGGTGGCTAACAGCAAGTGGCGAAGTACATAGCATCCAGACTCTCGTGGTATTGCGATAAAACTCTATGTTCTATATTACCGAACGAGATTAAGTTAAACCAGGAGTCAGTCAGTGCATTAGCCTCGTATATCACATATCAGACTAAATCCACTCCGGGACGATGCACCATTAACATGCAGTTTTGTAATAAATATTTGACTAAACTAATGAGCATAACGCAAACCCTTAACGTAAAAATGGCATGAATTCACCATTTGGTTAATTAAATATGCACTATACCTCATATTTCGCGGGTATGATATACGTTGTAGTATTATTCGACAATGTTTCAAGGCTTGCTGAACATTTGAAGTGGAACATTATATAGCTGATGTAATGAGGTTTATTCAATCAATCAATAAGTCACAATAAGGTCATGAGTGGTTTTGTTAAACGCTTTCATGTTCCAAAAATGCATGCAAATATGTGCCTCGAATAATTGTCAGTTATTTGCAATGTCGCCAACAAACGATTTACATAATTAACATAACTATAGGTAGTTGCCAAGTCGTGGTAATTCCTTACAATTTTACCACACCACATCTCGCTCCCCCCCCCCCTCCCCTCCCAACGATAACACCCAATAAGTGTCCAGTTGATTGTCTTTCCAACGCGACACTTATCGTCTAGTACCGGCAACTCCCCTTCCCCCCATCCCGGCCTCGTATGGATTATGCTCTCTTCAAGTGACAACGATTTTCTGGCACAACATTCATAAATTCTCAAGGGTCCAGGAGGCATTATGTTATACCCATCAGGTCGATGTCTCCATTTCCCTTGACGTCAAGCCGTCAGTGGTATGTTTGCAAAAATGATATCCAATAAGTTGTGTAAATAACCCTAGCTGGTCAACAGTGAGTTATTTTAACAACAAAACATAAAGCGTATGAATAATTGATGAATATGGTTAGTTGTGTGAAGTGAACATGTATATACATAAGCCACACCGTGACGACACGTAACAGGGGTCATATTTGAGTTTAATTGTACTGAGGAATTGCACGTATGCGACCAAATGTCTATGAAACCTCCTTGAGTTTTAAGATTTATTTCTTTAAAAATCATGAAAATTAAGAGGTGAAAAAAAGCTTGATGGACCGATACTCTACTAACTTAGGTAATATTATCCGTATAATCGAGTCGAAAAGGTGACCCCTGATATATATCTGTAGCCGTTGCGTTCGATAATCAATCAATGGCTACCAAACAAACTAATCGGTTTTACATAAATGTGGATGGAAAAATGATATTAATTGCATGATAATGATATATTCTTGATATATGTGATTGAAAGAGAGCCAATTTTCGAGATTCAAATACATGCTCATTAACGTTGTATAACTTTCTCAAATGAGATATAGCTAAACAACGAATAACCATTATTTCCTTATGCAACAAAATGGCATAAAATATTCTTCCTTGCAACTGTTCTAGGAAACTTTAGCAGTGCATTGTATGGTTTGTGTCTGTGGATGCAGGCGGTTAAATGGAGCATATAACAATGCAAAAGAAGAGAGTGAGGGAAAAAAAGATAAGCAATCGTCGTGAGAAGCTCTTAATAAGAACTAGCTGTGTGTTTTCAGTCATTTACCTCATTCCCGTCTGTAGAGTAACAGGAGACATTCGTGGAAAACGTTGACAGCGTAGTTATAATTGGAACCCAGCGTTTCTCCCTCCAAGTATGGTTTCATAATACATCATGCAATGTCATTACAGGGTATATTCCATAATTTAGATGTTGTACATTGATGAGTCATACCCATATGAAGAAACATTGGCGGTCGAGTGAACTAATACATATTCGCTGTTTGCAAGAAGTATACAGGCATTCTAGTGGTCGGGATCGACAGAATGCTGCTGGTGTTGGGTCATTTGAAGACGATCTAGAAGTACACAGAATCACAGCCGCAATACCAGGCATATCTTCTTTCATACTTTATCAGACATAAAAATGACAACACACATCAGGATGGTTATAATTGGAAGACAAATATTCTACATTACAAAGTCACAATAATGGTGTGTCATTGCAACACTCAACAGATAGCAAAACATCACAGTCAAAACGTTGTTGGCTGTAGGAACGAAAAAGCAAGCGTATACAGACACTGTTCACCAGATGATGTTCTGTATGAAAAAAATTAAGTGCAGAAACCACTACTCCCTTTTTGACTTTTGAAAATATCAGCCTCCTCGCAAAACCTCCGCATCCGCGAATATAAACGCACCTCGTCCCTTTCTGTGTGAAGTCATGTCGCATCTGCATGACGGCTCCCACTCGATGTGGCTAAACACGATTCACTTATGGAGTTATGCTGAGTTAGCAAAACGACTCCCTAGATAGAACGTTTAAAGTAAAGTCCAAAGCATGGAGGGGATTTATTGCATCCATGCCTGTTTGGTCCTATTTATGGTTAAATTGTGTGTGTGTGTGTGTGTGTGTGTGTGTGTGTGTGTGTGTGTGTGTGTGTGTGTGTGTGTGTGTGTGTGTGTGTGTGTGTGTGTGTGTGTGTGTGTGTGTGTGTGTGTGTGTGTGTGTGTGCGTGTGTGTGTTATATCAATTCGGAGGAGTTTGTGAATAAATAGCCGCGATGGTCTATGTATCAAGCTGAGACTACATGAACACGAATCAATATTCCATCACAGTGTTGATTGTAATTAACTTATAGCCCTCCGCAAGCCCAGGGCGACCTCTGAAAGACAAATGAGGTCTCCTAGCATGAAAAGGAATCAATGCTTCTCATTTTCTGAAAAAAACTTAACTTCAAAGGTAAGTGGACACTTCGTAACCATTGAACATTAATTAGTTTTGGTGCAGAATATACGTGCTAATACCTACATCAGTATTGGAAAATTGTAAGAGCATGTTATTTACCAAGTAGATGAATTAAGTGATAACTCGCAGATCCAAAATAAAATAATTGATTCATTGGCCGCTGTTTGCCACTTCGAGTTCATGGTATTTGAAATTAGTGATTCATATGCGGTATACTTGAGTCTTAGTGTATTCATAAATGGCCATGAAGCTTCAACAAGTAAGGAAGAGACTTCTGGAAATTCGATTTCAGTCTTGGAATAAAGTTTCGAATGTGAAGTGTTTCAGTGGATTCTGAGTGGAATACTGGAACAACTGGATGTTCATAATTGGAACATAGCTTTTAATCTATCTCATATTTGAATAGAATCAAACCACACATGAAACAACAGTTTAACACTTATCATCAGCACAATTTGAGCAAATTGTAAGCGGTATATCACCGAATTTAGAGGATGACCCTGGCATTGCCTTGACTCTGCTCCTTTACGATACAGCATTTGGCACTCCGATATGAAATCAACACTAAATAGCAAAGAAAATAGCCATCACACGCAGTTCACTGAATGTCTTATGCATCTAAAGCGTGTTATAAAGGACACCTCGTATCGTCATATAGCACTGTATATATGCAACAGTGCAGCAGACTACAATGGCTCGAATAACGTCGTTTAAATGAGATAATAATCCATTCAATGTAAATTCCAAAATCGAAGAGATTACCTTCCCTCCGCTCTATGTGACAATGTTCAATCAATTTCCAGTAATCTCTCATATTCATTGTCTAGCGTAATTATATCATGATCCTTAATTTGTCTTTTTACTTGTATTTTCGTTTTATCACATTATCAATCAAACTGAAAAGCTTGAGTATGTCATTGTAAAGCTCGTATTTGAAACGGGGCACTGTATAGTCTGTCATGGAGACCCTGCTGTATTGTTATAAAACTACCTTCTTCCAGTTTATGAATTCACTTCCTTGTTAACCGCCACCCAGAATGAAGGCTGCACTTGACACTAAACTGGTTGTTATCTACTGCCGTCTTCCTTATTAATGGTGCAGGAGTAGTTTGATGAAAATATAAGACAAAATATTCATAATCGCCCTTAAATTCTTAATATAGCAAGTATCCGCCAGAGAGTTTGCACTGTTTGTGTATACTCATGTGACGACTCTGTACTCGTTTTTCGTGAAAAGTTTATGCAAGGTAGTCATAACCATTTATACAGTTATGAATATAGCAAGTATCTGCCAGGAATTTTCAACAGCTGATGTTTATCTGCGTAAATTCATGTGACAGTTTCCAATCGCAACGCGACGAATTTACGTTGGCTCTTTTTAAAAGCTTCGAACCTGGCTTCACTGGAGTATGCATTATTATCAAAAGGGTGCTCGAAGATACACAAGTAAGCACTTTGATTCCCATGTCCACCTAGAAGGTTATCACTTTGTTGCAGAAGACGACGCCCTATCCATGACGTCATACTTGTGGGCGGGGCAAGGAGCAGCACAAGAACGACCACATACGAGGTCATCTGTGTCATAACAGACTCGAATCAGCGCATTGACATCAAACGATGAGTAGACTTTCGATCAATATATCATTATCAAATTGTAAATACGGAGATTTAATGTCCAATAATTTACCTTAGAGTGAGTTATCATCAGAGGATCACGCGATGTGGCAATTTGCTGAGCAGCATCGACCGCAAGGCATCCCAGTAGAGTCTGATGTATGTACACTGTTATTAGCAATAGGCCCTCATATTGACCAAACAGAATAACTTTGATACGCAATGGGTCGTATGATAAGGAGCTGTATACCTGTGTTGATGCTGTAGATAGCCATACAGTGGACACGAAGAGTTTTGTCGTGGTGGACAACCCCTGGCCGAGTATGACCGTATACGTGGTCAACATCCGGGCCACGCAGGCGACCGCAACCACCGCCAGTATTTCTCCTTACGAATAATGAATACACAATGTGTGTGCTTTGTGAATAGCTATGCTTTTATTGGTATTCAATAATCTTTAAAGCATACCTGCAGACTTCCAATCGGATGTTTGCAAATCCATGCCAACGAAACTGAAACAGTCAGGCTCTCCGAAAGTCCATATTTGACTAATCAGTTTTTAGGCAAGACCCTGCAGAAACATAGAACACATTTTCAAACACAATAAGTATAAATGACACTGTCACTGAATGCAGTTCATATTTTACCGAATATTGCGGTGATTTATATGCGGTGGGCGTGAGTGTAGAGCGGTCATTTTGTATCCAGTAGTGGCCAGTGATGAGGCCAGTTGTGAGACAAGCGGTGATGCCGGCTCCGGGAGCACCTCTCTCTATGCTGCCTGCCAACATGCACCAGCCGCCACACACGACCACCACCAGCCGTGATAACACCACGTGCCTCTACAACAGACAGATTCAATTGAATGAATATAGAGGGGCTGGGGAGTGGCGGACGGGTGATGGTTGTGTAACGCATCTAAGTGCTTGTCATTGCTGTCAAATTCAATTACTCTCCAAACAATATGAACATTGTGCCACCTACAACTAAATGCGCCGTATGCTGCCTTCAGTACCACTCGGTTTTCAGTGTTTAACATAATACAGGCTTAATCAGACGATGTAATCGCTTCATGCAGATAGATGCAGACTTGTTACTGTACGACACACAACGACAAGCAACTCTTTGCGTCGCAACTAAACCAACACATGCCTTCACCGCCTTCCCATCCAGCGACAACACAACACTCTGTAAACGTCCAGCGCTGATTATCTACTGTGTAACCCACACGGCGCTTAACATCAAGCACCGGCGACTTCCGCTTCGCCTTGTATTGATTATGTTTTCAACATACGCTGTGAAGCAATTGATCAACAAAGGACAGCGATTGGCTGGCACAACATTTGTATATCCCCAGGGGCCGATAGACATTACTTTAAACCCAGCAAGTCTATGTTGTCGTTAACAGCCTTTGAACATGACTGAGGGTGTGTCTGCAGACATCACGATTAACAATTGATATCCAATATGTTGTGTAAATGGTCGTTGTTGTTGACAACCAAGCATATTGTTTGTGAATAATCAATATCGTATGTTAGTTGTCCGACGGAAAGATGATTATGTTTATACATGAGCTGCATAACATAATTATGTATAAAGAGGGACATATATGAGATAATTGGGCTGTGAAACTATAAATGTTTTAGACCGTCTGCCTATGCGATATCTCGATGTTCTCGTGGCTTTCCACGTGATAAGTTATCCACTATATACATATATACATATATATATATCCACTATATACATATACTTACAAAAGCAGAATACTGCTGACTTCCTCCCCACAAAATAACACCCTGAATTCTCATTTGTTTTATTCGAGAAAAAGATATATTAACCTTCTTGTGCTCCGAATAATTTCCAGGTAAGGAAGAACTTTAACTTTATTGAGCACACTATTCAACAACCGCAAGCATCGAACCCGTTTTACATGGGTGTGTTTGGAATCAGCACAGGAAGTCTTAATAACATTAAACATCTCTGACAATGGAACAGAAATGATGCATTACAAAACATTTGGTCCTAATTGAAATGACCACAAATAAAGTAGTGGACTAATTGAGCTGTTGACTCGTCCATGGAATCATTAGAAGAAGAAGAAGAAGAAGAAGAAGAAGAAGAAGAAGAAGAAGAAGAAGAAGAAGAAGAAGAAGAAGAAGAAGAAGAAGAAGAAGAAGAAGAAGAAGAAGAAGAAGAAGAAGAAGAAGAAGAAGAAGAAGAAGAAGAAGAAGAAGAAGAAGAAGAAGAAGAAGAAGAAGAAGAAGAAGAAGAAGAAGAAAAAGAAGAAGAAGAGAGAAAGAAGAAAAAGAAGAAGAAGTTTATTTTTCCCTTGACAAAACAATATTATAAAACAAGCATAGTAAACTTTAAAATAATATGCCTAGAGATGGGAGCAATGTAGCCTGTAAAGGCTCTCTTCCCATTGTCCGGTATCATTTCTGTAACAATGACCTTTACAGCAACTAAAATAAAACAAATGAAACAGTCAAGTGAGGACAGTCAAAAATAGATATGATCTGACCATATTGAAGAATGCTTACAGACAATAACAATGTTTTGAGTCTACAGTACAATTTCTTCTTCGTCTTGAATTGTCGTTGTTGAGTGGACAGAATAAGGTAAACTTGTAGGAGGTAAATCAGACGCTATTAAGTTAGGTATGGATGTAAAGGAGGGTCTTAGCCAGAGACCCGTCCACCTGCCAGCCCGTCCACCTGCCAGCCCGTCCACGCGCCTCCAAGGCCGGATACAAGGAATTAGCCAAGTTAACAAGCCAAATTAAACAGCTCTTCTTTAAAGACAAAAAGCGACGCAGCACGCTGGCCGCTTATCAAAATAAACACTGTTCTGTTTGATAACGCTTCTTATGATGCACGGGGTTTAATCAACGCCATAATACTTTAACGATGGTGAATAAAGTTACGACCAGCTTCGCCTCCTCGCAAAACAAGGTCCTAGTCCATGTAGATCGTATACCTTCTCTAAAATGATACACGATATGTTCGAGGTTTGTAAGAATAATGACAACTAGAAGGCTGGCGTACATTCTGCACGGTCGATTGGAGCATCATTCTGTAATGTCTGCCTCGCGGTATCGCTTTTACCACGATCTTATAAACTTTTGGTCTACACTGCTGGCTAGGGAATGAAGCTCACAAATTGCAATTGGGTGAAATATCATAACGACGCGAAGTCTTTGACTGAGTTTCAGCCCCCCCCCCCCTTATCACTACCCCCCCCCCCCTCCTTTATCACTTATCATTCATATTCGACACATGATAGCAAAGCAATCAGAGAATCCTAAAATGCTACGTTTGGTCCCAGGTGTGTGTTGGTTGTTAACAGCAAGCGGCGATGTACATAGCATCCAGACTTTCGTGATATTGCGATCAAACTCTATGTTCTATTTTACCGCACAAGATTAAGTTAAACCAGGAGTCAGTCAGAGCATTAGCCTCGTATATCGCATGTTGTTACAATAAAGGAATGTGTGAAGTCACCTTACCGGACTAAACCCACTCTCGATGATTGTCCCACTCCGGGACGATGCACCATTAACATGCAGTTTTGTAATAAATATTTGACTAAACTAATGACCATAACGCAAACCCTTAACGTAAAAATGGCATGAATTAAATATGCACTTTTCCTCATATTTCGCGGGTATGATATACGTTGTAGTATTATTCGACAATGTTTCAAGGCTTGCTGAACATTTGAAGTGGAACATTATATAGCTGATGTAATGAGGTTTATTCAATCAATCAATAAGTCACAATAAGGTCATGAGTGGTTTTGTTAAACGCTTTCATGTTCCAAACATGCATGCAAATATGTGCCTTGAATAATTGTCAGTTATTTGCAATGTCGCCAACAAACGATTTACATAATTAACATAACTATAGGTAGTTGCCAAGTCGTAGTGATTCCCTCTCGATATGAAGATTGACCGTGCGGAGATTTCCACATTCTGCCGTCCTAAAGAATCCCTTATGATGAATTCAGGACTTTCTCAAGTCAAATGTTGTATTTCAGTAAGTGCAGCCAAATCCATTCGGTCAGTAATTCAACTGAAATTTTATCCATAATATTTTATTCTTTGCGTTGTTTTTTTTAATATCACCAAAACGTAAAATAAGTATGACGCAATTCACATTGCCCTCTATCCATTGTTCATACGGTATACTATCTGTAAGCTAATGACAGAGTCATTTCCAGCGGATTTGGTGTCTCCAACAATTCTTAAAGATTACGCGTGCTGATGTGTATATGAAGTGATAGCCCGTGTGGTAATAGTCCGTGTTAATTATTTATAACAGCATCAAACTACTTGTGCACGGATTATCTCGCTTGGTCTCAGGTAGATTTTTTTCGTCGACCCGACGTATCCTTCCACATGCAAACCCGCTAATACGCATGGGTTGTTGGTATTGATTGATGCTAATGCGTTGCTTGGAATGGAACAACTATTTAATAATGGTTAAACTTTCAATGCATATAATGTAAGTCCACATCAAACAATTTATGGCAGCTGTTGATATATCAAATCTCTCACATATAACTGTGACAGAGGGATGCCACAACATAAAACTGTAACAAATGGATGACACAACATATAACTGTAACAGAGGAATGACAACATATAACAGTAACACATATATTGTAATTACTTTTGTATCAATACGATAGTGGACAACTTCTAAGTATACTGAATATCCCTTTACCCGTTGATTGATATTATTGCAGAACTATACTAGTCTACCTTCCTATAAAACTACATTGGCACATTACCTATCTATTCAACACTACCTGCCCCCCATCCAAATACTAATAATCTTAATACTCCACTTATATATCTAACCAGACACCTACTTGCCTTAACTCAGTGAAACCATCATAACTGAAGCAACCTCACCTATCCTACCTATTTTTGCGTTACCATCCTTTCAACCACTCACTCTTGTACTTAGCTTCCTGGTCATCATATACCCCAGGCAGCAGCATACGCACGGACGGCCTTTTATTGGTTGATATCAGCTAAGTATGGTGATTTGTTATTCTATAATTCTTGAATGAAAAGTTTCCCCTACCTATTCCTGAACAAGCGACCACGGCGGTCGACAACCACACAGAGATAAGTATTAGGCGAGGCGGTAACATCAGGCATGGTCATCTGTCTTGCTTCAATACGAATATGGGCGAGGATGATTAAGGAGACGGGGTGCCGCACAATAGATGGGGGTTGCCATGAATTTGTGTAATTATAGTAATTCCATAATTGATGGTAGATAATATCGATGGGATCCGTTAATGGCCGGCATTGATAACTGAATCATTTATCTACCTTGTCGAATCTATTCACTGTTGTATCGGGGTTAAAGCACGGCCAGCACGGTTACGTCTGATACAGTAGAGCTGCCCATCACGTGTACTAGGCGTCCATGCCTGGGGTTTACTTATGTAGGGTTAATCACGCTGAAGTAGTGGTTGGGCAGGGTGCCAGCAAATGGATAATGGGATCAAACAGAGAACGGTCATTCACAACTAAACGCGAGCTAGGGGATACGTGGTGACTCGAATAGTGGCGACGACGTAGCCAGCTTCAGCTGGCAATCTAATGTGTCACCCTTGGCGACGATTAAGGCTTGGTGGTCATGACCTGATCATTATTGATCAACAAATTCTTACTTAATGAATTTGCCGTTTTAGATTACGGTATTTTTATTTTCCCGACAAACCCGATGAGCCATGATAGGGTCACATGACATTGCAAGCGATGCTCGATTTACGCTATTTCTATTGATACTGAACATTACTAAAGGCGTAGCTCAGCCTGTCCGTGTTCCGAAATGAGTAGTCCAAAATGACGCGCGTAATCTAGCTCATTTCGCGTGCAGCTATTTGATTAACAACATCAGTAGGTGCAAAATGTCTTAAGTCGGTTTTAATACACAAGGTGCGTTTTATGTTCACCACTATGGTGGGTTCAGTGAGGTCAATCTGATCTAGCATGCGCACTGTGACTTGCTATATTAGCGGCCAGGGAGCAGGAACATATAAGAGTTTGTGCCATTGACTCAATGATAATAATAGCATTTATTTCACACGCATGGTACAGATATTTTGTATCGATCAAGACGGAGCGACCTACTCTAGTGAGAGTACATCAAATAAGTATGAAATCAGCGTATGATTTGTTTGTAGCATTCGACAATGTCCTTACTGGTCGACATTCCTGTACCAATCCCTGATTTCTTCTTTTGCGAGCAATGGATGCTCACAGACAAATACAAGTGTCCTTTTTGCAAAAGTGATAAATAAAGAATTAAAAAGACAAATAAAATGAAGGCATGTTTCTATTGTCGCCCTGATGGAACACCGGTCGGCGTGTCGTCCATCGTTCGGTGTTTACTCAGCAGTCATCAGTGTGTAGAATTCTTTAGCCACACAAAACAATGAACACGAGTTAGTGTCAAATATGGTTGGCCAGGTGTGCGATAATATAAGTAATGGTGTACGCAATGACGTAAGTGGTGACGTTAATGTATCTTGAACATGAGAACACGAAAAGCAGTTGTGACGTAAGTTGGTACTGACCGTCAAAGCTGACCTGCCCGTTGCCGTCCGCGTCGACGTCAGCGACCATCTCTACGATCTCCTCCTCTTTAAGACCGACGTCATCAGCCAGACCTCTCAGGATGTAGGTCAGGTCCTCACAGGGTATGAAGCCTATATGCATAACAACTAATTGAATATCTAACCACTGGCTGCACACGTTAAGGAAATGTATTTCGTGAAAGGCACTCTGAGCTGGAGGATCCCGAAAGATGCTCCCGCTGATCCCGAAAGCTGCTAGAACTGTTATTCTGTGGTCATTTCTTACCTCGTTTTTTTTTGTCAAGCATGCGAAAAACGCTTTTGTAGAAAGCTATTTCATCCTGTTCCTTGAACTTAGCGGCCATAAGAGGCAAAAATTCACTCCACTCGATTGATCCATTGCCTGGCAGTACAAAGCACATGTTAGTTCTAAGTAATTCCAACACGCGTCAAATATTATGTATTTTCCCAAAACGAAGACGATACATATTTTTTATTTACATGATATTGAGGTATGGAGCCAGCAACAACAGAATGAAACTAAAACTAAAAATTACTGGGAAATGTACATGGAAGTATTATCGTAACTAAAGAGAGTGACCGAATGTGGTTCGATACAGTAATTCAGGGATAAGAAGCCCCGGTCGGATAGTGATATAGTTAGACACATTCAACAAGACGACCATAGTGGATAGCTGATATCCAGTTCTTAATCACTCATAATTGATTTATTTACAATATTCTTTCATTGTTTACCACGCTAAAAAGACAGTGAAAAACACCCGCTTCTTATGGTGCCGCTGACGATCTATGACAATCTTGACTCACCGTCTGTATCCACATGATGACCCAATTCCCTTATTTGGTTCACATCCAAGTCATGACCCAGATTCCTCATGACCTCACCCAACTTGTTGATGCGAATAGAGCCAGTCTTGTGGACATCATAACGTGAAAACAACTCACGAATATCTGTCATAACGTGATATTGATATTGTGTAATACATAACATTGTTTGATGGCTCATCAACACAGAAACACGAAACTAACGCTTCAGTAGGGATAGTATTATTCCTGGGTTCTATCACTTGCAATTGAAGATCTACTTCGTAGATCGAAATCATATACAAAGCCAGCCTCAGGGATTTTTTACCTAAGTGGGATATACAACATAGCATGTAATAACTCTTTGAGACAAGTGTTAAAACCTTACTTGATAACTGGTACTCGTTGAGTTGAACATTTGGATTAGTAGCCTGTACTCACAAAAATGATTGGGATTCAATTATTCAAGCATAACTATTCAGCTATTTTCTTTAGACGAAACTAATGTAATTGAGCGATTTAAACACGTGAAAATCAGCAAGGGGTCGATGCACGAGAATAATAACCAAGCAGTCCATGCAGAAAACGTTGATGCACCTGAATGATAAACAAGCATTCGATGCGCGCGAATGATCAGAAAGCGGTCGATGCACGAGAATGCGAATAGGTTATCAACGGTTGGGGTATAACTGGTCAATAGACAGATTTTCTATTCACTAAGCACCCTCTGAAAAGCAAGTGAACAAGTTCAATATCCTGTCAAATAACAAGCCACTAATATAATATATATATATATATATAGATATATATATATATATATATATATATATATATATATATATATATATATATATATCTCTATATATATATAGATATATATAGATATATATATATATATATATATATATATATATATATCTATATATATATATATATATATATCTCTATATAGATATATATGTCTATATATCTCTATAGATTTATATATATATCTTTATGATCTTATCTCTATATATCTATATCTCTATCTCTCTCTAGAATATATATCTCTCTCTCTATCTCTATCTATCTCAATCTCTCTCTCTCTCTCTCTCTCTCTCTCTCTCCTATCTCTATCTCTCCCTCTCTCTCTAGATATACATGTATCTGTCTCTGATCTCTCTCTGATATCTATCTCTAGCTAGAGATATCTCTATCTATCTCTCTCTCTCTCTCTCTATCTCTTATATATCTCTCTCTAGGGATCTATATAGATCTCTCTCTCTTTGTATCTCTATACTCTCTCTCTCTCTATCTTGATATATCTCTATCTCTATATAGATATATAGATATATATATTTATATCTCTCTCCCTCTATCTATCTCTATCTCTCTCTATATCTCTCTCTCTCTCTCTCTCTCTATATATCTCTATATCTATATATATATATATATATTATATATATATATATATATATAGTGCATACCATTTAGCGTAAAGCTCAAAATATAATCTTGCCATTTGAGTTGAATTATCCAACAAAATTCAAGCAAACCGCAAGCTCGTGAAGTAAACTTCAATTGGTGACAATGATATCCAGTGCGTTTATTGCTTTTTAGCTTTCTTAAGAAAACTAATGAAATGTGAGAACCCGGAGTACTGCCGAAATACTAAGTCTGCTTCTTGGTATGTATATAGAATTCAGGCAGACAAAGACAGGCTAGTTTTATGAGTTTACTCTTGCTAGTTGTTGTGGAGGCATGTTCTGGTGTCATAAAATGGGATGTTATGACAGAGGAGAATACGGCCTTTGCTCAAAGTGGGCAGATTTGTGTAACAATGATAGCCTTTAATATTAAAGGTAGTGTTTGCGTCAGGGAGGATTTGACTGTAAATGTTTCCAGCCACATTCGAAAAGATTGCTACTTGTGAACCCTCTTGAGGATGCCTAAGACAATAGACCTTTGGTGGAGTGGTAGTTTTCAGTCTTTCTAGCATTTATGTCTTTCCGTCTTTCTCGCCTCCTCTGCCGCTGTCTTTGTCTCTCTCTCTGTTTATTGATCTCCCTTTTACTCTCCGGCTCTCTTCCCTTCACTCTGAAATCTTTTGTTCTATTCTTTCTTTCCTTCTTTCTCTCTGTGTTCACCTCTCTGTCAGTCTGTGCGTGTTTCTCTCTCGCTCTTCCTTCCTTTATTCGCTCTTCCCATCTGTCTGTCTGCCTGTCTCTCTCTGTCTTTGTCTGTCTGTCTCTGTCTGTCTGTCTCTCTGTCAGACATTTATGCCTCTTATGTACGCATAGATATGGACACAGTCAACCCTCTGACATAGAAACACCTTACCCTTCCGAGACATTGTCAGAGTTAAAATCTTCCATCCTTTCATTCATCAGTCGTACGCAGTCAGGGCGCACTTACTTTGTGGTCCAGGCCTTTTGCAACATCGAGCAGCAGTATAGCCGACTATGCTTAACGACCCTTTTCCACAGTATCTTTTAGAGGACCATATCAGCTCTAACCCACCACCCACCATCTCTGAGCAAGTACCCTAAAAAAATGATGACACGTTTTGAGACAGGATTAGCTATGTTCTTGGTTATCAAATCACCAAAAGAGCCTCCGTCATGGAGCGCAGCAGGGGCCACACCAAGCATGTTGTGCAAAGTACTGATTTGGAATTGGAAGGTTAAAAGTCCCTTCTAAACCATCAACTTCCAAACTAAGACCTATGGCTGCTAACACCTCTTGCATAAGTTTGAAGTTCCAGAGGTTCGGTTTGAAATGGGCACCTCTTTTCCTGCAGCCATTGACCGCCATGTAATGGTCATATTTGATTCAATGTTGTACCAGCCCACAGAAAACGTAATTGACCTAAGGCCTACGCATATATCACCTGCATTGTTGTCAATATCATTTTGCAAAGGCACAACCTCACTGCTTTGAACATTAGACAGAGTATGATACATAGTGCTATGGATATACAAGCCTTTAGATTCATTAGGAATGGTACATACAAACCAGGCCCGCTGTACCCACCCCATGCAGCAGCTGAGCAGCTGAAACATTTTCTCATCCAGGTCTAAGTGGAGGACAGTGCAGTGGCGTTCAAGTTGAAGTTCTCCACGTGTTTTTCCAAACAAAAGCGACGATGATCTTGCAGGGAGAACCAACCATATGCAATGCTGGCAGAACCAGGCTAATTTTATTGTATGGTGCGCAACCTCCGGCTGAGGTGTTTCCACGTTGGACCATCTTGACTCTGGAGTTCCACTAATAACGGATCTGTATAGGTTTCATGTGTACTACACCATTTTGAGACTTCTGAACGGCCAATCATTCATTACGGGGATCCCAACATGTACGAAGCAGGAAGACATGTTTTTAGAAAACCAACAAACTGATTCGTTTTCCATGGTGGCTCGCTACATGTTGATTACATAAAGCAAGTTACTGTGGGTGGAAGTATTGCCTGGAGTACTTACTAGCTCCGGTCTAACGGTAATACGAATATATACCGTTCTGCTTCAACATTTTCTGTGCGTCCAAGAAAACGCGTTTGGCTAATGTGCTACATAACGCATCTAGAAAATAACATGCATCAAGAGTCTGTACAAAAAAAGTCCTAACGCCCCCAAAAACTTAACCCCACTCGACGCTAATCTTCGACAAATGCCATCTATATATCATTTCCGAAAACTCGCGATACGATGACCGCCATTTTGGAAAATATTGGGTCGCGTGATTTCCCGCGATATCCCGCCGCCTCATCCGCATTGCCTTAGCATTAGTCGTCGATGGGTCACGTCATTCTGAGCATGCACGATGCATGTGGTCTTGAACTTGAAAACAAACATGTTGCTGTGTTTCGGACTTTTTACCGCTTCCCAAATTGATCAAACTATAAATAATTACCATTGGATGAAATCCCCCGCCGAAAGAGATAAAATCGTCCGTGAACATCATTGCATTCTGCAACTCCATCACTTGGGTATATTTGTTGTTTGGTAGTTGTCTGAATCGATCTCAAAATTTTTACATTGCGTCGGTTTAGGGGAACTGCTGAGGTATGACCTGGAAGAGAACCAAATGGGCTTCCCTGAGCCTGAAAAATCTTCCTGGTGATGACCACAAAATCCCATACTTCCTGGTGGGGTACGACGTATTTCAGCTGCGCCGCTGGATGATGAAGCTGTACGGGGGAGGAGTGCTCGACCATGACGAGCGCATATTCAACTACCGAATCTCAAGGACCCCAGACGAGAGTTCACGGGAGCAGTAAACCGAGTTAAAACTTCCACCTGGGGAACGATCAACTGTAAGCTGTGGTCCCTGTTAAAAACAATGAGGTAATCTGCTTGGCTGGAAAAAACCTGAAGATGCTATAAAGGCAAAACAAGTTCCTAAAAACCCCCCTTCCTTAGTGCAAGGGTTCTTAGTAAGACTCAAAGGGCAAAAGATTACCTCTGGTGTTGGTGTTTTCTATCTCTACCAGCCTGGTGAGCTGGAGCAGGGACGCGCTGGTGTCGCTGACCCTGTGTGGTCACTGAAGGTCTACCAGCTTGGACGTTCTGTCACTAAGCCTTATGAGCCTGTGCTCTACTATTTGTTGGATGGACAACTCCGTGGCTTTGTAAAAGAGGAGTTGTTTGTGGTGCCACCTGACAAGACCTTTAACTCAAATGGCGGACATTCTTAACGCATTGTTATTCCCAGGTACTTCATTAGGAAAGGCTCATTGCCTTTATACCCTACTAATCTAGGTGTGTCAATTCAAAACGCATAGTTTTGACAACTAATTGACAGATGGTCAGAGATCTCAAATGATCGAGGATATTCTCATGTATTTCTATAGAACATGCTCATTACTTTTAAACCCTCCTACAATCAACAATACAGATAAACTTAGAAGACTTCGAAGACATACTTAATCCCCATTGTTATAATCAGTAATTAGCATTCAGGGGGTGGGGAGCAAGTGGGGTGGGGAGGCCATGAGGGGCTCTGGTATAACGTACACATTTGACGGGTACAGTATAGACGGCGTAGCTGTTCTCCGCAGAAAATACGATCTTGCTGCTTAGGCCTTGTTGTTCTATAAGGAACAGACGGCCTAGCAGCTCTCTGAGGAATAGACTGCTTAGTTGCTGTCCCTACCATAGACGGCCCAGCTGTTCTCCATAGAAAACGTCCTTGCTGTTCTCTTAGGAATAGACGGCTTAGTTACTCTACATAGAAAAGGCGGTCTTTTTTTACTTCAGGGACTGCACCTAATGCACTGGCGATGATCTTATATTTGAGCTCAAACATGTTCCATATTATGGATACGGGGCAATCACCCAGTATTCGAGAACATATCTACTTCTGTGGTCCTAATTTTGCCATGCATTCATTTGAATTGATTCAATCATCGAAACAACGCAACCCAGAGCAAAAGCCCTCTTATTTATCAAGAATAAAGGTGTCCCCATTAGTCATTTGTCCAACAAGTGAAAAAGGGTGGCTGTGATCAGCTTTATTTACCTGTTCTTGCCACTTTGCAACCACAAGAGGAAAAAAACTCGTTCCACTTGATTACCTGGATGACAGACAATACAATCTACATTTATAATCCGATTCAATTATCTATCTGATCTGCCAACATGTATAAATATGAAGGAGTTTAGTGATGAAAAGATGCATGAATCCCCTGACAGTCAAGTGCGGACCAGTGATTGGTTCTTTATATTTCTACCAAACCATCTCAGTCAATAAGCAACTTTCAGTAACATCGTTAACACCGCCCACATCCAGGTAATGGCCCAAATTCATGATGAGAATCGAGTCGTTACTTCATAACGTCAGCACCGCTCACGAATGTCTGTCATAACGTAATCGTGATTTATTGAGTGCAGAGCACGGGATTTAAAGTCTCATCAACGAAGAAATACGAAAAAAACCACTGCAGTATGGTTATATTTTTAGATAACTTGTTATTCAAAATCTGATATATAGACAGATTTGATTGACAAAATCCGGTCTCAGGGATATTAGGGAATAGGGCACAAGACAGCATTTGTAGAAAAGTCTGGATACACATATACAAGCCTTTGTTGACTGTGTCCGACTATAGAGTCAAATACATAGAAAGACATAGATACCTGGAACTGCAACATTCAAACAACTTTGCTACACACAGTCAATGAATGAATCTTTTTTATCTAAATTTCGTTACCAACATATTTAAATGAATGATTGAAACAAATCATTAACTACATATGCTGTATCTGACCTGTGGATTGAGAGTGATTCGTTGAGTGCCATTCGTTATTTTTGCAAAAGACCTATGAAATGTGACTGATAATCGATCGATGCATATTCATGAGGACGCTACAATGAGGCATATATTCTAATTCGATAATTACCCTTAGATACGCAAGTTAACAAGTTCGACAGATGTTTTCTGAGCGCATTTGTAGCAATTGAAGCCAAATAAAATCAATATTAATGAATATATCCCATACAATTACTGCTTGTTGATAATCTTTTCCCACTATCTTAAGAAAGATAATAAATACGAGAAATCTGAGTGCTGCTAATACACGAAAGTAAGGACTACCCGAATACAAAGATATCCTTCAGTTAACTATTTGCATATATATAGAGATAGTTAGAATTGATTTCATGACTTGACTGCTCTTAGTTGTTGAGGAGACATTTCAGCTCCCAATCTCAGATAAATGAGATACTACGACAGCAGAGGTTACGTGGTGGGGTTAAAGATGGAACGTTTCGAACAGCACTTAAAGTCATTCATATTAAAGACACTTTATAGCCAAAATGATTTTATAAACCATTCGCAAAGCACTTGAAAAGTGGGTTTGATCTCTTTAAGTCTTATCTTTCTTTCTCTCCGTCATTCCCTCACTTTCTTTATCTCTCTCACTCACGCTTTCTCTCTCATGCTCCCGTGTTCTCTCTTTTCGACTGAGGAGGCAATAAAGATGGATATATACCTTGGCAAGTCGCCTCTGTGGTGAAGCATACTATGTTTGGATACCCCCACTCAGCCCCAGGAGTTCCGCTCAGATACCAAAAATTACTTTTTTAATGTTTTTTTCCGAACATTTTATTTTTTTAGTATTCCGTTTTGTTTGGAAATGTAACTTTTTGAATGAAATAGTTGAAGAGTTGACACTTGCAAACTACGAAGCCCGCTCTGACAGCATATCGCCATCACTTACATGTAAAGAGGCTCTCTACGGCATAAAAATTACGCGACGATATACTTATTAGTGCGACCCCTGGCGTGCGAGAGCAAATGGAAACACCCTCCCGCGGAAATTATGCCATCAAAATGGGGGGGGGGGGGGGGGGGGGTGGGTGGCGAACAATGGAAAGAGATCGCAAAAGAGCTGCAAAATGTTGTCAGAGCATCGCAAACTTTGTGAAAAGGAGAAAAACTGAAGGTAAGTTTACCGAATGAAGGAATAATATTGTTATTACATTGTTAATTAGCGTCTAATGGCATAAATATAATGAAATGATCTGTCGTAGCTCTATCTCCGTTATCAAAGAAATTGGATAGAGAGAGGAATAACTTGTTAGCTATAAATATGATTTGGTCCCCGCTTATATAACCGCAAACGATCACAGCCAATCGTGGAGTTATTTCTGTATCTGTCATTCATGACAATGTCTTTGATAATCTTCCATTTAAGATTCAACTTGCAATGGTGACAACACTCCTGTTTGTGAAGATTTGTACGATGAAGTACAACAAGAGCTTAAAAGAGCCGTGGTACGGTTATCTGGCATGCCAGTTAAGAGCTTAAAAGAGCCGTGGTACGGTTATCTGACATGCCAGTTAAGAGCTTAAAAGAGCCGTGGTACGGTTATCTGGCATGCCAGTTAAGCATGTGCCTTCCTGCAGCTCCTCGTGTAAGACGCTGCATCTATTTAATGATTTGATTACAAATGTTATTGATGAGAACTTTAAAGACTGAACTTAACAAAAGAAGATTACCTTTTTTGTTGGTTTTCAACATGAGAGATTATACCTTCAATAATTTTATTTGAAGTTGTTATAAGTTTAATAATGTGGTTTATTTTCATCAGTGTGCAAACAAATACTCTGCAGCATCAGGTTTCATATTTCTAGGCTATTGTATCAGATATTGAAAAAGTTATATCACATTGAGATGAAGTGAAAGAGGTACCTACAAATGTTTAATCTGGTATCGAATGCATCAACATAAATCCATCAGTTTACAAAATTAACATCATCCACCTACATCTGCTGACCAATATTTTAAATCATAAAATCACCGCCACTGTTTTCCGGCATGTCTGTAGCCCGAGGTAATGTGCTTTGGAATTTCAAATATTCCTGGATCTCATCAAGAATTTGCATGTATTCACTCTTGAGCAGTCTATTTCGACTAGAGCTAGCAGACTCGATCCCCACAGAGAGGGTTCCGTCAAGAGTACTCTTAAAGACTGCCTTGATTTCGGCATCAACCACACATTGTAACCGAGACTCGGTCAATTCCTGCAGCTCCTTTATTGTCTTGGAGGATAAAGAGTTGAAGGCACTTTCCTCTTCCATTGTGACAAAGACTGGAGGTTCTTTGAAGGGGACAGCTCTCCTTGACACGCTCCGCATTGGTTCAAACTCCAAGTATGCATCATAATATCTGGCTCGCTTGTCCCTAGCAAGCTGGCCAAATTTCCCCACTGCCAGGCTCAGCCGCTGCCCTTCAAGGGAAATGACATCGTTTTCTTGCTGCTTGATGTTTGCACTCTTAGGGTCGTTGATACCTAACTGCTTAAGAGTTTCTCCGCGCAAGTCAGACAATACTGTAAAGTTATTGCAGACGATCCTCGAATCCTCGCTAGTGGGGACCTTAGGCAACCATGACTGAGTTTGTTTATTGATTTCTGCCAAACGGAAGTCAGGTCCCTGACCGGTGCCAGCACGCCCAGAAATGTTTATGGACCAACACTTCAGAACACTCTCTTTCAATTCCTCAGGCATTCTCTCCAGCATGATGCTGTCAGTCATTTCAATTTCTCTATAGCTGGAGTGGGGTCGACCAGTCCAGATTTTCGCAATTTTGGCACGGGCTGCGTAAGCCAAATCATGACTGCCTTCCCTGATTCCCTTTCTGTACAAAAAATAGAGTCCAAAAGTTCCAGCACAAGGTCGCCGATCATGGCATATGTTTTGTCATGGACATCAGACATGAGAAATTTGAAAAATGTGTCCGGAGAAAGGTCAGGCTGATCAGAAGTCAGCTGGATCCTCACCCAAGGCAAAACGAGTTCTCTCGTTAGTGCCTCCCTTGTGGTGGTCAGACACTCGTTTGGCTGCATTCAGGGCATTGCCACTTCGAAAGTTCATGAGCTGTGCAAGGGCTTTGTAGAAAATAGGCCATGTCAACTCCACAAAACTCCTGACCATGTTCATTTCTAAATGGCCAGGCCCTGGGATCAAGAGTGCCCAGTCAAATTCAAGCACCATTGCAGCATCCTTTCCATTGTCTTTGTGCCTTTCTGTGTGTTTTGATGATGTTTCAATGCCAGAGAAACTCTCTTTGCACAATTCACACATGTAAGTGGAGAGGATGAGACGAGCACAAAGAATGCATGGAGAGCCATCACAAATTAAAATATAAGCTCCCGATCCCCTCCATACCGAGTGACTGCCTTACGACCAATATTCTCACACAAGCCATGCTTCCTGGTTTCAGCATCTAAATCCCTGGCTTTAGGTCTTCTCTCCATTGCAAAGTGCCAGCCTTATCGGCTTCGAATTAGACATCCATTGTCACAATGTGGCACCGAAATTTACTTTCAATGTTCACATTCCATGCTCGGTGCAGGATATGGTTATTGTCAAATGCAAACACCACATCCCCAGGAATGGAAGAGTCATTTGACTTGGTGCCAAGATTATGCAAAAATTGTTTGGTGCTTGGGTAGCTGGCATGGGCTGCACTTGCACATAAAACTGTAAGTGCCAAATGACTACCGGTTACTGAATAGAGGATGAGGCTGTCTCGGAAGTGCAGGGGCATGATAAGTCTATGGGCGGAAAGGTTCATTATTGACTCCACCGTTTTCGAAATTTTGTACACTGTTTGTTTCTTCGTTTCCTTTGCTGCTTCTGTGTCACCGTATTTGAGGTCTTCGTCAGCAACACCCAGAAGGAAGCCCAACACAGCTGGGTTGCATTGGTTCATATATGATTTCATATTTATGTTCAGCAACGATTCGATTCTGTGTCTTATATCGTAACAATCACGCTTAATTTGGCGATGCTGGGATTTCCCTAGTGTGTGGGCAACCATTAACAGCTGTTTTGAGGTCATGTTCCCAAATATTCCGCTACCTTCATGACAAATCAGTTCTGCAATACTGTCCTCTGTTTGTGTTGCACATTCTGCCTGATCCAGGTATGTGACTGTGGCGGCATCTGCCTGCGTTACTAGTGGGAGGGTTTGCGAGGTGGAACGGTTCATTTCTGCAGTTGTTTGCGTAGAGGAATCTGTAAGGATAGTTATTCGCATCCTCTTTGATAGTCCTTGGTTTGCATATTCATCGCTGTCACAGGGATCATCCTTCACACACAAGTTATTCAAATTATAAGCGTACAGTCATCAAATATTCAATCAACACACACACATCTTATCTGGAAAATAGATTTTTGACTAGGCAAATAATGTAAAGACTGATACAAGCCCAGCAACAGACTACGACATGTAATCTCTCTGAAAGATGAAACAAATGATATCATAAATACAATAACCGTACCTCATTTGATGCAAACTTGGTGCTCCTTGGGTGGACACCTTCCAAGCAATCTCGAGGTAGGTTTGCAAATGTAGCCAATTCTGGGAAGGTTGCTGAGGGTTTAGGTCCTCCTCTCATGAACTTTATATCATGATGGCGCTTCAATGCACTTGCACATTTCAAGCAACATTTTTCTGGGTGAACTCCTGGTCTGTCATCCTTATCAACATTGACATTGTACAAGTTGAAGATGAGTCTTTTTGTGATGGGTGTTAGCCTTCTAAGATTTGATGTCTTTAGTCCGCACACACGGCACAATATTTGTATGCCCTGATTCATACTGTGGTCATAGCTGTAACAGTCTGAAACCACAAACTTGAATAAGTATTTCCTTCTCCATCAGTGATCAGTTTTAAGAAGACCGGTTATAACGCGGTGTTGATATCGTAGTCAATAAATATATCTCGTACGCAGTGAAGTCTTGATATATCTGAGTATACTGCTCAGGCCACTACAGAAGAGAAACAAGAAATACCCTCACAACACAAGCCGTGCGATATGTCTCTTCATCAGGCGAAAATGGTGGATTCGACTTTTCATTGGTATTAAGTCAGCCATTGCAAACATCATGGCCACAACTTGTTTGCAACCACCATCATCTCTTTTTATCTCTCTTCGACCAAACGTCAACACCACATAAAACAAAACACAAAGTCAATATTGTACCGGCAAGTCTTCATTTATACATATTAATGAGATGTGTGACATATCTGTATTCAACTTTCTTAAGATAAATATTCTAATTATATAAATAAAGAATTACACTGTGCACTCACATCCAGCAGATTCTATGATACCAGATGGGTACATTGTATGGTTGCTCGGACTGGGACTGCTCCCTCACACATTTACCCCTCAGATAACACCTACAATGATTCGGGGATGGATATTCAACTGCATTTATGTGTCTGTTGAGGAACAGCATGTATCACTGTTCGCTTTCAAATGATGCCACCCTGCTAGGACTTCATTTGCATTTGGTCATCAAGTGAATAAGACAGTAAGCTTCGGTAAGCTCAGGTGGATTTGTCGGCCTGCCATGCAGAAAGTTTGTTGGGATCTGGGAAATTAACTTGTTGACCCTCTATCCTAATAATTCTTCATTCATTGTAAATATTCTCTCCATTATCTTCCCCGACCAAGTCCACAATATTTACGCTGCTGCAGGCATTTCTTACTAAGTCTACGAGCTCAGTTTTCTTATAACTCGAGCAAGGGATTCCCCTATCTTTGAGGATGGTTTTTGGCTGGGGTATTTTCCACTAAGAAAGGGACAGTGATGACATGGTGTAGCAACAGTCACGCCCGTTAACTTTGAAATGATATCCGTCGAATACTGATGTTCTTGCAGAATACTCTCCAGACGACTGGAGATGAATGTAGTTGGCAACATTTTGGATCACTATTTCATGATAATCTCTGTGTTTGAGAACTGCTTCAAATGTGCTCATAGCGACGTGACAGCGTTCAGATGAACTTAAGAGAAGTTTAGAATATGCTTGACACCTTCGACGACGTCTTTGGTGTCCTTAACAGCTATAGAAACACGCAACAAGAATGGGCACAACAACGCAGGAACTTAAAACAGCAACTGGTAAAGCGCGAACAAAGTGTTGACAGCTTGACAGGCAGAGAAACATGCCCCCAGTTCCGGAAAAATCGCTGTGCGCGACGGTGGCCCTCCTAGCGGCCGCTACGGAAACCCGAGAATGTGAAGGCCCCTATTGCATATTATTGATGTGTGCATATGGTCACGTTTGTAATTTGTCGGTTTTGTTTCAGGCGACGACAGCGTTTGACAGGAACCTCTGTGATTTGTGTGCTGAGCCGATTGAGCATTATTATGGTGAATTGCGTGAATTTGTTGTAAGTGGGGCACCCCACCCCTAAACATGCATGCTATTGTGTGTTTGCATGTGTGTGTGTGTGTGTGTGTGTGTGTGTGTGTGTGTGTGTGTGTGTGTGTGTGTGTGTGTGTGTGTGTGTGTGTGTGTGTGTGTGTGTGTGTTAGCGTATGTCTGTGTGTGTGCGGTTGTGTGAGGAAGGGTACAATGTAGAAATTAGCTGTAGACTTCAGTACATTGGGATAGCCATGCGCTGTTGCATGGTATATTGTTCATCCCTTAAAGACGCTCATGTGCATGGGACTTTATAGCTATCTCATATTGATTACGCAACATCACAATTAGTCTGCTATTTGTTCATCGTTCATCTTATCTCCCATCGTCCGTGTATGATAGGTAAACGGGGTCCACGTGAGGTGCCTGTCCGCCCCGCCACCCAAGACATCAGGCGTCTGTTTGCTGGTAACCATATATATATATATATATATATATATATATATATATATATAGATATATAGAGATATAGAGAGATAGATATAGAGATAGAGAGAGATAGAGAGATAGATAGATATAGAGAGAGAGAGATATAGAGAGAGAGAGAGAGAGAGAGAGAGATAGATAGAGAGAGATAGAGATAGAGAGATCTATCTCTCTCTATATATATATATATATATATCTCTATATATATATATATATCTATCTATATATATATCTATATAGAGATCTATATATATATATATATATATATATATATATATATATATATATATATATATATATATATATATATATATATATATATATATATATATGTAAGCGTTGATCAGGCCGAGGTTGGCGTGCGTCTCCACCGATAGGCCGGTATAGTTGCATCACAGGTATTTATGGCAGAGGCCGTTCATAGCAGAGGCGATGTTAGTGTACAATACCCAATATTGAGTATATACTCGATATTTTAACCGATGCACACGGAAAAAAAAAATCCCCTCAGTTGATTGTTCCCCTCAGATGATTGTTCCTTTCGTTTGATTGTTCCCCTCAGTTGATTGTTCCCCTCAGTTGATTGTTCCCCTCAGTTGATTGTTCCCCTCAGATGATTGTTCCTCTCGGTTAATTGTTCCCCTCAGTTGATTGTTCCTCTCGGTTCATTGTTCCCCTCAGTGGATTGTTCCCCTCAGTTGATTGTTCCCCTCGGTAGATACTTCCCCTCAGATGATTGTTCCTCTCGGTTGATTCTTCCCCTCAGTTGATTGTTCCCCTCAGTGGATTGTTCCCCTCAGTTGATTGTTCCCCTCGGTTGATTGTTCCCCTCAATGGATTGTTACCCTCAGTTGATTGTTCCCCTCAGTTGATTGTTCCTCTCGGTTGATTGTTCCCCTCAGTGGATTGTTCCCCTCACTTGATTGTTCCCCTCGGTTGATTGTTCCCCTCAATGGATTGTTACCCTCAGTTGATTGTTACCCTCAGTTGATTGTTACCCTCAGTTAATTGTTCCGCTAGATTGATTGTTCCCTTCGGTTGATTATTCCCCTTAAGGTGATTGTTCCCCTCGGTTTTTTGTTCCACTCGGTTGCACCCCATCGTCTCAGGGCTTCACATTCTCCTTATGTCAGTGTATCATAAGAAACAAGCCACAACTAATTGACCAATATGAATGTTTGACGAATTAAGACAGGTATTCTTTGAGTGTTGGTCAGCTAGAATATTCACGGGTCATTTGAGCGAAATAAATCGCTCACTTATGCACAGTTATACAAGAAGTTCAGCCAGTCAAACTCATTCCTCATATATTACTTGAAACCCGTATATTAGCCACGCAACGTGGATTCCTTATAATATCATGGTCGATTCGTGGGATCCTTGTTCTCAGTGAATAGCCCCTCCTCTCAGCCAATCAGAGCTCTGTGTTTTTCCTATATCGCATCGAGCTCACGCAACCGTGTCGCAATTGGCCTTTCGCTCTCGCCACTTAGCTGCATCCAGATTTGAGAAGGTACGCTTTTCATGTGTTCTAACTGAATTTTCTCAAGGGTCAATTGGTTGCCAGCCATTACACAAAACAATCACGCTTTTGATAAATGAAGCGCACGCGTAGTGGATGGTGCCTTAAACAGACATTGGCTTTTACGGCACTATCTCTTACAACATGGAGGGCGGTACATAAAGCCGGTCATCATGTCTTGCTAAAAGCAGTTGCCTTTATTGTGAGAGTGCCGAGATGAGCGATCGACTATTATCACGGGAGGATGATCTATAAACAGACAAAAGTATCCTTGGATTTGACTTATGTGGTCAATTAACGCGCATTGACGTTTTAAATTGCGACGACATCTGACTGGTATGGAGCCTGTCTGAGGAACATATAGGGACATGGCAGCTATCTCAAGCCATGGCGCCCAGTAGATGAGTGCTGGTTAGTACAAGCTCTGAGCCCCTACCCCCTCCACGAACCTCTCGGTGTAGGCTTCGAGACGCGGATCGTGATTGCCCAGATGTGGCGCCGCCATATTCTGTGCTTGAGAGCTGTCAGATCCCGTCCTCAACGGGGTGTGGCATTCTGCATGAAGACTGTACGCATTTTGTTTTGTAAGTGTGCCTGTCTGGGACCTGTTTTGGCTATAATGAAAAGGATACCTTTCCATGGAAGAGCTAACAATGTGTCCAGTAGAAAGGTAAGCTGCAATGCTTTCAGTTTTCTTCATGTTATGATTGTGTCGGGTGCAGCGCTGTCGCCGCTGCTTGCTGCACACATTTCATCGATCGCTAGTTGTCCTTGTCCTTCCTGTCAGCATACCTTACTACCTCCAGCCTCTGCTTGAATCACGAGCAAACGATCGTCGCCCTCATGGAAACCTCTCACGTCTTGAACTGAGACGGAAACGGTGCTACATATACGCTACATCACCGCGCTTATCACGCACATAACGGCAGGGTTGTATTGCATGGCATTGTACTGTGAAAGGTTTGGATTAATACTTCACCGCGATCGTTGAAACATATCCGACTAATATCTGCTGAAGCTCTGATTTAGTATTGGCGCACCAGCGTCGCCATGAAACACTTGGCCGTCAGTTTAAAACAGAATCACCGCGCCTCTTGTTAGTTGACAAACTGGCTGATTGGTTAGGAAGGCGAATCTTGGTCGCTAGCTGTCATGAAACAAGGTGCTTTGCGTCGGGCAATAAGCGCTACTTTAGTCAGCTTTATCGTCGGTTTCAGACTGAACCGTCAATTACATGGGGACATTGCGTTCACAAGCACGATAGATCAAGAGGTGAATTAAAAGAAATAATCAGGGCCATGGTAACAGAAGAAAGCCAATGATGCTGGCTAGTTTTCAGCTAATTGAATAAGGAAACTGTTTTCTCTTAGACCAACTTATGTGTGATTGATCAACAAATATAATGCTGTGAATGTGATTGGTACATTTACAGGTACTGCACAAAGTTAACTCAGTAATGAGACGAGTTTTTGTTATAAGCTGCAGAAAATACATAATACATAAGCCTGGAGACTACACTAACGAACTTTAGGAAAATAAGTTCCTTTATGGGTTTTCAGTTTTTGATATAATTATATGAGCCAGAAATGACGTAGATCGATATGGTGTCGACATGATTTATGTGTGGTAAGCTATTATTACGTTGAGCGATTGGAGAGGTGAGCCGTGATACCCACGGTGCTCGTTGGTCAGGTGAATAGGACAATGTTCCCAGAGAAAGTCGATACACTGGCCCCACTTGATGAAACAACATAGGTGTACCAAAGAAACATCACCGAAATGCAGTTTAAGGGGCATTTTATCAAATAGCTCAAAGCTTTTAGTGGAAATATCGTCATTTGCTGATTACCTGAAACTGCAGACATTGGTATTTGTGATTTCCAGGCGGTTCTGTCCGTTTAGTTGAAATCCCGAATGCTTATATGTTGCTGCGCCGCTTCGCATTAGCCTATAATAGTAGATAACTTATGCTAAATAAACACATTTTCGATTCAGGCGGTCATCAGACATTTGCATTTGTAAACGGCGGGTCTGTGCCGGGTGATTACGTCGATGTATAAGGTTTGGGTAATGACGCGTATAGGAGGGACTGAACTAGCAGCAGCATGAATTCGCCGACAAATCCAAATGGAAGGATGGCGGAATGTGGGGAGATGCTTTGAATACTACATCCAAGTCCATTTTGCCCCCAAAAATATATGCCTTTATATGCATTAAGTTGAATACACGGTCGCTATTTGTGACCGGAAATTCCATAACTCCACCTATGGCACTCGCACCAACAATGGCAGAAACACAGTACGTGTCATCGATTTATGAAAGCATGGGAGTTTGGATAGTGTGTAGCGAGCAGTGGATTATACGCGTGGAGTAAGCACAAATATGCGCTCCAGTCATTGTGCGCTCAGCATGAAGAATGCAAATGAGGGTCATGTCCTCTCCTCGCTATTCACGCTCTGCTTAACTAGATAGAAGCGATCCTGCGATTTGGAGCGATGGTAATTATTAATTTTGAAGCACCTCATTCGCTCACTTACCTTAACATCGCATTGTGGTTCTATCGGAAGGTGAATGCTTTTCGAAGTTAGAGAACGTCTAAGTATGGGATGTATTCTGTGTCATACATTGTGTCACGGTCATTCGTTGTGTCATGGTCATTAATATTGTCATGGTCATTCATTGTGTCATGGTCATACGTTGTGTCATGGTCATTTATTGTGTCATGGTCATACATTGTGTCATGGTCATTCATTGTGTCATGGTCATACGTTGTGTCGTAGTTTGCAGAAGCCATGCATTGTTTTGTGGCAATACATTGTTCGTGGTCATACATTGTGTGGATGTCATACATTGTTTCTGATGGTTAAACATTGTGTAGGTACATTATTTCTTAATGGTTTTCCATTGAGTAGATACATTGCTTCTTGGTCATACATTTTTGTAATGGTCATATAGTGTGTAGCAGCCATACAAGTGTCCAAAACACAGTTCGGACATCATTTTCGGACACTACACTAGCATAATGCTATATAATAGAAGGTAGGCAACACTAGCCGATGGAAACGCAAGGGTTGCTCAGAATCCGCTTCCCAGCTCGCTATTCGTACACAGCTACCGCACTGATCATCACCTCATAACTCACTAAACGATTCTTTGTCATTTCTGTGCCGCTTACAGCCTCCGTACATGTCCTACAGCGTATAATTCGATGATTTGTCAATGCCCGTTCGGAGCATTCCGCCGAAAACTGAAAGAAAGTTATGTAAACTTGGGCAACTTCATGCCGCTGGCCTCTCATTGACTGACGCGACTGGCAAACTTGATTGCGAATCAGGCGCCTAAACCTCAACTTGTATTTGGTGTTTATACGACTATTTCCTGGCAGCGTTCTTTATTGCTGAAATAGTCAAACTGACCAACAAATCTTGTCTTTTGGGCGACTATCCCATTTAGCGCATACGACAAAAGACTAGTTATCAAAAATTATACCAATGATTTTAACATTTAAATATAGAATGAGCATTATCAAATTCCCGAATTATTACTAACACTGGTGTGAGAATGTGGCATTTATCCTTTCATTACCTGAAAGGCTGCTGACTTCTCGCGGCAATAGCAATAGCATTGCCATTGGCGATTTATACAGAGATTATTCCGTCATCATTACTCACCGAGGGGTTACTCTTGCACATTTCACAAAAACGTACTCGACTTCAATCTTGTTAGCAAATTCATCTTATACGTGGTTAACTTAAGAGGTTTGTCAACAAAATCACGTGATTGATGCTTACATCGTTAAAATAAAGTTGCCTCCCCAAAAATAATAGCCGCACCACTGACCAATGAGAGGTCAGCGGGATGAAGTTGACCCAGTTTACATACCTTTCTTTCAGTTATCGGCGGAATGCTCCGAACAGGCGTTGGAATAATACGTAGCAAGACATGTACAGAGGCTGTTAGTGGTAAAGAAATGACAATGAATCTTTTTGAGAGCTATTGGGTTATGAGTAGTGCGGCAGTTATGTACGAAAAGCGGAAGCGGGTTTCTGGGCAGCACTTGCGTTTTCATCGGCGGATGTTGCCCACTTTCTCTTATATTATATCATAATTCAAAGGAGATAACAAATCATGATGACCGAATCCGAGTATACATATACATATACATATATATATATATATATATATATATATATATATATATATATATATATATAGAGAGATATATATATATATATATATATATATATATATATATATATATATATATATATATATATCTATATATATATATATATATATATATATATATATATATATATATATATATATATATATATATATATATATATATATATATATATATATATATATATATATATATATATATTCTTCGTTTCCTAACGTTGTACTGTTACGAGCAAAACAAAGTTCTTTTAAGTTGGCCTGTGAATAAGGAGCGATTCAAAGACCCGCATAAACAGGTTGTATTTTCTTTTGGCCTTGAATGCACGGTGACACCAGCTCCTGTCAGCTAACTCAATCTACGTTGTTCGTGCACCTGCATGAGCCACACCTCCACCAGATAATTTCAAATGAACTGTTCCCGCCACTCATACCTAGAAGAACCGCCTCCGCTCATCGACTCTCACCCCCATCCCCACTGCCACTCAATTACCCCACCCTGTTTAGATACCAGATGGCATGCGCCCCGCGTATGTCAAAGAGACGGCTTGAAGCCCAGATGAGGGACGCGCAGAGTGGATCGACTCTCGCTGGTTATATAAAATTTGCCTGAATATCTTTGCGTGTCCAGCGGAATAGTAACATAAATTACAAGTTATCATCAGGTTGCCAGGAACTGCGATGAAATAGATGCAGTATTCGTGCAATAAGCGTGGTGTTATCTGGAGTAATGCATTTGAGTGACACCGAGTGAAACAAGTATGGTCAGCAGAGTTTCGTGCGGGCCGCATCTCATGGCACGGAAGGTATGTACTGGCTATCTCTTTAATATGAAATACTCTTAGTATAGGGTCATAGTGTGACGTCACTTATATAGGAGCCAGTCTGGCTGTTTCCCCATCTTTTTGCGGGTGCTATTTGATCGGATGTGATTAATACGATATCACTTCGTAGCCCTGTGTGGACACCTCCCTGGAATCGCTTCGGTTATTTAGCCGTCACTGATATGGGGAGGGAAAGTACACTTATAATGTACAGGGTCGATACATAGCTGATACGGGCGATATTACCTTCATGCAAGGTACTTGATACGGGTTGAGTAGCTGATTTACTAGCAAGCTGTTTAGCCACAGCTCCTTGGAAACCAAAAGTTTTCAGACTTTAAGTCAATGTACAGCGCTGTAGTCTCTGAAAATAGATCCATCGCCATTGTTGTTGGAAATAACCTTTGTGTACTCGCTGGTGTCATTTTAGTGAAATGTGGTCATGGATACAACGATTGAAACTCGGTTATAATGATGTTATCTTAGACCCATCCTTACCGATCTGAACATAGCAGTCGAGTTGTGGCTGCGGAGCGGAGACAGTGAGGTTTCTGTTTGAATCTCCCGTGAGCGTCGGCGCAACACATTGGCTGTCAAGAGAAAATAGCATGCTATGACGTACATAACCTGTTGTACATGTTTAGGTGAATAGCTTCTGCTTAGAGTCTAAACTGAGCTTATCACTTATTTAAAAGGCTTAGTGTTGATTATTTTGCAACATTTTATTTTTAATATCTATTAAATAAATGAAAAGAAAACACCAAAGTTTAAAGCAATAATGGCCGTAGAACAAACTGTCTGTCAGGCCCGGGAGGCATCCTGCTACAAGTAAGGTATTTATTTGTCTTATTTTATCTTATCATCAGCCAACATAGGACTAGCTATTGGCCGCTAGCAGAGTATACAGTGCGTTCATGTGTTTGTGAGGGTGTATGTGTAGCAGTCAACAGCAGTCGACTGAGAGAGATTGCCACCGCTCTATAGCTTCGTGATTGCGTCTTGCCTGGTCTATGCTTCCACGGGTAAACCATTCTGACCCCGCAGAACCATATCTCGCTGACCATATATAATATTATTATCAAACTTACATTTAGTGAATAATTGGGGTTACGACATTTAGATGATTCATCAGCGAGAAACATTCTTAAAAACAAATTGGCGTCAAAAGTAATTAGCTTCTATGGCGAAGGTACAATGACCCCCTGTTGTTGGAGCCAGTTTGACTGATTTCGAACCCAAAGTGGGTCGTATGGGATTATGACGACAACATTTCGGAGCGCTGAATTCTCCGTTGGGGGAGTTTGGGAGTTAAGATACATACCCTCAACTCAGAGAAATCGCGAAATAAACATAAAATACGAAAAGGAAATCTGTGGGTTTTGCCGTCTTCTGTGTCGTTTCTGTCCACGTGAACACGTATAAGCGGTCACTGGGCGTTCCCTCGCCAAGCTTACAGACATTGATTGCCCAGGAGGCTCAGTGATAGATTCGAGTTTCCTGGGACCCCAATTACTAAGCTCTAAATGAGGCGAAGCGAACGACTGAAGCTGGCGATGGATCCCTGTAATTAGAAGGTATACTGGTTGATTCAAGGCTACTTCAGTGTACACCGCGTTTAAAGTTCCGCATTGTAGTGGTTTCGTGTTTGGGGGGTGGTGGAGAGTTAGTGGTGCGCCCCGATTGATCCACAACTGCTGGCGTGAGGATGCAGGGATGTCCAGTCTGGCCTGACAGATGGCGCCCTGTGTCTAACTGATTGCAAGCTGAGCAGCTGTAACCCAGCTGTGACCCAGATGTGACCCAATTGACCTTGAATTGTGACGTGTCTCAATTGAACCGCTTGTTAACCGAAGAGATTTGAATGGGATGGAGGCAGGGGGCTTGTGTGACATGCCAATCGATGGGGGGAAGTTGAAGCGAGGAATGGTAGCTGATTTAACTGGTTCCATCAACCACGAGTGGTCAGATTATGCAATTTCTATTACTATTTTGTATAAGTTCCCAAACATCGGATCTGACAGCGTCCTTCCATTGATTGGTCTCGAACATTCCAGCCCGCTCCGGAATATAAAACAACGATGATCGCGGGCCAGGAGTATGACCCAACTTAGTATCGGATTCGTTCGAATGAGCACACCAATTGTTTCGATCCAACTAGAGATGTACCTGATATAGAAATTGGTGGTTTGTAAACAACAACACAGGTGTACTTCTATCGTCAGCTGTATAGTTATCGTAAAAGTGCCTTCTTTGACGCTGTTAATTAGTATAGAGCGCTGATGACTGCGGCATGTGGATAGACAGACATAAGCCTGCCATCTGGTCAACGCCCCTGCGCATCCTGCTACGCCCACAATCACTCGCCATCCCTTCCTCACCCTCACCTTGCCCCCCACAACCCAACTTGACTATGCGTGCGTATTCAGAAAAGCCAAACAACCAACATCTGCGATATTCACTATGTTGATCCATCAGCGATCCTCGTCAAACCCCATAGATTCCGCCAACATGCAATGAAATGGAGTTTAAACCAGTCAACTTATTAGTTTCCGCTTAAGTTTCCTTTAATTAGTTAGTTTCCGTTTAAGAGTTAATAAGTATAAATAATGATTTGGGCCAATTTCGCTCAGCGCCGCGGGAAACAATGCTTGGATATCGTTATCAGATGCGTGGAAATGTGGCGACTGGTATTAGAAAACAAAGCCTGCCAACCTGCATACTTGAGTACACAAGCCATTCGAAACATTTCTGGATTTCTTTCATTCTTCGTGTTTGTCTCACATGAAGGTAGCAGGGGGGGAAATCAATTTTAACACTTTTTGATAATAAGTCGACGTAAAGGTTTATTTATGGCTCTGGAAAGAACAGTGTACCGAATCTACGAACAATGAGACTAGTGCGTGTTCAGTCAACGTTCTCATCAATACACCGCGTCTACCGGCGTCCATTATCCGTCACGTATTTACGTGACTGGCGCAAGGGCGCTCGATGTGAATAAACAGACTGACAAGTTGTATAAGATTATGTTGGTGCTTTGGCAAGGTGCATCAGCACTCGAGTAAATAAATTAACCTTCATGCTGACTGGTACGACGGTGCTTACTAACGATTGTCGATTGCCTGCAGCGAGCGTATAACAAAACCAAGCCAGCGAGCTTACGGCGATGTTACGTAATAATCGGCTCAGGGGACTGGTGGCTTAGGGCTCAGTGGCAGGAGCTTATGTGAGTGTTTGTTATGCAATGGCATGTGAGAGATGATTGTCGGAATACTAAGCCACACCCCTAAGAGCCAGTTTATATCTTTAATAACTACAATTTGCACCAAGGTATTTCCGATATGGAAACCTGAAGTTGAAAATGCCACCGAAAATTACTTGTGCTCATGCCGTTTTCTCGTCGACGACACAATCTTGGGTACATCTCCCGTGCGTGACGAGATACGGAAATCTGCTCGCCAAGGTGACAATGGTTGAGGCGCTTATTGGCTGCGTACAGAAATTCCAAGTTTCACCACATCCGCGGCCTTTTAAAGACGCATTTGTCGGCTGTTTGTTTCAATTCTTATTTTGCTTCCATTTGTGCCAAAATGACTCGTTTATAATCCTTTCATCTAATTGGGAACAATAAATCGTCGATAAGCAATCGAGGAATAGGTCCATATTAAACAAGATTTGATAGATAGATTCCTCGCCTGGCTGTTTCTTAAATATTTAGACATTACTATTAGACTCTCACTGCCCCTGTGTATGTTGTGATTGTGTTCTTCAGTTGCAATATCATCAAATGCCATCAATTTACGTAGCATGTTAACGCCTGGCGATGTTTTTGGGCGAGGGGCTCTTGACCAATATGTCAAGTTATTGTTAAACTATGTGGTTGAAGTCTACATTTCAGATTGACTTTGAATGACAATATGAAGTGTTTGATGTTCCATGAATTAGGAAAACTTCGATTTCAGCTCCAATTAGCCGGTGGTTACACAGTCACACACATTTTCCATTGTGTATGCTGATCTCCGTGCCAGAAGAGGATATTTTCTTGTTAATATCTTACGGAATTGTCCAGAATAGGTGACCCTGTCAGAAATATTTGGCTTTGTCAATGATATTGGTATACTTTGCAGGCTTTATTGGATTTTAACTTCAATATAGTGATTCAAAGTTACTTTTATTTTGAATGTTACTCAGGCAAAAGTAATAGCCAATTTGACACCAAACCTGCGAGAAAGATCACGTCGATCACGGAGATGTACATATACAAACACCTCTTCCATCTTAATTTTACCTCTTCGATGAACAAGACAGACCTACAATAGAACTGTAGGTCTGCAAGAGCTTTTTTGCTCTTTCCACAACTTGGCTCAGAGCCAAGTTATGGCGATCGGTCCGGTATGTATGTTTGTTAACTTGGCGTAATCATAACGCCAAGTTACGTTGGTCAGTCGCGTTTGTCAGTATGTATGTATGTATGTATGTATGTATGTATGTATGTATGTATGTATGTAAACAATTTTTTGATCCGCGATACAGGTCGCAATTTTTGATATTTTCAATTTATTTTTTCTTCAATCGCTAGGCATGATTAATGCGCAGAACCGAGAGGTTTTGTTCTGACCTTGACCCAAAACTAAGGTCAAGGTTATCGAATAAGTGAAAAACTAGTATCTCGTCTAACTCCGTTAATAATGGTCGGATCGTTACATAGTTTACACCATTGTGTAGCTCATTCTAATAGCAAACTTTTTCTCATGACATATTGGACCATCTAACCAACGGTTTTCCCAAGCGCCTAAGGTCGAAAAATCGTGGTATCGGTCCGAATGACAACATAAGTTTCATGAATATTTTGAGCGCCTATAAAACCGTCAATATATGTCCGATAATGATAAAAATTGGGTCACATGTGCTCCAAGACAGCTTAAGTCGGATCCATAGATTTCATGAATGTCGATGACGTCACTTCCGGTCACGAAAGCATCAAAGTTTATAAAAAATGACACAAGTTCAATGCTCAATATGTCCATGCTTTACAATTAAATTTCAATGCAGTCAACATATTCTGAAAGTGTAGTGTAATTGTAAACTTTTTCTATATATACTTAGTTGTAAATAATGCATCATAAAAAAAATCGTAGCAGGTCGAAAACTTCTGGTAGCCAAAATCTCTAAACTTTTTAATTTCGCAATAGATTCATTAATTATGGTCCGATCGTAACAAAATTTACATTTTCTGAAAGCTGATGGAATTACCAAACTTTCATAATTGACATATGCAATCAATATATTTGTCCTTTTCAAAGCGCGTTGAGTTGAAAAAACAAATTTCACTCAGTCAATTTTCGTCAAATTTTCGATTGCTAATAAAATCGTAAATATCAGTTAAATCAGATGTTGACATCAACAGCGCGAATCTAATCCGCAAAATTTATTGATATCGGTTGCGTCACTTCCGGTTTCGAACGAATCAAAGTTAAAAAGGGACTGAAATCTGAAGTTATAGCGTCGTTCGTCCGTCGTGAATGGTCGTATCGTGAATTTGTCTGCAGTCGAAGGAAGCCCATTCAATTCTGAACATAGGTGTAAAATTGTCTGCTCTAAATATATGACAGTTCTCTCACAAAGTAAACTTGAAGTACATCGGGCATCACTTCTATTGGCTCTCCACTGGTTTGTTAATAACAGTCGGCCTCACGCGCTGCACAAAGGCCGCGCTGAACCGCGGTCAGCCCGCAGGGCGTGGCATGTATGGCAGGCCGCGGTACTATTTAATAAAATATGCTTGACCCGTAAAATGAATATTGTGTTTATGATGAAAATGATGATCATTATGATGTTGACATTAATTGTATAACGTTTGTAAGCTTCTGAATCATTCAAAACTTTTTTTTATGACATACACGGCCATCCAACCAACGGTTTTCCCAAGCGCCCCAGGTCGAAAAATCGTGGTATCGGTCAGAATGACAACATAAGTTTCATGAATATTTTGAGCGCCTATAAAACCGTCAATACATGTCCGATAATGATAAAAATTTGGTCACATGTGCTCCATGACAGCTTAAGTCGGATCCATAGACTTCATGAATGTCGATGACGTCACTTCCGGTCACGAAAGCATCAAAGTTTATAAAAAATGACACAAGTTCAATGCTCAATATGTCCATGCTTTACAATTAAATATCAATACAGTCAACATATTCTGAAAGTGTAATGATATTGTAAACTTTTTCTAAATATACTTAGTTGTAAATAATGCATCATAAAAAAAATCGTAGCATGTCGAAAATTTCTGGTAGCCAAAATCTCTAAACTTTTTAATTTCGCAATAGATTCATTAATTATGGTCCGATCGCAACAAAATTTACATTTTCTGAAAGCTGATGGAATTACCAAACTTTCATAATTGACATATGAAATCAATATATTTGTCCTTTTCAAAGCGCGTTGAGTTGAAAAAGCAAATTTCAATCAGTAAATTTTCGTAAAATTTTCGATTGCTAATAAAATCGTAAATATAAGTTCAATGGTGATAAAAATTAAATCAGATGTTGACATCAACAGCGCGAATCTAATCCGCAAAATTTATTGATATCGGTTGCGTCACTTCCGGTTTCGAACGAATCAAAGCAAAAACGGTACTCAAATCTGAAGTTATAGCGTCGTTCGTCCGACGTGAATGGTCGTATCGTGAATTTGTCTGTGCTCGAGGGAAGCCCATTCAATTCTGAATATAGGTGTAAAATTTTCTGCTCAAAATATATAACAGTTCTCTCATAAAGTAAGTTTGAAGTACAGTGGGTGTCATTTCTGATGGCTCGGCGCTGGCTTGTCAACTTGGCGAATGCTTTCGCCGAGTTATGGCGATCAGCCCGTTTGTAAGTTTGTTTTTGTTGGATGTTTGGATGTTTTGTTTTGTATGTTAGCATTGTTTTTTGATCCGCGATACAGGTCGCAATTTTGGAATTTTGAATTTTTTTTTTTCGCCAATCGCTAGGCATGAATAATGCACAGAACCGAGATGTTTTTGTTTTGACCTTGACTTAAAACTAAGGTCAAGGTCATCGAATAAGTGAAAAACTAGTATCTCAAATAACTCCGTCAATAATGGTCGGATTGTTACATAATTTACATCATCGTGTAGCTCATTCTAATTGTAAACTTTTTCTAATGACATATACGGCATTCCAACAAACGGTTTTCCCAAGCGCCCCAGGTCGAAAAATCGTAGTATCGGTCAGAATGACAACATAAGTTTCATGAATATTTTGAGCGCCTATAAAACCGCCAATACATGTCCGATAATGACACAAATTGGGTCACATGTGCTCCATGACAGCTTTAGTCGGATCCATAGATTTTATGAGTGTCGATGACGTCACTTCCGGTCACGAAAGCATCAAAGTTTATAAAAAATGACACAAGTTCAATGCTCAATATGTCCATGCTTTAAAATTAAATATCCATACAGTCAACATATTCTGAAAGTGTAATGTAATTGTAAACTTTTTCTAAATATACTTAGTTGTAAATAATGCATCATAAAAAAAATCGTAGCAGGTCGAAAATTTCTGGTAGCCAAAATCTCTAAACTTTTTAATTTCGCAATAGATTCATCAATTATGGTCCGATCGTAACAAAATTTACATTCCAAACTTTGATAATGGACATATGCTATTAATATATTTGTCCTTTTCAAAAGCGCGTTGAGTTGAAAAAGCAAATTTCACTCAGTAAATTTTCGTAAAATTTTCGATTGCTAATAAAATCGTAAATATCAGTTCAATGGTGATACAAATTGAATCAGATGTTGACATCAACAGCGCGAATCTAATCCGCAAAATTTATTGATATCGGTTGCGTCACTTCCGGTTTCGAACGAATCAAAGCAAAAACGGTACTCAAATCTGAAGTTATAGCGTCGTTTATCCGTCATGAATGGTCCCATTGTGAATTGGTTTGCTTCTCTAAATACCCCACAGTTTTCTCACAAAAGGTGTTCGAAGTACAGTGGGTGTCATTTCTGCTGGCTCTTCACTGTAGCCGCCCTGTCGCGCAGAACAAAGGAATCCGCTGGGCGCGGCCACCTGCGAAAATCAGGTCAAGTCGCAGTGCCTCTCGCGCTACACAAAAAGAAGCCCATGGGCACATGGGAGAATTTGGCGGACTGCATCAGGAACATTTCAAAATCGGCCAGCTAATTCATCTTATTGTATATATTTGATTAAAATCCATATTATGGAAGCCTATCTCAATTGTTAACTCGAACAAATTGAAAGTTTCCCCATTGGTCACAAAAAATTATGATCCATGGTAACTTAGATAATTTTTTTGGCCGATTTTGGCCAATTATGGCCCGATTCTGAAATTTTCCTATCACAGTTCGCCAAGTTCCCCCATGTCCCCATGGGCCTATTTTTTTTAACTTGGCGTAATCATAACGCCAAGTTATGTTGGTCAGTCGCGTTTGTAAGTTTTGTTTGGATGTTTGTAAACATTTTTTTGATCCGCGATACAGGTCGCAATTTGTGATATTTTCAATTGATTTTTTCTTCATCGCTAGGCATGGTTAATGCGCAGAACCGAGAGGTTTTGTTTTGACCTCGACCTAAAACTAAGGTCAAGGTCATCGAATAAGTGAAAAACTAGTATCTCTTATAACTCCCTTAATAATGGTCGGATTGTTACATAATTTACACCATCGTGTAGCTTATTCTAATTTCAAACTTTTTCTATGAATATGTGGCAATCGCACAGACGGTTTTCCCAAGCGCCTAAGGTTGAAAAAACGTGGTATCGGTCCAAATGGCAACTTAATTTTCATGAATATTTTGAGCGCCTATAAAACCGTCAATGCATGTCCGATGATAATAAAAATTTGATCACATGTGCTCCTTGACAGTTGTAGTCGGATTCCCAGATATCATGAATGTCGATGACGTCACTTCCGGTCACGAAAGCATCGAAGTTGTTAAAAAATGACACAAGTTCAATGCTCAATACGTCCATGCTTTAGAATAAAATTTCCATACAGTTGACATATTCTGAACGTATAATGTAATTGTAAACGTTTTCTAAATATACTTAGTTGTAAATAATGCATTGTTAAAAAAATCGTAGCATGTCGAAAATTTCTGGTAGACAAAATCCCTAAACTTATTAATGTCGCAATTGACTCATTAATTATGGTCCGATCGTAAACAATTTTACATTTTCTGAAAGCTGATGGAATTACCAAACTTCTATAATTGACATATGCTATCAATATATTCGTCGTTTTCAAAGCGCGTTGAGTTGAAAAAGCAAATTTCACTTGGTCAATTTTCGTCAAATTTTCGATTGCTGTTAAAATCGTAAATATCAGTTTAATAGTCATTAAACTTAGCTCAGATGTTAACACGCACAGCGCGAATATAATCCGCAAATTTTATTGATATAGGTTGCGTCACTTCCGGTTTCGAAAGAATCAAAGTTAAAAAGGGACTGAAGTCGGAAGTTATAGCGTCGTTCGTCCGTCGTGAATGGTCGTATCGTGAATTTGTCTACACTCGAAGGAAGCCCATTCAATTCTGAACATAGGACTCAAATTTTCTGATCTGAATGCCCAACAGTTTTCTCACAAAGTAAGCTTGAAGTACAGCGGGTGTCACTTCTGCTGGCTCTTCACACAGTCTCCGTGTCGAAGTTAAAAAGTGACTGAAGTCGGAAGTTATAGCTTCGTTCGTCCGTCGTGAAAGTTCATATCTGGAATTTGTGTGCGCTCGAAGGAAGCCCATTCAATTCTTAGCATAGGTGTAAAATATTATGCTCGTAATATATGATAGATTTCTCATAAAGTAAACTTGAAGTACATCGGGATTCACTTCTGTTGGCTCTCTACTGGATTGTTAACAACAGCCCGCCTCACGGGCGGCACAAAGGTCGCCTTTGTTTTGTGCTTGGCCCACAGGGCGTGGCATGTATGGCAGGCCGCAGTACTATTTAATAAAATATGCTGGCCCCCCGTAAAATGAATGTATTGCAGGCCGCGGTACTTTTTAATATTATATGCTGGACCAGTAAAATGAATATTGTGTTTATGATGATAATGATGATCACTTTTGAGTGAATATTGAAATTTTAAAAAGTTTCTGACACTGTTCGCCAAGTTCACCCTTGTCCTCATGGGCATCTCGTTTGGATGTTTGTTAACATTTTTACGATCCGCGTTACACTTCCCATTTTTTGATATTTTCAATGTATTTTTTCTTCAATCACTAGGCATGGATTATGCACAGAAACGAGAGGTTTTGTTTTGACCTTGACCCAAAACTAAGGTCGAATTAGTGAAAAACTAGTATCTCGAACTAGCGCCTATAAAACCGTCATTGCATGTCCGATGATAATAAAAATTTGGTTACATGTGCTCCATGACATTTCTAGTCGGATTCCCAGATCTCATGGATGTCGATGACGTCCCTTCCGGTCACGAAAGCATCAAAGTTTTTAGAATATGACAAAATGTCAATGCTCAATTCGTCCATGCTTTAGAATGAAATTTCAATACAGTTAACATATTCCGAATGTATAATGTAATTATAAACTTTTTCTAAATATACTTAGTTGTAAATAATGCATCGTGAAAAAAATCGTAGCAGGTCGAAAATTTCTGGCAGCCAAAATCTCTAAACTTTTTAATTTCGCAATAGATTCATTAATTATGGTCCGATCGAAATTTTTTGCATTTTCTGAAAGCTGATGGAATTTCTAAACTTTCATAATGGACATATGCAATCAATATATTTGTCGTTTTCAAAGCGCGTTGAGTTGAAAAAGCAAATTTCAATTAGTCAATTTTCGTCAAATTTTCGATTGCTCATAAAATCGTTAATATCAGTTCTCTAGTCATAAAAATTAACTCAAATATTGACATACACTGGGTGATCTATTAATGGAAGCATAAAAGAGATGTATTAATCGAAGCATGATTGAGCTGAGATTAAAGAAAGAAGCTTATTCAGCTTAGAAGTTGATTGAATTGACAGACAGACAGAGAGAGAGAGAGAGAGAGCTTGAGCACACAAAGTGAATAGCATAAAAACGAATGTATATAGTATGCGCTCAGAGTTGTGTTATTTCCTTAATCAAGAGACCGTGACGAGCAGGACTTGAATAGAAGGCGAGACTTTCTACTGACATCCACGACTGACGTAACATGATGAATGAGGGCGGGGCTCCGAAATAATCACGATCTCTTGTAGCTTTTTTTGTTTGGCATGATGTATTCTTAGGCAAGAGTGAAAAATATCGAGCGTTTACGTAAGTAACATGTTTTTCTTGTTGCGTAAGTTATTCAGCTATTCACTATAGCCGCTGCTGCGCATTCGCTCAGGTGTTTAATATTATCGTTTAGTGACGGGTCTCGTTTCATGGAAAACCTCTGCTGCCTGTACTCTCGCATAGGTGTTCCATGAAATGTTTTCCAAATGCGCAATAAACCGACGTTGACGAAATCGTCAACACGAGCTATTCCCCGCTTGCTCCGACAGCCATATCACCATTGCGATGTGGTCGACTGATTTGTTGGAAGCTTAAGTTCAGATAGCGGAATGACTAGGCAAGCAACGTCCTGTTTCAAAGTGCATAGCATTGATTAACTGACTACCGCCTTGTTGCTAAGTTAATCACAATGACTTACTTGACCCTCACCCTACCTAACTACACACTTAATTACTCATTAACTCACTCATTCATCGCTCACTCTCTCACTCATTCACACTTAGGTAACCACTCACCACTCACCAACTTACTCCCTCATCCATACTTAACTATCCACTTAACAACTCACTAACTCACTCATCAAGTCGCTCGCTCACTCACTCATTTACACGTAACTACTCACCCACTCACACTTAACTACCCACTCACCAGACACTCACTCACTCACTCATACTTACCTACTTACTCACTCACTCACTTCACTCACTCACCCACCCACCCACTCACTCACTCACTCACTCACACTCAACTACCCAATCATCCACACTCACTCACTCAGTCACTCACTCAATAACTTGCACTTAGTCACCCGCTTACTCCCTAATTCAATGGTATCTTTTAACCAATCTTGACACCGTGTGCTGTTTCCCATTTCTTCAGGTAATCTGCTTCCCGACTTGGACGCTAAAATTATGCGCTTGATTAATTCGATTGAAGTTTAACTTTCAGGAACACACTCAGAGATCAAACAGAAGCTGTAGATAATGATGAGTATGAATGCAGATGCACATCAATGTAAGTGTCACCTCGTGCGTGTGGCATTATATCAGACATACAGAAGTGAAAGTGGCAGCATAGGTGCCCGAGGGAAAGTGGCTAACCAGGCAAACGTGATTGCAACAGACCATGTGTAACTTCTGAGATGGCCTATTACTGCTAACGACCACGACAACGCGTTGATATTCTCTTAATCGTGATCTTGTAACCTCTTGGGGAACTGCAGGAATTGGCGTGGGATTTTTAAGCAACATTTTTTCAATGACGAATCCAGACGCAATGCACGCCAGTAAACTTGCCAAAACTTACATATCTTTTGTTAAACCGACGAACGCACCAGACAGTAACGAATAGACCTGTAAAACTGTAAAGCAAGAGGCCTATAGGTATATGGTGGAACTCGGCGAACTTTGGCGACACGGTATTGATCATAATCATTATAATCATCAAGATTATCTTCAGAATATGTAGAGTTCTGGGACAAAAGTCAATCCATTGGGATTGTAGTGTCCCAAACACACCCCTACCTCGCATGCTCACCAGATGGGGTTGTGTCTGATGACATGAATGTTAAGATCAAGTGTCCCTACAGTACCAGGGACAAACCTGTCAATCCTGTCTCAGTACCATACCTGGTCAATGAGAACAAACCAGCTCACCCTTAAAGCCAACATGACTACTATTACCAAATTCTGGACCAGTTATTTTGCACGAACAGTCAACTTTGTCCATCTTGTGGTGCTTACATAGGTGAAACACAGCTTTTCTGAGAGAGAGAGAGAGAGAGAGATTTAGAGAGAGATTTGGAGAATTTGATAGCTGAATACCAAAATGCTTAATTTTATAGGTGGTGTTGATTTTGGCCCTTTATGGCCCGATTCTGAAGGCGAGGGCTCTCTATTTTTCCTATCACAGTTCGCCAAGTTCCCCCATGTCCCCATGGGCCTATTTTCAACTTGGCGTTGTGTCATAACGCCAAGTTATGGCGATCACTAGTCAATTTGACTACAACTCTTTCGTTAGTCGACTTCAGTGTCAGTTGTAATGACCATTGTGCTTAGTCAGATCGATTAGAAGATTTAGTCATTTGACTATGATTGAAGCTCAGTTTGGCTATGACTGAAGCTCAGTTTGACTATACCTGAAGGTCAGTTTGACTATGATTGAAGGTCAGTTTGATTATGTTTGAATTTTGAGTTGAATATGCCTTATACACTTTGAATGAATACAAATATAAGTCACACTGCTTGATGGTTTGCACCCAACCATTATAAAACAAGTCAGACAACACAATGCAAGAAGATATTGCATATGAACACATTAATACATGGCCTTGTTGAAACTAGCCATGACAAGAAATTCGCATGATTCGCATCGACCGGGCCCTTAGCCAAAAATTTTATAATCATCATCAATGAGGCTAGCATAGTTGAGTCTGCCGATATGTCATCAAAACCGGGGCTTAGCCTCATCATCAACGGCTAGCATAGCCTTCTGAACACAACGAAAAGTTGTGTTGGCGGAGTTGGAGTATGGTACATTAAACACATAAATGAGCGCCATCAGCATTGCCATGGCTTCTGATGCATCCACCGCTACTTCAACTGATGTTACATCCACCGCTTCTTCAACTGATGATCGTACATCCACCGCTTCTTCAACTGATGATACATCCACCGCTTCTTCAACTGATGATACATCCACCGCTACTTCAACTGATGTTTCCTCAATAAACACACGGATTTGTTTGGGCAGCAGATGTCATGTTCCTGTGTGGATATTGTACACTATCCTAACATTCGCGAGGTTCACATCGAATCAATCGATCTTCCTAGGTTGTAATAATGATGCTCTACATTCACATCATTGAAGGTTACCAGTCCGTGTGTCAGCACAATTGATACAATAAACACTACAGGGCAGGGCTAGAAACCCAAAACCATTATAAAAAATTTCGGTGACCGCAATCAACATTTGATAGATTTACGTAACCGCTATATAACTTGATGACATCCACCGCTTCTTCAACTGATGATACATCCACCGCTACTTGGCTCCTCAATAAACACACGGATTTGTTTTGGGCAGCAGATGTCATGTTCCCACTAACAAGCATAGCAGATGTCTACATTTGCATTCGCGAGGTTCACATCCCCGTGCTTTATCGACCCCTGAAAATATAAATATATATATATATATATATATATAAATATATATATATATATATATATATATCTATATATATATATATATATATATATATATATATATATATATATATATATATATATATATATATACATATATATATATATATATATATATATATATATATTGATATGTTTGTATGTATCTATTGAATGTTTTACTGTGTGTTGCAGACGGCGTTAGGGATGTCTGTTAGTCTTCTGATTCTGTTCTGCTTCGTTGTCTACTTGACCAACTCTCTCTCGTCCACCTGTCTCACGAGAGTGCTGTCGTCAAAATCCTCAACCATGTGGCCATTTCTGCCCCTTCTCACTGCGACCCTGACACAAACTTCGACGTCAACTACAGTCAACCAGCCCCACATGTGGACGCCAATGGTAAGCCGGTGCCGAACATCGTTCATTACATATGGTACACCGAAAAACCCACGAAATTTAAATTCCATCACATGCTTTCTATTTTGAGTGCCGTGAAATTCCTTCAACCTGATGTCGTATACTTCCATACAAATCTTCCTCCGATCGGAGAATACTGGGACAAAGTTCGCAAACTACCCAATCTTAGGATAACCATGCGAAAACCAACCACGTGTTTGTTTGGAGCACCTATACTGAACCCTCTCTTCGGGACATCCAGCAGTAATGTCGACCGTCTCACTGTACTGATGACTTATGGCGGAATATATCTTGACCTTGATGTCTTGATAGTGAGGTCATTTGATCCGCTTCGGGAATATCAATGCACCATAGGTAAAGAGAACCCGGATAAGGTATGCGGCAGTATTATCATCGCGGCTAGAGACTCGGCATTCCTCAAACTTTGGATGGAGCACTTTATATTTGATTACAAGATGTGGACATGGGCGTACAATAGCGGTGTGGTTCCCACGGTGCTTTCGAGGCAATACCCTCACTTGGTACACGTGGAGGAGGATAAACTCAATAGGCCTGACGGTGATGAGATAGAGAAGATCTGGGGTAGTGAGACATTTGATTGGCGGAGTAACTACGCCGTCCATCTGTTATATTACCGCTGGAGGACAGTGAACTACTTTGTCATCACAGAGCCTGATGAGGAGTACATTCGGCGAGATAACAGCACCTTCTCACAGGTGGCGCGGCGTATACTGTACAGCTAATGTTACCTGACGTGTACCTTTTACCACCTGGAAAAAGCTGATTACGACATCAGTGAACCGTGCCCGCCGTATCATGTGGCACATTACTCCGTATGGGAGAACTTAATCGTGCTTTCACTTCAATCCTGGCGTTTAGTTTCCCATCAATGTCGGTTGCATTCTCATATTTAATTACACTGGTGTGCTTGAATAGATAGCATCATCTACGGAATCATTAATAACAGGGTACAGATCTGCCGTTCGCATTGGTGTATATAACGGTCAATGACTCGATGACAAGTAGTTAATATGAAAATCGTGTGACAAATTGTAGTTATGGTTATTTAAAGTAATGTAAGGTCGGTCATCGTTGTTGTACCACTGAGTAATGTTTTGCTGCTTCTAACTTATTTTAACAATGTCCCGTCGATAAATGTGTGTCATGAATCTGGTAGAAAGTAAGACATCGGATCGTACAAGGTTCTTGACGCTGTGAATGGCAACTATTTATCTGATGTTGTGGTTGTATCAGTATGTTGGTTACATAATATAGTTTGTATATTTAAGTGTCATGCAGGTATCTATGAATGTTATACTTCTGATAAGGAACATTGCCATATGTGAGCTTCGCCCAGTATTTCAACATTCACAATGCTTAGGTTCCTATCAAACATCTTCACCAGATCTCACCATGATCATCACCGCCGTGTGATGATAACAGGTATTTAATTAACAGCACGTTAATGGTCTATCGCCGTTCGTCTGTGATGTTTGATGTGTTACATGTTCACTTTGATGTTGAAGAAGTGTCCCTTAATGTTATATGACCAAGTTCGAGCCTGATTTAAGGCCATTGCGCCAAGTCATAGATCATGTGCTAAGAGAGCTATTTGTATTGATATATCTTATAAAATGTACCGCTATGTTGTACAGCATCTAGCATCAGTACCTAGCAACATATCACTCAGCAAGGACCAAAGTACCCAATGTCGCGTTCAGTCACAATGGCGCTCATGATATCGGTCGACACGGCGTTTTATATCCAATCATTCATGTTACAGCACCGATATATACCTCACAAGTCAATATATTGATATCAGTTACCTCACAATCAGCACACCGATGTAAGGCACATACCCGGCAGTAACCTCACAATTAGCACGCGGTTGTAAGGCACATGCCAGGCAGTAGCCTCACAATCAGCACACCGTTGTGAGGCACATACCCGGGAGTAACCTCACAATCAGCACACCGCTGTAAGGCACATACCCGGCAGTAACCACACAATCAGTCTACCGATTTCAAGCACATATTCACGGGTTATGTTTAACACCCAAACCACATTCCCAGTAACAGTTTGGCATATTTGCCAATGAGCCCAATCATATCAGTAATTGACTTCATCAACAGCTAATGATTGTTGTATTATCATGCCGTATTGTGGTGTTTTTTTAATAGAACACCTTTATGTTGACTGGGCAATATTGTACATAGCTGCACAATTATTATGTCATTGATTGTCTAGACATTGTACAATTGAAGGGCCTAATGTTTTTGACAAATAACCAATCGATGTTATGAAATTATCACGCGTATCAGAATTATTATCACTGTCAAATAGATTCCAGGGATAACATTACGTCTGTTGGAAAATGGGCAAAGACGAAGAAGAATTTATGATCGATCAATGATTTATCATAAGTGATCAATCGTGGGCGTATGATTGTGTATTTCAATGTATTACAAAACTAGTTAGTGGACCAATTTATACCTTGGACACCACAAGCTATTAGTTTTTAAGCTCGACATTTGTTTGGTATCCAAAATAGGCGTGGTCGCAAGAGAAACAAATAATTGCTTGGAATCAGCCATGCTGACAAAATCAATAGTTAGTCATTTCCTTGTCATAATTCCATTGATCATTACAGAGGCATCCAAATTATAATCGATATTTTCTTAGCGTGTGTTGACATAAGTGAATAATGCATTAGCATCCTTAAGTGCTTACTGCCATGGCGTGGTACGTCAGACAACCTCAACGTAAAACAGAGCACATGTTGAAACTGAAAAATATTGTCGAGGCAAACATCCTCTTGGTTTAGTTTCTCGAATTCTGGCCATCATCCTAATACAGGTAAATAGTTTCAGTGCTACGCATAATTTCTATGCAATTGGTTTCAAGGTTTTTTTTCTGTTTTGCTTTGAAATCTGCGAGGTGTTAAATTGCAAAGGTTTGAGAACGTGTCTCTACATCACAAAGTGAATATTAGTTTCAGTGTGGCGCATAATGGCTATGCAATTGTTTTCAAGGTAAATTCATTTTGTATGGATTAGAGCGATGTGAATAGTGATGAATGGATTAAGTTTCTCTTTCTACATAGTGGTCCATGTGTTCGTTTGTATTCGATCAAATACGTTTTCGTTTTCTCGGAATCGTATTTATGGTGCAGATGAATGATTGTTTGACCTTTCTTTATTGATAATAAATGTGGTAGCCCCAAAAGGGCGTATCCGTTTTTCATGCAACCTTATGGCCCGAGATAAATAGGTAAGAATGTACTTACGTTACATATCGTGTGTTTTGTCTTTATAATGGTCCAAAGCTACTTCAGTTGCCATTACGTTGTTTACAGCAACGTGTTTTGTAATATTATGTCCTAACCCAGTTTACGATAATGATTGCCATGAAATGTAACTTATGCACATTTAAGTATAGCATGATCATAATTCATAATCTATTTGTAAATTATACATCATTAACTATTAAACAGAATTCTTCTACCATCCCCACGCGCTATACACAACCTATGTCGTTATAGTAGAGTCTTTGCTTATATTTCGATTACATGTGTGCATAAACTGTATTACAAGAGCGTCACAAGAACGAGTTCAAGAAGTACTAATCGACCCTGCTGTTTGAGTCAACAATGAGTTTCTTGTAAAAACTTGTCAAACTAATAATTTTTGAATGCCCGATAGGTGTATATCATTCTTTGATTTAATATTCACCGCACATTATACAAAGAATCATCCTATTTTGCGCCTGCGTCTGCCGATTGGAGCACTTAGGTATGTCACTGCAGGAATCAATGAATTACTAATCATATTCATCTGCGGGACGAATGTACGTTACGTAGCTGATGCGTTTGATATATTAGAACCTAACCAGAGCAACCCAGAACCACAGGCGATCAATGCTACTAACACAGTAGCTATTAAATAAAGATTGAAACTTAATAGGCTAAGGTGAGGGTGTGTATTAAGACTCAAGTGCCTGGGCACAGAACCAGAGCTTCTTAGTTGATGCAGTGATACTGCGCTCAAGGATGAGTTAACAACCGGCGCGAGAATGTGGGTTGGGGGAGTGGGCTATTTTTATATGCGTATTGATGCCATACATAATACGTGTTCAACATCCATTCCACCACAGCAGTCGTCTGTATTGCCTTTTCTCTTATATGTAAGAACAAGTCAAATGTGAGTGGGCAACAAGGGATATTTATTTATTTATAACGTTATTACACAATATCACATAATATTTTAGTTCATTTACTTATGTGCAAAATGTTTGTAATATGGCATAAGATTGAATAATGTATAAAATATTACTAACAGTTTTAATTGTACGGTAAGAACTACAAACAAGGTACGACCCCTTCTGACAATTCTGACAGACTTGAACACGGAAATAATGATCCCTTTGTAGAATCATAGCAGCGCAGTTTATAGTCCGCTCCCGAATCCATATTCGAAACTATTTTAGGAAGTTTAAGGGCTTTAAATCGTTTCGTAGGCAAGTAAGAAATGCAGGCTTTGACAATTGCTTTTTCTACGTCAAATTTTATAACAAAGAACTTGTTAAGCTATAATTTCTAGGCTTTTCTTTTGATGCTCCTTCGTTGTTGTTCTGTTAATCGCTGCTTGTTGCTGCTGGAGTGGGGACTAGCCAGAGAAATAACAGAGAAGAATTGTGTATTGGTTTTTATTGAATTTGGAGGGTGGACCCGCATCCTTCTCGGAATGCTACAGATTCCATAAAACAAAAATAAACTACGATTGTTCTGGGATATGGTTCAGTAATTGGTTATGCATGTCCTCAGACCCCCTTAGAGTATTAATGGAACTCTTTTAAAGTAAATCGAAATGCATACAGCTCCTGGTAATTTACCTTACAATTAAGAACATTTCATTCTTATTAAAAGTTTTCCAGAAGCATAAAGCAAATGAGTTATGGTCACATAGAAGTCCCCTGCATAAGTTTTTGTGTCATCTTATAAGGCTTAAGCATGGTTGTATGGTATGGCTATTGGTTTGGAGTACGCATGATCTGTGTCGACGTCCTCCACTTGGAAAGTTCCATGTTTGTTATACAGAGTGAAGCGATTATCATATCCCTATGGTAGTCTGCACAGTGACATATTTGCACTTGATGCATAATTAATTGCATTTCTTTTAGGCTCTCCCGCAAGTTGAACGTAAATCAATTGATGAATCAGAATATGTGAACGTTCCTTCTAGTATCGTTGTTAAATAGAGTAGCCTTAGTTATGGATTGAATGTTTCAGTATAAACTCTTCCTATCCACTAAGGAACCAACCACTGAGGTAAATAATCTATGCAGTAGCGGAAGTTCCCATGCAGCTGTTGCATCATACACACCTGGTACTATATACACGGCAGCAGTAGTTCCAATGCAGCTTTTGCAACATACGCACCTGGTACATGCGAAGCGGGGTCAACTCAATAGCCCTGGCGGAAATGATATAAAAATATATGGAACAGCGAGGCATTGATTGGCCTAGTAACTACACCACACATCTCTTGTATTACCGCTGAAGTACAGTGAACTACTAAGTGATCCCATAGCCTAATGAGGAATACATTAGGTCGTGATAACAGATGGCGCGGCCTGTATTGTACAGCTGCTGTGTATACTGTAACAAGATCATTGAGCCTTGCTTGTCGGCACGTCGCTCCTTCATCAGGCTTAAATGTTTGCACTAACACTGATTCCCAATAACAACTGGGTGGGATCTCACATTTACTACGGTCATTGGTGCAGAAGTGGTGTACGGTCATTGATACAGAAGTGGTGTACGGTCATTGATACAGAAGTGGTGTACGGTCATTGGTATCACAGAAGTGGTATACGGTCATTGGTGCAGAAGTGGTATCAGTCATTGATGCAGGAGTGGTGTACGGTCATTGGTGCAGGAGTGGTATCAGTCATTGGTGCAGGAGTGGTGATCGGTCATTGGTGCAGGAGTGGTGTACGGTCATTGGTGCAGGAGTGGTGTACGGTCATTGGTGCAGGAGTGGTATCAGTCATTGGTGCAGGAGTGGTGTACGGTCATTGGTGCAGGAGTGGTGTACGGTCATTGGTGCAGGAGTGGTGTACGGTCATTGATGTATAGGAGTGGTGTACGGTCATTGGTGCAGGGGTGGTGTACAGTCATTGGTGCAGGAGTTGTGTACGGTAATTGGTGCAGAAGTGGTGTACGGTCATTGGTGCAGGAGTGGTGTACGGTCATTGGTACAGAAGTGGTATACGGTCCTTGGTACAGAAGTGGTGTACGGTCATTGGTGCAGGAGTGATGTCAGTCATTGGTGCAAGAGTGGTGTACGGTCATTGGTACAGAAGTGGTATACGGTCATTGGTACAGAAGTGGTGTACAGTCATTGGTGCAGAAGTGGTGTACGGTCATTGGTGCAGAAGTGGTGTACGGTCATTGGTCATTGGTACGGCAAGAAGTGGTGTACGGTCATTGGTACAGAAGTGGTATACGGTCATTGATACAGAAGTGGTGTACGGTCATTGGTGCAGAAGTGGTAATTGGTACGGTTATTGGTGCAGAAGTGGTGTACTGTAATTGGTGCAGGAGTGTTGTACGGTCATTGGTGCAGAAGTGGTGTACGGTCATTGGTGCAGGAGTAGTGTACGGTCATTGGTACAGAAGTGGTGTACGGTCATTGATACAGAAGTGGTGTACGGTCATTGGTCATTGGTGATATTGGACCTCTCCTCTCTCTCTCTCTCTCTCTCTCTCTCTCCCTCACTTGCTCCCTTTCGCTCTCTCTCTCTCTCTCGCTCTCTCTCTCTCTCTCTCTCTTTCTCTCCCTCACTTGCTCCCTTTCGCTCTCTCTCTCTCTTGTTTTCTTTTGCTTTCTCTATTTCTTTCCTTCGCTCTCTTTCACTCTTTCTTCTATTCTATTCTAAATTCTATTCTATTCTCTCCCCCTTAATGTTTCTCTTTCGCCCTCTCTCTATCGCTCTTACTCTCTATGTCTCTCTCTGTTCCATTGTCTCTCTCTCTCTCTATCTCCCTCTCTTCTTTCCCTTTTCTCTCTCTCTCTCTTTCTCTCTCTCTCTCTCTCTCTCTCTCTCTCTCTCTCTCTTTCACTGTTTATCTTTTTATGTCGCTCTCTATATCTCTCTCACTTTCGCGCTCTCTCTCTGTCTTTCTATCTCTTTATATATATATCGCTTTCTATCTCTCACACTTCTCTTTTTCATATTCTCTTTCCGTGTGTATCTCTCTCTTTCGCTCTCTATCTCTCTTTCACTATATCTCTCCACCATGCGACCCTCCTTCTCACGTCTGTCTCAGCCTTTCTAACATTTCATTTTGTCATATGTTTTGTTTCTCTCTCCTGCTCTGCCTCAGCTATATTTTAATTGTATCTTTTATTTCACGATGTATTCAAATTTGTGTCCTGATTGAACTTGGGTCTTCCGAGAACCTAATTTAGCGTGCACTGCACCGGCCACTAATCTCATATTCTTAGGAATCCAGGGCTAATTAGCGTGCACTGCACCGGCCACTAATCTCATATTCTTAGCAATCCAGGGCTAATTAGCGTGCACTGCACCGGCCACTAATCTCATATTCTTAGCAATCCAGGGCTAATTAGCGTGCACTGCACCGGCCACTAATCTCATATTCTTAGCAATCCAGGGCTAATTAGCGTGCACTGCACCGGCCACTAATCTCATATTCTTAGCAATCCAGGGCTAATTAGCGTTGGTGCTTCTGTCACCTTTCGCTGTCACCCCATGAATTTGTGAATCAGCGTGAGTTTACTTATCTCCCACTGAATCCACCTACCTATATTCTCAAATTTGTTAATACCACAGCCAGAGATAACTTAAGATAGATTCTATGGCAGCCTAAGGTAAGCAACGCAAACCTCATACATCAACGTAGATAACGTCACGAATATTAGTAAGGATATCTTTTAATTAAGTGCCCTTTGATAAAGTGGCAATATTATTTGATAATGTTTGGTGCAGGTTTGATATTTTGTGTAACACTAAATAATGGCCCGTCGTCTGACAGTAAACACGGCTGCAAAATATATTCAACCTCATTGATACTGAAATAATTACAACATTCCCTTCACACGTCACTGCATTTGATTTATAGGCAGATGGTATAGCTGAGAAATGATCAAGAGTTCAAGGTTTTTCCACACCACCTGTAGCTGCTGGTTTGGGGAAGCGCACAGAGAAGCAGAGCCACTCGGCATCACTCGGCGTCAATCGGCGTCACTCGGCGTCACACGGCGTCACTCGGCGTCACCAGGCGTCACCAGGCGTCACCAGGACAAGTCATGGATTAGCTTCATCTCGTCGATGTCCTTCACGCGACGAACAGGGGTTCGGCTGTCAGAGTGATTGCAAATCGTGAGAAGTTAGCTTCCATTGTCAAAGTTTTCATCTTGTGCAGCAGATACCAACTATAAAGAACAATTCAGTCTTGTCATTTGGTACTGATGGGCACATTTAGGGAGACTTTATTAAGTGCCACATGGTAATCATTTGAAGATAAGATCTGTGAATGTCAACGAGGCTGTAGCTTGGATCCACATCACTTGAGAGGCTAAACTTATTATGGCGCTGGTATGACATGGCAATACAAACAAAGGAGGCAGCCGCACTAATCACTTCGCAGTTACCCCTTGCTTTTTATTATTTCCATTGCGTTTCTCATTGTGTAAACCTGGCCGTTGTGGCACATAAGCCATAAATACACGCAGCATGATGGACACAATGGAAGGGATGGCCACCTTTTTAGATAGTCGTTCTAAGCGTCAGACAGCACTCGACCAAGCCATAGACAACAGTGTGGTGAATTCAAAACTGACAACTGTGCGCAGGTTATCCCAGGTGCAACGCATTGAGGCATTGTATACTTTTTTCGAACTCGACCGTCTGTGAAGCTGGCCCTCCCGAATGGCCCAGTGGTAGCCTAAATGATGCCAGAGAACTTCCCCCAATAACACCAGCACAGACTTGATTGGGAACTGTCTACAGTATACCAAAGCTTTGACAGTCAGCCTTAATGAAGAAGTAACTGATATTATTGTTTCAACTGCATAAATTCCGATTGTAACATCTACCCTTTGTCTGTCTGTTTGAACAGAACCTCGTATTCCCCGCCACTGTGGATCACAACAGCATTGAACAATTTTCAAGCCACAAGTCGAGAAGAGTTCCACCGAATAACCACATCCCTCGCGTTGTTTGATCGCACACTAAACGGGTTATCTACAAAATTCACATACCTGTAGGAAAAGGCCCTAAATAGACCAATACTCATTTCTTCTGTAATGGGATCCCTGCTTCCAGAAGATGCAAAAGAAAAATTTCTCACCATGTTTCAGGATGACTTGCCGTTTTCTAAATACGTAACATTGTCGGCTTATTTAATGGCAACATCAGAACGCCAGAACCTATCCTAAAACATTAATGATTCCAAACACTGGTCATCCTATGTGTATTAATCGTGATAACTTGCACATCAGTGCCCGCAAAAAATCCAGAAACTGCGGAGATTAACCGTGGGCAACCCACGTATAAATGGCCTGGCAATAGTGCACAGCCATAGATGCATTCCGATCGATAATAAGCAGTTAAATGATGATTTTCCAAGACGACAAACATGCTTACAAATGTTTCCTTCTAAAGATATATGAGACATTTTCACACTCTTTACTGCTAAGCAGGAAGGGGGTGATATATAGACTTTAAACTGTGCATGCATGATAAATATAAAGCGTTCTCACTGAGAGATAATTCCACAGACAATAAAACTATAAATTTGCATGCTTGATGTCGAATGTTATTTATGTGTGATATTGTTATTTGTTGCTTGATAGCAACACCATTGTACGCGCTGAAAATACACCCAACACGGGCAGGGTACTTCTGCCTATTCCTACAGGAGCTCAAACATACCACGACTTATTTTTAAGGCAAATTTCATCTAAAATCATCGAAAGTCTGTTTTGAAAAAAATAAATCGTTGACCAATACCATTCTTCGTTTGGTAATGACATCTAAAAACTCGAGTCTATTCGGTAACCACAGCTTTGTGAATGGCCTTTGCTATGTTTAGTTTCTTTTTTTTCATGGGACGCGAATTTTAACCAAAATATGGCACACGGTATATGCTACAATGCACCCAAAGCTGAAAACAGGCGGAGTTTGAACGATAATACCAGAAAATGGTTGAGTTGCGCATGCGTAGTTACTGATCCAGGACGTTATTATATAAGAATATTTTTGTAAACAATGTTCGAGGGCTGGTTAAATGTGTCCTTTTTTTATCAATCATCGATGATTTGGTGTTCCCAATTATATGAAAGGATTGTGATCGAGTTCTTTTAGCAACTACACAAAATTGAGGCAAAATAAAATTGCACCATGTCGCCTGAAAAAATGAATCTTTAAATCCCTATTCCACCCCTGGTATGGAACGCCCTCCCAGGCCAGTCCTGTGAAGCAAAACACACGTGATGTCTATAATGAATAGAGAACACTTGATTAAGCATATATTGGTAAATTACATATGTATCGATAGTAGTCAACATAGATGAAAGCGCACATATTTTGTACTAATGTTGATAGTCTTAAGAATTACGATAAGCCAATCAGTGCATCGTTGAATATGAATTACAAGACAACTTTACAGATGTTCCCATTGTTCACAATTCTACTTGTGTTTAAAACGTTTTGTCGTGAGTAACAATCACCATCTATTATTCGAATCGCCATGGAAACAGCTGTGAACGCCGCTTGAAGACAATCAAGCTATACAATTTGCTTTTTAGGCAAGACTGTGAATTTTGGTTTAACTGCACCATATATGTTCACCTGGCGTCAGAGACGCTCATTGACGTGGCTTATCAGTCTTCAGCATTCAACGACAGTGCTATTGAAATACAACAAATTGTTCGGTGTAATCATAACGTGCAGAGTTAGGTAGATCAGCAATGCCCTCTGGAGTGAAATTGAGTGAAGTATCACATTCAAAGCTCTCGGATGGAATGCACTATGTTCAAAGCCTCATCTTCATTGACTAAGCTTCCTCGCTAATTGTTTGCTTGTAAATCATATCAGCATCACGATTGACAATGCGCATTACATGTCGTACCTTACTGGCGGCATTGGCTGGCCGCAGATCATTTCACTATTCAGATTATTGATAAAGTATTCGATACATCGCAACATTAGTTGTTTTTCTACAGGTAACCAGCTAAATAAGGAATGTATAATTACTTTGTTCATGGGTGCAGGTTCCATTTATCACCTTCTCGATTTAGACTAGCTCTCTAGTGATCCCTACGATGGTTCAAGTACAAAATATATCCTTGTAGCTGTGTGTAGTGATCCAGCTAGTAATAACTTGCTTTGGCGTAGTACTGATTTATTTGAGCAAAACGTTTAATAGTCAAACTCAATAAACCGTCAACTGAAACAACAAAATGACGATACAATGGATCTTGACATATTTATATATCATTTCACAACTCGTTCGACAAGTTATCGGCGACCGTAATGTTATTCGAACAAATCATTAATTAATAAATACTACTAACCGACTTTGGGCCAGTTAACTAGCTAGAGCTGCACGAATTCGTTCGTTTTATATGACTTCAATATCAAAGGTCTCAAAATACTTAATCGTAAACTTAATAAAAAAACAAGACGTTCTGGTGTTTCCGCTAAACCGCGTGGTGAAAACTAGTACGAAAATATCACTACGCAACCGCAGTACATTTTTCAGGACATTATGATAAAGACCTAAATAACATGATGATAATTCTGCTGCTGCAGCAACAATCCTCCTGACACCTAATCGAACGCTCAACAAAAACTGCTCTATTAATCTCACCAATGGCATACGTTTCAGATACAACTAAACTTGATTGTTTTACAGTTGATCGACAGGGGCGGGGGGGGGGGGGGGGGGGGGGGGGGGGTGCTACAACCAGCAATTAAGATAGCGGTGTCGCCAGTGGGACAAAAATATTCACCACCGTAACTGCTTATAAAAATACATTAATATGAAACTACCACCTAAATCAGTGGTTGTTCACACATCACATGAGCTTAATACCTGACACACCACCTCTTTTCTAAATGGAGCAGTTTTATGGTTTAACAACAGACGAACGCGTGTGCGTTATGTAACACTAACAAAGGTGGGTTGAAGAAAACCAACAACGGAAGAGGGAAGCTTCGTCTTTAGAAGGTATTGAATAAAATCATAACCAAACCAAAGCTGACTTATTGCTTTGGTATAAAAATACATAAAATCTGCAATAAACCAATTACATTGATGATGCAAAAGAGTGGATGGCCTCTTCTTAGCCATTCTTTTATAGATCATTTACACAAAAATATCCTGCTCTGGCATCTAAGATCAGAAAAATTCCTCGCAGTGTGTGTAGCCTTTGGTAATAGTCATCAGGCACTGACATTGATCGGTGAAATGTTGGTACTGGATAATACTAAAGAAAAGAAGTATAGCATCCAGTTGAGTGTGAGCATACTAGAAACGTTGTTTTGCTTCATGAAGGATTAATGCGACATCATACATGCTCCTCCCTCTGTTGAATATATACCCATGTGGATACAATTACCTTGACTTGTTTTTCAAATTTAAAAGCAACCATTATCGCCTTCCGTCCGGCGCCCCAGCGGCGTTACCACTGTAACAGGAAGTGTGTATGCAGTGCAAATGAAGGAAAACCCGTTGCCGAATGTTGATAGCTGCTTTCATGTTGATAGGGGTGTTGGCCTTGACCGACAAGCCAACTCCATAACCAAGGACAACCAATCTATTCTTCCCTCCGGGCCGCATCAAATCAGACAGGTTTATGGAGACAAGTGGATTTTTTATTCAAGCAGCCTTTGCCATATAGGTACAGGAATACATACTTGCTATCTTAATCGGATCTCTGGGTTCGACCCTAACTTACACGACGTACTACATGATGCGTTGACGGAAGTATGCTACCCCCCTCCACCCCGTTCCTCGAAATGGGATTGATGAGCATAGATAAGTGGAAACATTTGCCATTTGTTACCACTCCCATTACTTATTGTTTTCACCTGGCGAATACTTTCAAGAAGTTCTGTTTGTTTGTTCTGTTTCTACGTTTGCTTTATTGGTGAACTTTTTATGTCACACGGGGCAGGTGGAGACATGGTCTATGCACAGAACTAATTCATATTGTTTTGACCTTTTCCCAAAAATAGTCAAGGTTAAGAAAAATGTACCAGCCGTAAAATTTTAATATCTCTATTATAAATTGTCCGACCGCATACATTGTTTCTTAAGAAGTGTCACGTGGGTAGTGAGGTCACACTACCAATGGAGTCAGGGCGCGGCCAAGTTGAAATTTTGTTTAATCCTGCTGGGTATTTATTGCAACTTCATTTGTAGTGTCCACTATTTTGAATATTTCTCCATCGATGTTTGACCATATTAGATAGGCATCTCCTGCACAAGCCCTGCACGACGTTGCATTATAAACAATCATAGATGATACACGAGTTCCAGTCATATACGATACATATACAAATGTACATATCATTAATGAATTTCACACCTATTAATGTTTGTGAACAAGTTAAGTCAGTTTACGTGGGAGATTATGTCTAAGGCGATTGAATACGGCCAGACCATTTTTTTTTTAAAAGTTGCAATTCTCAAATTATATGTGACAATTGCTTAATAAGGACGAGAAAGTGGATCACCATAATACTGTTGATTAAGAGATACTCATCCCGATTCCCGTATATATATATATATATATATATATATATATATATATATATATATATATATATATATATATATATATATATATATATATATATATATATAGATATATATATATATATATATATATATATATATATCTATATGTGTATAAATATATATATATATATATATATTTATGTATATATATATATATGAATGTATATGTATATATATATATATGAATGTATATGTATATATATCTATATATATATATATATATCTATATATGTATATATGTAAATATATATGTATATATATATGTATATGTATATATGTCTATATCTATGTATCTATATATATATCGTCTCTATATTTATATGTGTGTATATGTATATCTCTATATATGTATATTTATATGTATATATATATATATGTATATATATATTTATATGCGTAATGATATCATATATATATATATATATGTATATATATATATATATATATATATATCTCTATATATATATATATATATATATATATATATATATATATATATATATATATATATATATATATATATATGAGATATCATTACGCATTGTGATGCTGTTGAATATTTCACTGTAACCGTCATGATTTGACTATCATAACACTTTTTTATCATGATGTAAACATTGCTCAATGTCAGATCAGTACTACTACACCACTTCGTTTCGTTACTGCTGCCAAATATCCCCCGCCCCCCCCCCCCCCCCCCCCCCCCCCCCCCCCACACACACACACACACACACGCACACACACACAAATCAAAAACATCCAACAATGAAGGCTGGCTTCCCTGTATTGTGACTCTTGGGCAAGAAATGGCATATCAATATGACTTAGACAGACATCCTGGTCGGGCGTTCTTCATTGAGCACACCATTTGAGGGAGGCCATAACACTCACCATTCACAAACACCCGCCTTTGCGGATAACAAAAATCCTCCACGATGTATTGACGAGCTAGTATCTCATATTATTTTTCAATCCGGGCACGTTCACACAAAGGGTTGGTTCACATGCGGATGGCTTTTTACATAACATTTTTATATCGTTTTGCAGAATCGCATTTGTAAGTGTTGTTGACGTCGTGCGGCGTGCGTATCATACACGATACTCACACAAATATACATATGTAGAATGATTTTTACATAAATGAATGTTTATGAACAAGTTGAGTTAGCTTACGTGTGAGATTTTGTCAAAGGCGATTTAATTTTGCCAGACAAGTCCCCCAGTGGGCACAACACGTGGAATCCACGTGGAAATCATGTGGATTTTTGGTGAATTGGTGGATCCACGTGTTTTCACGTGATATCCACGTGGATTCCACGAGTATTAATCACGTGGAATTGACGTGTCAAAAACACGTGGAAAAGACGTGTATTTTAGGACCCATTTGTAAATTATTATTTAAATATTCTTTTTTTTTCAGTTTATACCAGAAATATGGCCATGTGTTAACCTGACAGCCCCAGCTAGGCTTGTGCTAGATATGCCAAGATATAGTGGGTTTCACAACTTTTGGTGCTATCGATCTATGAGCTCTGGGATGATGACGGTTTTTGGCTTTCATCTGCTTAGTTACTATCGTGACAGGGGTCTCCTGGAATAATGAGTCGAAATTCAGGTGAGATACTCTCCAAACGTAGGCGAGGTTCGAACCCGTGACCTGCTGGCCCGTGGTGGAGACCCCACCGGGGGTTAACCGCTAACCGTTGATTGGCGCGATATGCTGTAGTTTTGGAAAGTTGAGAATTCATTTGCTATATTTTTGACAGTTTCTAAGTTTACAAGTGAGTCATATTTAAATGTTATTCTTTCAATGAAAATAAGTTTACTGAAGTAGCTGTACAAAAACTGCTTGCCGTATATAATGTCTTCATGGTTTATGATTTTATGCTCATTGGTGCATGAAACCTGTATTATCGCTCTCAGCAAAGAGCCAGCCGTTGCAGCTAGTTAGTTGCAGCGGAAAGGCTGTAGGCACGCCTCGTGGTTTTTTGGAGGCTTGCTCCTTAATACACCACAACCATCTTATACACACGCCATGGTTCATCTGTTGACTGTTCCTCCATCTCACAGTCATCGTCATCTGTCAGTCCATCTCACAGTCATCGTTCATCTGTCAGTCTAGGTCTGGTGTAACGGTAACATGAATTTATACCAGACGTCTTGTAGGGCTAATGTCAGTCCATCTCACAGTCATCGTTCATCCGTCAATCCGTTCCACACGGTCGTCATCGCTCATTTGTCACTCAGTCCCACAGTCATGGCTCATCTGTCACTCATTCTAGCAGTCGTCGGTTGAGCAATGATGGTTTTCCTTTAACATAAGTGCACATTTGTGAATATTTTCTTTAAATATTTTCTCTGTTTTAATGCTGCTATTGAGAAAGGTATTATTTATGAGTTTGTAGTCAGCAGCATAGTAATTGAACACTGCATAATTTGTTTGTGCACAGGTTTTCAGGAGCGCTGCCTCTCCTGCTCTGCAAATCAGGGATATACTGAAACAGGCAGGAGAGGAGAGAGCTGGCCGATAGTGGCAAAATGCTTCCTGAAGCTGTGCAGATGAACAGCACTGAGGAACTTCAACATTTAAATGAGCAGTTTATGGACAACCAGAGTGGGTATGTAAAATTGCAGTTTTTTAAGGAGTAGTGGGCATTAGATCTAATAAACAGCAATGAAATATTTTCCAAATGTCACATTTTTGTGTCAGTTTCAGAAGTGTATGAAAATCATTGTGCAGTGTCCGGGATACGATGAACGATTTGACAAGCAGGTGAGATTCTCTATGTATATGTATATGATGTAAATCCATGATTCAAACAACTTGCACTTATGTCCTCTTTGTACTGTGCAGAAAGTGTAGTGAAGAGTCATGGGTTCACCGAGGCTGCTGTCAATGTCATTCTAGCCAACCGACTGAGGAATGCACCCAAGAGAAGTTTAAATATTGCCTATTGGTAATGATTGTTGATTTACTCACACATTTATATTTTTCATAGATTTGACTAGATCGTTTACTTAAAGAGCCACTTACATGCAAAATTCAAATTTGTGTTGTCATCTAATTATGAAGATGATTTTGTGACATTTTGACAACAGTATGACTGAGATGTCATAACTGGTTGCCGAGATATTACCGATCAAACTCGCAGACTTTCCTGTATGAAGTCATCAAACTCATTCACTCACTTTCGTTTAGTGGTTTACTGATGAAAGCCATCCTAGACGAATTTGACTGATTTGTGTCAATTAGGTGACGTCACCCAGAGGTCAGTCACTTAAAAATTATCATCAAAATGCGATAACAAAAATTCGGTTTTGCATTTCAGTGGCCTTTTAAGTACATTTTATAATTTGTATTTTATTAGGGTGAAAGTAAATCATGTTATATCTGTGTATATTCATGATGCTCATGCATGTAGTGACTGGTTTAATGTGTTTCATGAACAAACCTGCCTTTTTCCACTTATTTGTTGTCTTTGTATGTTGACATTTGCTCGTAATGTTTAAAACATGTTTAATATTGTTATTTGTGATCATGTAGCACTTATAGTTGGATATTTCTGAGAAATAAATGTACTTGGTTCAATGATCTTGTGAAATATATTAAAAAACAAAAAAATTACTAAAGAGGAAGTAAAAACCACCTGAATACAGATATTTTGTATCGTTGAATTTAGGTGGAAGAGCACACGTGTTTTCCACGTGTCCATATCCACGTGAATTCAACTTGCCTTTTACGCGTATTATCTACGTGAATTACACCAGTTTCTCCACGTATTTTCCACGTGGATTCCACGTATTGTGCCCACTGGGCCACATGTATTTTGAATGACAAGATCGGTTGCTGTGCGCACGCCTTGTCCTGAGTAGGGGTGTGCCGCGGGACCTTGAAAACCCGTACCCGTAGTAAAAAGTGCTTAATGGCAAAAGTCATTCGAGGCTTAACATAAACGGTCGTACTAGACGGGAGGCCGAAAAAAAGTACCCAGTCGCTCGACACATGTATACTACCTCTATAAGCGTGAACACCTTACTTCCATCCAGAAGCATGGTACCAGTGAGCTCCGGTCATAACGGTAACATGGATTTATACCGTTACGATACGACGGTTTTAGCGCTTCATTAAGACGTAAGACGTCTACTGACGTCTTGTAGGGCTAGGTACCAGTGAGGCCTGTATTAGGACAATTAGGAAATAAATTAGATTTATACCTACACACAATGTCTTCGTTTTGACTGTTTCAGTAGATTCCCAAGATCGAAAGTATATAAAATGACGTTGGTGACTGTTTGCGTACCTTTATCTGTGGATATATCCTAATTTCCATCACCGAGTTAATGTTCACCATGTCATGACAGCAGTGGACAAGCCAGCATTCGCTTTGAGGAGCGTTCTATTATCGCCAACGATAGTCCGACGTTATCATTCATAGACAATTTGTTCATAGTGATCTGGAGATATTGAACCAAAACAATGACGAACGTTGTGTCTGGATGAACGAACCTAGGCGTAAGGTTGGTCGCTGAACGGATTATGTTCCAAGATGTTGTGGCCGCGGTTAGGTTTTAAACGAGCGTTGGCGATATAAAAAATAAATCTGTTTATGTTTAACTTGTCAAAAGATATTGTATTCTTGCGCGCCGACTCCACTGAGGTTCATTTTCTAAGATGCAGTTAAACGACATTTCCTAGCGCCCACGTAGAATGAAGTATCGCGCCTTGGGTTAAGGCTTAGATATCATTATTTATTCTTCTATTGCACGTTCGTTTTACTTCAATTTACCAACATGTTTGTAGGTACACGGGTAAATGAAGGACTCCGTTTGCAAACCAAAGTTATTTTCTATTTCATTCCACAAGCACAAAGTAGAAATACGGAAGTCTCTTTTGAAGCCTTTTGGGAAGTTGACTTAGTTAATTATGTTTAATGGACTGGAGTGAGACAGTATTGAAGGCAACAGTCAAACCGGGTGTGACTATTGCGTCTGTTACTTTATAAGATCATTTGCGAACTTACTCGTGACGGTTGTGCGTCTATAACGTCTGGCCGCGCTCGTGACCTGATATTTATGTCATGCTTCATTGCCTTTCGCTGATATTAGCGCCCGTGTACTCTCTTTTAATGTTAAAGCGCAGAGTAGAACTACAGTTGGTAAGTCGCCAATATAGTACACCGGTTGCCACGACGTAAAGTTAACTGCCGTAAATTTCTACTTGCAGTGGTGTTGACACAACGTTGGTATGCAGTACAGGATTTGAAGTTGACGGAAAACATTGGTTCTTGCGCCTCGATAGCATAAACGTCCCAATGTGCTCAATGCTTGATGTATTCTACGACGACAAAAAGCAAACCTAACAATATAAGTGAACGCCTGGCTCCCATGATGACAGTTCGGATCTGGTTTAACGTGGTCATCGTCTTGATGTCGAGCGTCGATCGGTGCGGATCCCAACTGACCAGGATCCACGGGAAGACGTTTCACGACACGTTGATGAGGAACATTATAGAGCCTGACCTTGGCACGTCTACCTTACAGGTAAACCAATCAAACCAACCAAATGCGGGACCTCATTTTGACATAAGAGGGTAGTGATGCCAAAAATCACAGTCAGATATAGCTTCTGTGTCGATGAGTCGGGTTTACAATGATCCGTTAATCAAATCTAGGGGTCAGTGGGCATTGCACCTTTTGATATGATTTAAATGATTGAACATGGTCGAGTGATCGCCGTGTGATATTCACTGGCACATCCCCTTGGGGCGATCATTAACTGATGGGCAATGTGTACAGGGCAACGCGAACATATTTGATCACCTTGATTACTGACGAACAACTAGATGGTTTGACCCCTGGGGGTATGACAAACACCCAATCGTAAAACAAGTGCGCCGCGGAAAAATTAAACGTTATGACATTATATATCATAACGCCTATTCGTTTCGGCAGATTTCATATAGGAAATACCAGTTTAATGGTCGCAGAGCAACATTGGGCTTATAGTAAAGGCACTATGAGGACCACAAAGGCTGAAGCCTATATGCAAAATTGACTTTTGTTGCTAAGGAGAATGGTCACAGGTTATTAGGCGCCATATGAATCGATACGGCATTGCTATGTTAAAACTATTATTGACGTATTTTCACATGAAGGAACAGGACCTTGGTCACATCGTAGCATGTTTGATCTTTGCCTGCAGGGTCACTTTGACAGAGCAAGCTTCCTATCAACATTGCTCAACGGTACAGATATGGTCAACGAGGTACAGTAGTGTTTCTTTATGTCTGTCTAACATACGTCCCAGTTGCACCCAGTGACAGTTGTACAATACTAGTTGTACAAGTTTCAAATACGCAACGTTTTATTCAAAGCTGATTTCAGATCTACCTCGTTTCAGATCTACTTCTTTTCAGATATTCTTCGCTTCAGATCTTCTTGTTTAAATTCTTCAGATCAGTTTCGTTTCGGTTACACATTGTGACAGCCGGTTTTGTCTTGTTTCTGCGGTTGAAAGTTAGCGACGAAGGTGGAGGAGCATTTTCAGCAGTCATCGAACGCCGTGCGTGAGTTAGTAAAAGTAACAGAGAGCGGCTTCGCTGGGTTTGGACCCCAGTCTGCGATAGACAAATGTTGCAACTATTCATCATCTCAACTGGAATACACATTTGGCTTCAAGAATCGGGTGAGTTAAACGCATTTGATGTGAGTCACTGTTAATTCCAGCTTATATGGGAAAGTGAGGTCATTGATGAAAAACGTCTTTGAGTATCCATAGTTGAGGTAGGATGATAAAGAACATGTTTGTGTTCTTCCTGCGCGAATTGGTTCACAGTTGCATAAAGATGAGTGCGGACGAGGAATTAGTTTTGTGAGTTGAGAGGCGAGGCGGGGAACACATGTGCCAAGATATACTGTGAGAAATCATATATAACAAAAACGAAGAACTAAAACAAACAACCTTCAATTTTGGGTACTTTTAAAGAATTGGTAGTACCTTTATATTTAACCGGAAAGAGGATTTGAACAGGTCTTGCTGTGTGCTGTGGTACTTCACCTTAATGTACGTTATTTGGATGATATATATGCATGTTTATGTTTGCTTACAGATTGACTTGCGTCACTCGTGCTGTCGTATTGCTAGAGACACTGAAAGAGAGAACGTCGATAGACCTTACAGCGAGGACATTCTACGTGCATTTCTGCTGAACCGTCAAAATATAGACTTAATCAAATGGCAGTACATTGGCACAGAGTCTGGAGCCCTGGCTCTGTTTCCAGCTCACAAAGCCGACAATTGTGATGACTATGACAATAGATTTAGGTGAACCTTTATATGTTTGTGATTTCAGGGATTGTTTCATTTTGTGATGAAATACAAATTATGGGATAGATGAAAGCTACCCGTTCCTGCTTCGTTGTGCCATAAGCACACGGTGCTAGTGTAACGCGTCAACACTACCACAATATCATATCTTTTTCATTTTCCCACTTGAATATTATATTCATCTCTTCTGTCTATGCTTTCTCAAATTCTTAAATGTTTATTTATCTCTTCCGGACCACCTGTCCCTCCACCTCCTACATGCCACGCCTCACGCTCTACATGGCTGGCCTATGCAACCCAATATCTTCTGCTTTTCGATTGCTCAAAAAACTATCCAATAATTCTACTGTTGTTATTTGATATATTTCACGAATACAGGCCATGGTATGTGGAAACAGTAACACCGGAACCAAAGGACATTGTATTGGTTATTGACCGATCCGACTCCATGAGTAGAGGCAACGCCTGGTCCAGCGCTGTGAAGGCCTCCGCCACTCTCGTGGATACACTCAATCCAAATGACAGGGTATGATTCATTCTCTGATCGGTGGGGGGTCTATTTAGAGACTTAAGGTGATAAACACATACTCACGCATATATATATATATATATATATATATATATATATATATATATATATATATATATATATATATATATATATATATATATATATATATATATATATATATATATATATATATATACATAAGAAGATGCTAATGTATTATTGAGAACGATCAGAGTGTTTGAATATCCTGTCATGTGGTGTTTTAGATTGGTGTAGTTGCCTTTGGAGACGAGGCGCTGACACCTGTGGCTACCTCCAGTGCCCCGTACGCTGATTGCTTCGCCAAACGACTGGCATTTGCCACTCAGGAAAACAAAGACACACTTATCAAGTTTGTCAAGTCTTTGGTACCTTCCGGAAATACTCATTATCTGAAAGCGTTCGGAGTCGCGTTTGATCTTCTCAAGGCGACCCCGCCAGTCACAAGGGATACCAGGAGACGAAGTGAGTACAAGCGACACTCATTAATGCTCTATTCTGGGCCGTGTTTACAACGTCGGGCACAGAATGACTTCTCTGTGTCGATAACCCAGAAGCGCCGATAACATCTGTTAACCAGTTGAGGTTCATTGTTGCTGTTGTGTAGATCTTGCTATCGTATTCCTTACTGACGGAACACCGACGGATCCCAGGCTCAGTTTGAATTTAATGCCGATCTTTGATTTAATCGAGAAGAAGAACGCTGAGCTGAAGAATGCTGTGTCGATTCTGACGTACGGTCTAGGCGATGGTATGTACGTGCTTTTTTCGGCCATGCTGTTCCTTTGATGTGGTGATAGTCCCCACCCCGGTTTGCCGTAATCGTCCTCGATAATACGCTTTAATATATAACCTACACAATTCTATCATATAATGAAGTACTTGTGAAATAATCCTGCTACTCAAAGCGCACCTATGTAATTCTTGTAATGCTAGTAATTATAATTTCTTGAACGAATAGCAATAGGTTTGCAGACGGACGATTATGGAACGACTCCAATTTTATGGTGCATTTCGGGTTGATGCGGATATGACTGTTAATGTATTAAGCGGTACTAATGCATATTGTACATGAATGATATGGTACTTATGTTTATTGTACATGAATGATATGGTACTTATGCATATTGTACATTTGGCGAGTTTTGCCATTCATTATCTCAGCAATGTATGTTCGTTCATACCAGCTTTGACAACGACAGGGATGGAACTGCTTCAGAACATATCAGCACAGCAGCGTTACAATTCCAGTTTTGAACCACCAAGGGTTTGTATCATTTCGTCATTTAAATCCTCTCCTTTGTGTTATCCATTTGATCTGGGCTCTCATAATCGTTCTTGACGTAATAAGTCATGACTCCGCCGCATTCAAGTACTAATGGATGGTATTGTATTCGATATGAAATGTCTGATGTCTTCTGCATATGTGTAAAAAGCCAGGAAAATTCACGCAGGTGGACAGTGTAGCCGACCTGCGCGATCAACTGGGAACATACTACGATTTCTTCAGGAGTTCCCAGGCGCTGTCAGGGCCCGTTATCACCGTCCCTTACTACGACTTCTTTGGACTAGGTATGGACTTCATGACTGTCACTCACCAGTCTCTATTACACTCACCAATGTATAGGATCACCATCCTGACGAGCACCTGTACTAAAAATATCACAAGTAAATATAAATATATATATATATATATATATATATATATAGATATAGAGATATATAGAGAGAGAGAGAGAGAGATATATATAGATATAGAGATATATATAGAGAGAGAGATATAGAGATATATATATATAGATATAGAGGAGATAGATCTATAGATATATATAGAGAGAGATAGAGAGAGAGAGAGAGAGAGAGAGATATCTCTCTCTCTCTATAGAGAGAGAGAGAGAGAGATAGAGAGAGAGAGAGATATAGACTCTATAGAGAGATAGATATATCCCTCTCTCTTATAGATATCTCCAGAGATCTTCTCTATATATAGAGATATATAGATATAGATAGATATATATATATAGAGGAGAGACACAGATATATATAGACATATAGATATATAGATATATATCTCTATAGATCATATATATATATATAGATATATATATATATCTATATATATATATATATATATATATATATATATAGATATATATATATATATAGATACATATATATATATATATATATATATATATATATATCTATATATATATCTATATATATATATATATATATATATATATATTATATATATCGCCTTTACTTGCCGTCTAGGCTTGGTTATATCCGTCTGCCTACCCATCCACGACGTGGAAGGCATTCTCGGCGTGGGATGTGTTGATGTGAGGGTGGCCGACATTCTCAGTGACGCGGCGTTCCTGAACGCTGGTACCAACACGTACGCCTTCGTTGTGGACGGCAAAGGGCGTGTGTTGCTTCATCCAGAGCTACCATTGCTGTACTCACTGCAACATAGTCCTAGCTATTTCACCATCAAAGACATGGAACATGAAGATGATATGATGGACGTCATCGACAGCATGGTCAGGTCAGATGTCGTCGGAATCCTTTTGGGATTGAACGATAAACATCAGCGGTTGTACGACTGGCGGCCATTGTTATTCTGCTTATCTAAACCTAACTCTCTGTGTACTCAACTTACTTCAGATTAAAGCTACTGCGTAATAAGAGACACTTTTCCTTTTAGAGGTCAAAGCGGCTCCAAATCTCTTGTCAAAAAATTCATTCAGAATCGAGGGACATCGAAAAGGGAAGGTGTGCAAGTTACGAGCCTTCCTGCGGAAGTACACTGGCGTCAGGTAGTTGCCCCACCTATACCTCTAACATGACTTTATAATCTTCATTAAATTGACGAATATATCATATAGTGCAGTTATTACGTTGCCAAATTGCAGCCCCCATAGTAACTCTCCCATCGCCATCAAATTGTCACTTTACATATTCATCTGAATATTATGGATACAATTATTAATATCGCAACAATTTTATCAGTCTGTGGATGATGCCCTGTGCCTCACTGGTACAGTATTGCGGTCACAAGCATGAAGTTCTGTTATATTCTCCCTCATCAGATAACTGGTACCAACCTATCTCTATGTCTCGTATTGGCCACCAGCGATAAACTATTTGACGTTACCGCGTCGGTTCCGCGTTCCTTCTACTACCACAGGTTGGATCTGGTGGATACACATCACACATGCAACTATTTCTCTAAACTCCGCTTGAAAGGTTGGATTTCCTATTGCTCTGTTATGTATTGCACGAATATATAACGCATCCCAAACCATGTCTCGAGCAGCCTCGTGATCTTAGTAGCATCCTTACTGCGCTTAGCCCTTCACTCGGTGTTTTACTTTTCTGAAGACGCATCCGCCGTGAAGTTTTCCGGGGTCGCGTTCGTGGACCCATATCGTTATTACGATGTTGCTGAATCGTCTGACAGGTCTAATCGTTACAAGGCCTACATGCTGGGCAACAACAACACTGGTGCAGATAGCTTATTCAAGGTACGATGATTTTTTATTCAGTTTAACATTTAGAATCGCCATTGGTATCATGGAGCATGAATCCCAACATGTGTCCGATTATGACAAAACTTACCGAATATATAATAGCTCTAACCTGTAACATGCCGTTCTGCAAGTTTTCACTGTCCGAGTCTTTGTGAGTGTCCGTATGAAAACTGCAATCGATCAGATCTCAAGGTTGTTGCGGATAATATTACAGTGTTATCTAGTTACCGCTTGTAGTAAAACGGGTGATTTCAAATCTTTCACCTTCGTATGATCACACTAATTAGTATTCATGCACCGTCCGTGTAATTGTGCGTTTATAGGAAGGAGTGCGTGACATGGTCAGCATAACTAACCAGATGGACGAATTCTGGTCCAACAGAAATCATGAATATATGATCTCGTCCTTCCTAGCAACATTCAATGGGATTATACGAATCTACCCCGGTACGGCGCTAGACGCTATGTATGAAGCACGAGACCGATCATGGTTAGTTTAGTTTTCTTGGGCGCTTCCACATTGTTTTATATTTTGAGCTTATTCATGCGCTCACATATGCGATATTGCTAATAGTGAAAGTTTTGTCTTTGAATTGGCTTAATTTACATGTGCATAGGTTTAAAAGAGCTGTGGCCAACCAGGGAAAGTATACGTTTGCAGTTCCTTATATTGATGCGTTTGGATTCGGTCTAATCACGACATTATCACAAACGGTGTATTCAGGAAGGTGAGATAACCTTGGGTTTAAAAGAGAAGCGATGTAATAACTTTATCAGCATGCTTAATGCAAATGCTGAGGAGTGAGTTTTTTTCAGCCTGTTCCACGTTGAATTATATATCCGAGCACACATTAAAGTTGTTGTAACAAAAACATGTTATCATAGAATCGTTGTTGTGTGTATCGCAACTGTGAATCATCTCATAAACGACAATAAGATAGAGGAATAGTGATGTGTTAGTGACTTGAATGGATATCTTGTGACGGATATTGTGTTGTAACTTGAATGAATGTTAGTAACTTGAATGAATGTCTTGTGACGGATAACGATGTGTTAGTAACTTGAATGGATGTCTTGTGACGGATATCGTGTTTAGCAACACCGGGCTTCACACGGAAGGAGATTCTTTATCAGCCGTCGTCGGATTAGACATGCGCTTAGGATACATAGGGTTTCTTCTTAACCACACATTTCCGGCTTGCGGCAAACCATCCCACAGGTAAAGTCACAAATATCAAGGTTCACTGTGAAATCTACCTGGGTCATAAAATGACTGAGCTAGCGTTCTAATCGACGAAGTGTATTTCATGAGTTCCAGATGTTTCCTTGTCGATACCAGTGGTTATCTCATATACGACCAGGATTTTGAAAATCAAGATATTGAGAATCTTGATCATCTGCATATTATAGAAAATGTGAGTTATCATTAGATGCATTCGTATCATTCATTCAAAATTAACAGATGAATTTTGACCACTGGCATCCGAACTTCACACTCGCTGTCGCTGTTTTAATAAATGATTTATTCCCGCACATTTTATGCATAAACACATGACATGAAATTTAAATATCCCCGTCTGTTGGATCTGTTCATCCGTACACAGGATCCAGACATTGCCAATTTCTTAATAAATGGGGGATATCTTCAAGCCAGCCAATGTGTCGACTTCTACAGCAAAATGGAATACAAAACATGGAAGGTGCTCATGGCTGATGTATTGATATATGAAAACGAAATAACATCATTTAAATGCCCTTGTTTTTGAATAAAACGTCTCAAACTGATACATTATTCAAACAGTTGCCGTCTTATTTCAGCTATATATTCAGAGTGGCTATATTCAACAATTTGAAACTTTCCCATTTTTTGAACTTCAAACCGTGCAAAATAGCAACGTATACTTGGGTATCCGGAAGGCTCGACCTAATCCTTCCACGACGTGTAAATGTCCATTAAGGGTAAGTCGTAGGCTTAATTTATACCGCTTACACAAACCTGCAGTCGTAACATATATATTTATATATGTGTGTATGTGTGTGTGTGCGTGCGTGTAGTCGGTTGACTTATACCAGTTCAATTGTTGCATATCCTAATTCGTTGCTAAATATTCTCAGGATGCGGGCGTTGACACGGACACGTATATTTGTAAGAACGAACGGGATGCTTGTGAATGTCCCTGCAAAAAGCCAACCATTTTCGATTTCTGCAGCAACACCTTCATAAGTGATAGGTGAGTTGTGGCTAGTTGACCACTATAGTATGTATTTATTATTTCCATCTTACACAAATATAACTCACAACAGATAAACATAAAAGCACCAAGCTCATCCTCCATTCCGCTTCAATGAACTATAACCTAATGTTGTTCGTTCGATCTCAATTCTCTGATGGTACTGAATAGTGATCCGAGCCCCGCTTGCAGTCAGGAGCCCCCTGAGGCCAAATACACTAACCCTATAACGAATGAATCTTCTCTTCTTTTGGGAAAGCCAATATGTCAAGTCCATAACTGCACCAAATTAACGTCGACAAGGTTGGTTTGTGATTGATTAATAGTATGATTATAGCAAGTAGATAATTACTACGATAAAGGTGATTTGTTTTTTTTCATTTATTAGCACAATAACACATTATATGGAAGCTGATTTCAAGTATTGTCTAATATGCCTGCAGCGAATGTGGAAGTGTATTAGGGTGCCGCTGGTGTCAACCAGACGCGGATGAGGCGTTCACCTGTTTAAGTGAACCTGATTGCATTCTTTTACCACTAAGAACAGGTAAATGAGTTTATTAGTACTTATGGTGTGCCAATCGTTTTCGTGTGATTGTAGACTGCGTTCATAGTGTATTATTGCATCTTACTATATTGATTTGTCTTTTATGTCGCAGAATTGCCGCATTCTACAACCATTGAAAATCGCCCAACGACGGACGGAACAGCGAATATTGATACCAAAGATGAAAACCTACCTCTCATAATTGGGGTGTGTGTTGGTGGGGCTGTATTGATTGCTCTGATCCTAGGGAGTCTTGTAGCAATAAAGAAGTGTCGGAAAAGCGATGCACCGGCCAGGACAACTATTATCATTCCTGACGTTCCTTCGGAACAAGATATGAGTTTATACAGCAGCGTGTTATCAGATGGCGTGTATCTCAAAACCACACCGGCCACAACCCTACACTATGTTTGATGCTACCTTGATGTTTAGCTCAATCAAATTGCAAGCACTCCTTTACGCGACAATCATCGTTGAGGAAGATAATGGACGTTGCCAACTATTAATGCTGATGGGCAAATTGGACCCTTTAATTTTTTTTCTGCATTGATGTCTTCATGTTCAGAGAAGCATAGTCTATATTTGTAAAAATTAATTTAATATGTGTATATAACTGATCTCATTTGTTGTCGTACCTCCAATTTACTACTGATAAATTAACTGGATTTCAAAAAATATTTTAATAATGCTTGTTATAAAAAATGATATAACTGAAATTGTTTAAATAGAAACATAATGACTTATTATCGTCTTTCAACGTTCATGAATATGTATCAAGACTGACTTGTACAACTTTTTATACCTGCGTTTCCATCTCGCATTTTCGCAATAGTGATTGATCTTTTATTTTTGGCATCTAACAAAAAAACTCCAAAAGAATAATGGACGATTGGGAGGTGAAAGTCAGACAAATTGATGGTCTATGTGTATATGGTGTGAGTGAGTGCTACTCAAATAGCTTGCTTACTCCAGCACAACCCCAGCAGATGTAGAAGCTGGAGAACACCCGACCTAAACTAAATTATGAAAGATATAACAATAGGTTTATAAGTGAGTGCCGATTGTACAAAGAAATGAGAAACCGGTACTTGTTTCAAGTGCGGAAATAAAAAAGGGTCTAACTCATGGGCAATGTGCCGTGCTATTTGTAAGTGATGCTAAAAAAATGGGGGAAATGGCGACTTTCCAGCAGTCTGCAAAGAAGACATGAAGGATTCAATGCAAGTACCAAAGGCCGTAGCCGAATGGGCAGATATGTATTAGGAGGGACCCCAACTCCTGCGAATCCCCACAGCAATAAAACTTACAACGTTCGATGCGATTCTCGCGTTGATTTCATCCATGGTGATTAAATATAGCTCTATATATTTCTTTAAGGAAGCGATTCCGAAACACGGCACCATGTTTGTTTTCAAGTTCAAGGCCATGTAAATCGCGCATGCTCAGAATGACGTCATCCATCTGGGGTTAATGCTTCCTTCATCAATCGTCAAAAATATTTATGGTTCATTTAATAATGATTTATGATTCCAAGGTGTTGAAACGACCAAAATTTACCCTGAGAGACAATATAAATGACGAAAAATTAACTTGTAATATGGCAACGATTCCTGATCTGAAATCTGTAAATTTGTGTCAATGAGCACAAGAGTACGGTGTTCTGTTTATTTTAAAAAATCTCTGTGCCCCTGCTATCTCCAATAATTATGCCATTTTGTGATCAATTTTATCCAAATCTTAATTAGATGGCATTCTATCTCCCATTGGTCCCATCTATTCATCCCAATTGCTTATGCTGTACTTTTCAGGTTACAACAGGCGTTCCTGCACAACCGTTACTTCTCCAAATATTTTGGACAAGTATTTGGCCGTGAGGTCCTCGGATTCATGTGCAGTGAGTACGAGACAAGACTATTCTAGACCCGACGAGTGCTTTAAGGAGACGTATCTGGCCATCAACAACAGTCAATGGAACCCCAACATCTCCCATCAGCGTCGGGAAGAGAAGACTCGCATCCCTCACCCCTGTGAAATGCCCCAAGAGGGCTGACACAAGGTCCACCCCATCCAAGAGTCAAGGACATGTCCTTTCCATACAAGCAGAATGAACACAAGAGTGTGAAGGCCCCATCTTTGCTACTGACACTTATAGAAGACAGGCAGCCAAATGAATCCTGAAGTCGCGTTATCATGCTGCTTTCCGATTGCTTACTGACAAGTCTAAGTTTGCTAAGAAGGCCCTAGTTCAGGTTGTGAGTGGGATGATTAGACACGAGATTGTGAAACAGACATGCAGGAAGTCCATACGGTCATCAACCTCGTCTCAATCTCGTCTGGCAGGTCACGTGACTCTCCATAGGCTGCAAGAGTTTAACTGGGAGGCAGCGAATGAGGTGGTCTGAGAGAAAACCCCAGTTTTCTTCAATGTGCGTGACTCCGCCCTATCTTCAGTTGGCTCTTTTAGAATCAGGGCCATTAAAGGCAGAAAAGGAAAGGCTAAGGTGGGATCAATTTAAAACCTTAATATACTATCAACTGTATAAGGAATTATGATTACCTTGTGGCATTTATCTTTATCGCATGTTTATTTACATAGAACCCTCAACTGGGCAGAGGCAACTCGCGCTCGGAAAGTGTCGTCTTGATCCCTTTGCAAAATTGGTATTCGTCTCTACAGCACCAAAGATTTACATGTTTGTGACTTAAGCAGTAGGAGTGGAGCTCTGGTGCCAGGGATGCCCTCATAAAATTTTTGGCATCCTCAACCATATGGGTATTAGCCAGAGTGCCAGTGCCGCCACAGCCCATGTGGACACCATTGCAAAGGGTTATGCCAATGACATCAAATCATGGAAAGCTGCCAGTGAGGTCAGTGTATTGTCTAAGAATGATGATGTACCTTTTATCTTTAATATCTCTGCCTAGTTTAATATGTTACACTTACATCGTGTAAAACAAGTAGCATTTGATTGACAACTGTGTTTAAAAAATGATGATGAATTTAAGAAAGCTGCATTGGCATATCACATAATGTCATGTTGTGTTTACAGACTGCTGAACAGACTGCTGACCAAAGCAGGGTTGCTGTGCTGACGCTAGGAGAAGGCTCAGTTTTCAAGGCCAGGCTGTGGAGGAAGAAGGTGATGAGGGCTTGAGTTTTTCTATGGGGTGGGACAAAGTCCACACTAAACACCCGACTTCCGACAGTCACAACATATTCCTCATGGTGGACCGTACCTATGGTGTCCATCATAGGGTGTCTTCTCTCCACCTTCATGACCTCTGTGTAAATCTTAAGCTTTACATTTTTGGCTTCTTATCGCGATGCTCCTTCGTTGTTGTTCTGTTACTCGCTGCTTGTTATTTTGGGGACTAGCCAGAGAATAACACAAGTCAACCAGTAGAGTTGCTTATAGGTTTCATTGAGTTTTCAACAATAGAACTTCACTGGGATCTCGTTCAGAATCCTGTCTCTGGACTAGAATAATCAACCTGACTGACCCATGAGTGATCCTTATATAGGGTCCCCAGTCAGCTGGCTTACTTTCCAGCAGCCCTTGACCGGTCCACACGATAGGCATGGGATTCAATCCCGACTTGACCCGAAGGGTCCACTTGGAGGGTGGACCAGCATTCGAATCAAGGTTATAAGGATTGCTGCTATCAGTGTTACACCCGTCCCCACCAAATGGTTGTATGTAACCCTGGGCTGTGCTGATAATGAAGTGGGGGCTTTTTGAAAAATGGACGAACTAAAATAGTATCATAAAATCCTCCCCAACCATAGTTAAACTTCCGCTGTTCTTTCAATTTAGAATTTACCTTTGAATTTTGTTAAACTAATTGAAAGTTGAGTGAAAAGGAATTCGGAATATGAGTTATAGATAGCAAAGGGACAGCATGACATGAGCCCAAAATTATTTGATTTTTAATCTGGAATGAGTAGAGTAGCTTAGACATGCGCAAATATTATTTTACATGGGCACAACAAAGATAAATAACAGCAATGGATGAATATAATGATGCGGTTATAATAATTTTACAAAAAAGTGTTTTTCTAATTTTGCTAGCCTAAATGGTATCAAAATAAATATATTAAATTAAAATGGAAAGTATCAAAATCTAGCCGTTATGACATGAATTACATTTCGCAGTATTACTCTGCACTAAAACCATGGGAAAAAGCGATGAGCCTATACTTAAAATGGTGAAATGGTAGAATAATAGATTGTAGCTAATTTAATCATTATTTTTTGAATGATTAAACTAATGTTACTGGAATTAATTATACAAGAACAATGGACTGGTGCCATTGAAGTCATTTAGTCCATGGATTTGCGTGGGTGCTTCATGGAGATGAAGTATCTGAAGGGCTGCCGTGTTGGGTTCGCCTGTTGTCGCTTGGGGTTGAGGGGAGATATCGGTTATCCGACGCTTGGTTGAGCCGCTCCACTGACTCTTTGGGTGACTCATCCTGGAATCATAACAAGGGAGATATGCTAGGGCCTTGTAGAAACTCTCCAGGAATTCCATAAAGAGGGACTACTGCTACAGGTATGTCTATATAATGTTCTGTTTTTTGATAAATGCGAAAATGTATGTATTGAAATTTTGTTTAAAAGTATGATTACCATGTTTGGAGGATACTATGCAAGTCAGCATGCGGTGGCCTCAGATAATCTTGATCGTGAAGGCATTTTATACCCCTTCTGTTCATGCAAAAAGGGTAAGAAACATTTGAAAGATGATTTGCTAGCTGAAATCAATGTAGGTATTGACTTGCATTGTGAATCACTTACATTTTCTTTTAATGCTATAAATATAACAGGTGGACAGATGGTGCAGTGTTGCAATAACCTGTGCCCCACACAGTGGTTCCACTTGGCATACCAAAACCCACATATGAGACGCGCGCCTCGCAGTAATTGGTACTGCAGTGATGCGTGTGCAAAAGCTCCTGGTTTTATCTGCCTGATCATGTCATATGAAAAAAGGCGATGAGGTTTAAGGTAGTCTTGAAAAAGGTTTGTGCAAGAGTTCCAGTCTGATGCACTTGCTGAATATCTGCCACCACGGTCACACACCGACTTTCCCAGCTTTGTGTACCCAACTCATATCCAAGCCAATGAAAAGTTGGGTCGTCACATCCACAGGATTAGTCAAGGCCTTGATTTCTAGAGGAAAAGAGAAAGAACGGCCACGTCCCCTGCAGGACGACAACTAGTGACAGAAATTTGCTGTACATCAGCTGCAACACCTGGGCCCATCACAGCATTCTTGCCTGTCATCATCTGACAACCCCTGAACTCTCAGAGCTGCCAGGATCCCTTTCCTAAGACAGCTGCTCCCTCCAACAGTTCGACAGTGTACAATGTTCCTGATATCAGGCACTCTAACTCCCATGCCAAATCGACAGTCGAAATGAGCAGGCTAATGTTCGAATTTCTTTTTGTGAACTCTGAGATGATGGCCTCCTCGGTCACCGAATGAAATATCTCTACATGTTCTTCTATGTCCTCTGCATCAGCCACCTCAAGTGCCCGACCTACGCTGTCAAGTGTTCTGTCAAATGTGAACATATATGCTTGTACTTACACCAGGATATATTTTGGTTCACTTTAATTTAAATTTAGTACCTGACTGTCTTTGGTGAATTTCTTCCTTTCTCTATCAACTTCTTAATCAGCCAACTGATGATGCTACTGATGGCCAGACCCGCATGTAGCTTCAGATATATGTTGTTTCTGTAAGAATGCAATTGATGTGCAAGTCGCAATATTGTATCAATGTTTATGAGTTTTGCAGTTCATGTCCTAGAGCAAAGAGGATAGAAGCAGTATATCATATTTGCCAATTAATTAAGCCTGTGGTTATCAGTATTATTCTTTTTCGTGCTCTTGCTGTAATTATTTAGTGCATTTTAACATGATGATAAATGAGACTCATTGTAAAGCTTCAATACACATACTGTGGTAGGTCAATAACAAACCTGTTTGGGACAGAAACAATCATCTTCACCTCTTCCAGGCAAATATTTCTTTTTCACGGCCACCACAATATGTTCTGTTTCCACCTAGCACTGCCCTCAACTCTTTCACTCTGTGATGAGACTGGCGGCAAATGCTACCCCTGAACGCATAATCACCACCAATATTACATGTGACGGCAAAGGTCACAGATTGTGATATATTCAGCCTTCAAATGGCCGATCAAGTAAGCAGTGAACACCTCGTCACATTCACCACTAATTCGCAAAACCGTGTCCAAATTTGGCGATGCAATCACCTGAGGTTGGCAAAAATGAGAGATCACCATTTACATCCATTGAGAGCTTGAGCGAGGAACTTACCATATAGAATGGAACTTTACACAAAGGGGTCAAAAGTTCTGGTGCATCTAATTATACTCGATGGAATGCTTGTTCAAATTCATGTTAGTCATACTGGAGCGTAGTCTAACAAAGACCAATGGAGGCCAATGTTGTCAGGCATGAAGAAAACATGCGACAATCATGTGCCACGTACGCACGATACGGCCCATCATCGCCGAAAGCGCTGGATCACAATCCTTCAGGAATATTAGCCACTTGCATTCCTTCACCTAATGTTGAAGCGTCGTCATCTCCATCGTAAGCTCTCAAATTGAGGCCCCATTTGCAACACAACCTCACATGACCCGTGCTGGACGTAGAGCGAAACCAAATACATTGGATATATTTGTGGTATTGTGTACTGGCTAAGAGTAAGTGCGGCTTATATAATGTGCTTGTACATGCTGACGTTATGCAGCCTATACTGCACTTGTGTTTGTGTCGAGTTGAGACGATTCATTTATAGCCAACAAGATTCACGCCTAATGCTCGGAATCCATGCAGGGTACACAGTATCGCCAGAAAGTGTAACAGCGTGAAATGCATGGATGGCTGAGGTTTCTATGTCTAATACGAATGTTGCAAGTTACAGTGCACGTAGCTAAGGATGTAACCACTTCTTGTCCCTCAAGCAGTGGGAAAGAGTTTTCCGACGAGGAAGGACCGATGATGTTGTAATTGCCAGTTGAAGGAGAACTTGAACCCAGGGTACATTTGTTCATACAGGTGCTTTGAGGATGCAGCTTGTGTGTGTCTATGAATAGCCATTAACAAAATGTCACTAGCTAAGTAGAGTCAACGTAGTGCGGCGAGACACAATTTTTTTCTTGATTTTTTGTAAAGCAAATCTTGTTCTGTCTCAATGTCAAATATAATGTAATTTGTGGTGCGAACTTTTCTATAGAACCAAAATATTATCTATAACGCATTATTCCCATTGGCTTAGCATGTGGATCTTAAATTCGTCATACTCAGATATTTACTCCAGTGACCTATACTTTTAATTTCACATTTCTTTAGCTTTATATACGAACTTACTATGTGCAAAACAATCGTGAAAATCTATGTACGAATTAAGAACTGTCGCAATTGTCTTTAACTGCAATATAAAAAGAGTCAACGAAAATCAAAGGACAATAGATATAGATGGTATCAAAACAGATTACTCGTGGTGAATTGCAAATCCCAGTAGAACTGCAGCCTTGATAATGGACTCTTAGTTTCGAACATGGTCTCCTATGAGCAAGCTGTCACCAGTTTATTGTTATAATACTGTTTTAGTTAAGAGTACCCTCTCACTCACACCTTAATTATAGAGTACCCCCTCCCTCCCATCTTAATTATCAGCGCAGTACGACACGCCAATACCGAGGGAAATCGTACTCCCGAAGGGCTATATAATTAACCAACCCTCGCATATGAATACAGGGAGATTCATCTAGTCAGAGAAACGATTCGGACCGCGAGATTCCAGGGAGCTTCATTGTTGAAATTAAATAAACCAAATAAGCATCTCTACTCCAGGACTCGCGATGATTTCCTCTGATTAGTCCCCACTCCAGCAACTACAGGCACTGAGTAACAGTACTACAACGAAGAGCGTGCATAAGCAAGAAAAGTCTAAGAAATTCTATCTTTACATTATCCCATAATCTCGTCAGATTATAATACACCACCGAGTTGACAAATTAACATTATGACAACACATCCTTATCATAATACGTCCCTGTTAGTCATCAGTTTTATGGAGTTACCATTTTAACATAACGATACTCACCGCTATCATTCTAAAAAAAACTTCTCTCAGCTTTTGGGCCGCAAGGTGTTTGATACAGCTTAGCCTTCACAGTATATCGAGTTTTTTTCAATCACATGTAGGTTCAATAACTGGATCATGCCCGACAATATATGATTTATCCTCCTCAAAATGTTTTGGAGAAGGTATAAATACTGGGTGAATAAATTCATTAAGCACAGTTCAGACCACGTTGACACACTGCGGTACAGATAAACTAAAACCTCGTCCCCTGAGACTAGAAAGCATATGCATGAACAGGATCTGACGTATACAATATTTCTAGAACACATTACTTATTGTCAGTTCATATAAAAAAAAAAAGAGAAAAAGTGTCATGCAGCCAAGCGCTATATGCATGAGAAACTATTTTTTTCTATGGCAGTCGTGAGGTGGAATGAAAGCAAAATGGACCAATTCACCGCCTGAACTCTTCCTTGGGTACCTTATCCAACCAAATGACATTTTGACAGTGTAACTTTTGCTTCTGCAGCTTTCATAAAATTGTTCCACTCGCCAAATCGACTCTACCTCAATACGATATAATGTTAGTATATAATGCCCTTTGTCACACCCGTCTTGGAAACAGCCGGTCGGAGAATGGGACGGAGCCCGGGCCGTCCCATTCTCCGACGGGATTTCGTACATAAATCGCTTCATTAATGCCAATCGAAAGTTGATTAAATTGGGGTTTTTAGTATCGTGCTTTCTGATACAACTGGCACCGAGTCATAAACTAATTTTCGGTGCAGCTTATGTACTAAACAATCATATATGACGCTAAAAATGATGATCACCGCAATCAATTGCTACATACTCTGCATACCCTGCATCTGGTCAAATATCTACTTATGCTAATTATGCTAATTAGTTCAAATATAAGGTCGCAGAATTCGTCAAGGTCGGGCGAATCGATTCTCGCTTTCTGGTGTAGTTTTCGCTGTTTCAGTTCGCATATAATGTGTCATAAACTGATTTTCGAGATAAATAGAGTACTATCAAAAATAAATTGCATTGATCACCATCAGCGCTATCAGTTACAACGAACCGAGCGTGAGGTTCAATTACCTTCGTATGCAAATTAGTAACCTTTTATCAAGGTAAACGTTTTATCTGCGTTTATAATTTTTTCCATGTAAAAGTGTTGTGTATAATATGAGTGAAGTATCAAATCATATCGTTAACACGCACTCATCCATGGAGACCCCAAAAGTAATTTGAATCAATGCAGCGTTAATAGTGCACAATTCAGTACGTGCATATTAAGCGGCCCGTGGGAAAATGGGATGGCCCAATGAGGAATTCCTCACTTGCCCGTCCCATTCCGAAGGGCCGTCGTTCTAAGATGGGTTGAAACACTCTTTAATTTAATAACAAAGAGCTCTAGGCTATGCTAAAACGGCTCGCTCTTTGAAATCTTCATCGCCTTACCAGTCGGAACGAGGCTCTTAGCTAACTTTAAGATAAGATTATTTCACTCGGCACTTTTCAATACATGATAGGACACATAGGGCTGCATACCCCTTCCTTGTTTGGTTGATATGTGCTGCTCCAGGCACATTCGCAGACACAACTAGAAACTCTGATAACACTGCATATACCAGCTTGATTGCATGTTCATAATGAACTACCACCCCCCCCCCCCACCCCCAAGTGCCCGGGACTCAACATTCAAGTACTCCTCCTATAATGCATCTCACCCAAAGCCACTGATATATCAACTCGTCTATTGCATTTTTTGCCTTACTCCACCAGCTTTATACAGTACTACACTTCAGTGCAATAAATCATTTAACACAGACATATAAAGCTATTTATTACCAAATCATACCGACTCGTTCAGCACTAACAAATCCTCCATAAAGCCACACGCTTGTGAAATCTACAGGGGTGGATAAAACAACAAAGAAACTGACCATGTTGCTTACAGCGGCAACTTCATTATAACGCTATGTAGATGTACCATGTTTACAGTGACACATGAAAAGCAACCATAGAAAAATGTGAAATGCCTGAAATGTGGGTTAAAAAGTTACCAGAATCTATGGCAAAAGGGCAATACCGACATTGAAGATGATCACTTACATAACATAAAACACAAGTTATTAGGTTGTAGTGATCATAGCAGCTTCTGAGTTCGTTGGCTGTGAGAGTTCTTCAGTGAGGCTGATGTATGATTGTATGGCCTCTGGCACCGGTAGTACTGTAATTTGGTTCGCATAATGTCCACTGCAACGAAGCTGGTTGCGGATGTTTGACCGACATAGCTGTTTCAATTTGCGCGGTTGTAACAGGTTCTGGTGTTCCTCTATAAAAGCCTGTACATTTTCTTTGGTTTCCAACCAGCTCAATCTGCCACCAGAGAGGAGTTTGGTGGAAGTGAGATGAAGGAGGGATACGTCACAGTCAACTTTCACCAACAACTCCGCGATCTCTCGATAACCGGACAGGATCGCTTTGATGAGAGGTGTTTTCCCGCTTAACCCGAAGGGATCTGGATTAGCATTGAATTGGAGGAGAATTCGTACCATTTCCATGAAACCAAACCTGGTGGCAGTGACAAGCGGTGTTTCCCCGTTTCCGTCCACAAGTTCAGTGTTAGAGCCCGCCAGGAGGAGTTGTTTAGTTATGGCCACATGGCCTGCAGCCACAGCTCGGTGTAGTGGTGACCGTCCCAGGGCACTTTGCGCATTTAAGTCAATGTCAGTGTCCAGCAGCTGTTGCGTGACCTCACCATAGCCTCCATGTACAGCCCAATGTAGTGCTGTGTACTCCATGAACCCCTTGGTGTTGACATCACATTTGGTGGACAGGAGCACTCTCACCATGTCACTGTCCCCGCCTCGAGAAGCTATGATTAAAGGTGTCTCGTAAGCTGAATCCTGGATGTTAGGGTTGGCTCCTGCTGCTGACAACAACCTGGCTATTTCCACATGTTTCAGTTTGGCAGCCAGGTGGAGCAATGAAGAGCCATCATTACAGGTCTTGTTGACGTCACATTTTGGCAGCAGAACTTTGACTAGTTCTGTATTGCCCAACTTACAAGCTAAATGAAGAGCACTGCATCCTTCATAGTCTTCAAGGTCAGTCGAAGCATGATTTTCAAAGAGAACATCTGCAATTTTTAATTGTAATTGTGCGGTGTTGGACATCTTGGCCAGGGCATGAAGGGGAGTGGCTCCTGTGCGGTCCTGTTTGTTGACATCAGCTCCATGTGATAGTAAGAGTTTAACCATCTCCTTGCTTTCCAAATTGACTGCACTAATGAGAGCTGAACTGCCATCAGCTAAATATACATTGGCATTTACTCCCCCAGCAAGCAATTCCTTCACCTTCTCTGCATCACTACCCTGTACTGCTTGCAACAAATCTGCAGCCTTCTCCGAGTTGAGCGAGTTCTTGACATCATCTTCGTCATCTTGTTTAGCTAGTGTAGATTGTGCAGGTCCTGCATTGGGTTGAATCTGCCTCATTGGTACTGGGATATTGGTTCGGTTATGGGACATAGGATGGAAGCAGCCTGCCGGCCCACGCTGACCGGCAGGCCACAGGCGCCCGCCAAACGGGTCGATGTCCAATAACGAAGGAATGCTGCTGTGGATGGAAGATACATCAATATTTTCGCCATTGCAGTCAGCTGACTTGTCGAGATTGTCTTCATCTGGAGGTTTAGCCATGACCCCCCCACCATGACTAATATTATTCTTTTCTTTGATCAGTGGTGAACTGGATGAGGAAAGGGAGGAGTCAGCTTTCGGGAAACCAGGTACATGGAAAGGATCAATATCCAGTAGAGAGGGAATGCTTTGAACAGGATGATCAGTAGCTGGTGGTTGTACTGCCACCTCTTCCACTAACAAATCAGACTCTTGACTTGTTTCCATGTCTCCCACTGCACTGTCCTCCTCAATGGGCACTTCCATGCGCAGCCTTTTGGCAGCAGAGACACCAGGATCGACACCAGGTACATCTCGCCAGGGGTCGATATCAAGCAGAGATCGTATTTTGGGTTTACCAGACTGCTCTGTGATTTCCATGCCATCTTCAATGCTGCCACAATTCCCATCAGCCATGATGGAGAAATTTAAGACGACTCACTTTCTGGAAACAAAAAATATTCTCCGAGTGAACTTAACTCTATTTTGCTTTAATGATTCTTCATCCCTCATTAGATAGTTTTTGCATCTTTTTTGCTGTTTTGACCATAGTTTTGCAAGACCTATATTAACAATGTCAGGCACTGATGAGAGTAAGTTGACTTGTATTTATTGAGTCTATAATCATAGAGATTGAACTAGAGGTAAGATCTATGTATAGATATATGCCTTATTCTGTGAAAATTCTAGAGCAGCATCAATTATATCCATACAAACCAAAAACAGACAATTGGTCTAAATATGAACTACAAAAGATTATAAAACTCTACATAGATATGGTGATAAGAAATAATGCTTAATCCTGCTGTTAAATAACAATACTGACTGATGTACTAGATTACAAATCAAATTAATGCCAAACATACAAAATCAACAGCAGTTTGACAAGAATACCATTCATTCTTTGATAAGCGAATCATCAGTGGGATTATTGGTCATGGTAGGAATAAAAAGAGTTAAATTAAGCTATAATTGGTCGTGGCAGTAATATAAAGAGTTAAATTCAGCTATAACGTTATCACTAGCAGACGACAGTATACTACCATTTGTGCGGATAAGCAAAGTATTAGAGGGATTATTTGTCATGGAAGGAATAAAAAGACGACAGTGTATTCGCATATTGAATGTAGCCACATAGATTTTTAAAAATCAGGCTACTTTGTGCATACTTGTATAATTCCATGCTGAAAGTAACTTCATCTATAAACTTAGGCTACGTTGTGCATACCATGCTCAAGTAGCCAGACCTATATACTCGGGCTACTCCCATGCTGAAAGTGACCACATCTGTAAACTCACACTACTTTGTGCATGCCAATATTCCCACCTGTGCTGAAAGTAGCCAGACCAATATACTCGGGCAACTCCCATGCTGAAAGTAGCCCGAGTATATTGATATGGCAACTTTGAACGTGGGAGTAGCCAGGTATGCACAAAGTTGCCTGAATACAAAGATGTGGCCACTTTCAGCACAAGGGGAATACTGGTATGCAGAGGGTTAGCAGGAAATTTCAAAGTGGGTGTCGAAATTTCCAACACTGGCTACGAAATTGCAAACAGACTAAAATCACGCCCCATCTCGTAACTGTTAACACCGAAACTCACTTAACTGCATGAAAACATTAGGTCACATGACGCCCTCCACCAATGATATTTCGTTTTAACATTTAGTAACTATACCATTACGACCGCACGGCATAATGTTTTTTTAATAATACACTTAAAAACTAAAATAAAACCAAAACAACGCGCCGTCGTTTGGGACGTCGTATGAAAAAAGACCATCGTCTTTTGAAATTGGCCATCGTAATGATAGCTCAACGGCTGCCTGGCTAACCCTCTGCTGGTATGCACAACCAAAGAGTTATAACCAATAGTTATGTAACTCTTTGGCACAACGTAGCCGGAGTATATACAGGGCTCGAAATTACCACCCGCCCACCTGCCAATGGCGGGTGAAATTTGAGTCGGGCGGGTAACTAATCACAACCACCCGCCCGACTGGCGGGTAGATTTTTTCCGCGCTAACACCTCGCGCCCTTTTCAATACAACAGCAGTGGAGTTCGCGTGATTAAGCGCCGCTTGATCATAAACCCGACAAACACATGAGATAAGAAAGCTTCCCGGCTGTATACTATCATGTCTTGCATAATTTATTGACCTATAGTATATGAACTGAAAGTAAACTGATGAATAAACCGATGGCATAGATAGGCTCACAGAAAAAGTTATACAACTACCGTGCCTTGATTGTTTGTGAAGACTTTATAATCCATAGATCAGGGATCAGCTGGCTGCAGTCGGTGTATACTTTGGACCCATCACGTATCGTTGTGAAGACAAGAACATGGTCTACAGCCCACCCCACTCCCCCCTAAGCTATCTAATGGCAGCCTCTCGTATTTGAATACAACATGCACCTACTGACCTGAATAAGTTGAACGGTTACTTGGCAACAACGAATCAACCAGACTCCCCATTTCCTGTCTGTTGACAAATTTTATTTAACCGCTTTTCCATCGCATAAAGGCATTTTTATTTTAATTCATTAATCTGATTTACCATGTATCATCTGTGAATGGTATTCATAAGAATTGAGACTTAAGTCAGGTTATGCAGAAAAGCTGGATTCACGCATACAAGAACATTTGCAGTGATTATTTAGAATCGTAATAGCCACAACAAAACAAACTTAATGCAACTGTGAAAGTGTTAAGTCAACTCTTCTTGCGCCAGTAACAGTTGGAAGTGACGCGACGGAAAGACGTAACATTACCCATACGCGTGCGTTGCTTTGAAGTGATGATGTAGATGATGATGAGGAAGAGTATGTGTGTGTGTTGGAAAATTGTGCTATTGACCTAATTGAATAAATGTATGCTTTTTGTATGATTTGACAAGTTTGTAAATATTGATTTGAATGTTGCATTTAATATAAGAATGAAATATTAAAAAAACCCAATAAAAACGTGTACATTTTTGTTTTTTACTATTATTTATAACTGAAAATGTATGGCCTGGTAGAAAATTTGTAGGGCCGGTAGAATTTCAGGGTTACCGGCCAGACTGGCCGGTGAAATATTTGGCTAATTTCTAGCCCTGATATAGATGTGGCTACTTTCAGCATGGGAGTATGTCACATGTAGAAAGTTGCAGGGGCATATACTAGCATACACACACTTAGATATTTTCGTTTATATGACCACAGTAATTGCCATTTGCGCCCCGCTCACTCTCGCTACTATCTGCATGGCACAACTATGATCCTCCCCGTGCTTGAGCTATGCTACTTTCTGCATAGCACTACTTTCTGCATAGGTTTGCGCAAATGCAGTGTGGCCTTTCACTACTTTGTGAATAACACCACTTTTTGCATGTGACACCAGATTAATTTTCCTTTGACTAAATCTCACACGTAACTCAACTTGTTGTTATAAACGTACGACGGACGAGACTTAAGATGGTTAGATGGACGAGACGAGAATTTTGGTGAGACGGTGGCTAAATTACCACCCCTCCCCCGGGTAATGAAAGCATAGAAGATAGTTGCGGCCGGGCCAATGCTAACCCCTGTGTTCAAAACATCACCCCACGTTTAGAACTGTTTTAAATGCAAAACAACAGGGGTGCTATTTACAGTAAGCAAACGCAGTGCGCCTTCCAGGATACATGGAATAATAACTGAAGTCCGCTTTTACCTGATGTTAAATAACAATACTGACCTATGCGAGCGATAACAAACAAAATTCACGCCTAATATACAAAACCAGCTGCAGATTTACATGAATACAAAGCGGAAATCGGAAATGAGGAGGTGATACCTCGTGAAAATGCTTCAGGACAACCAATAAATGGTTGGGGAGACTCTAGCGCTTTACGACGGCGTTCTGTCAAATAAATTACGCCGATAATTAAACGATGCGCGGGTCGGAGTTCCGATTGCGCATGCGCCGATGTGCGGGGTCAAAGGTGAATTCGGGAAAACTCTTGCCTGGCGCGATCGCTGCGCACTGCGAGTCCGCGAGGCAGGCAGCGTCCACGATCGTTGACTTCTAATTTTTCTATGTAATTAGGTAATTAACTAATACATGTACATAATTAAGATGCATGTAACAATATTCACTTAGTTTACTTGATCTCCAGCCTTTCAAATAAAGCTGTTTTGAATTAATAAACTGAGCGTTTTGAGTCAATCAACTGAGGTCTTGAAAACTAATATGTTAAACGTCAAAACCGTTGCTCCTCCAGTCCTGGCCGTCTGGTTGAGTTGACCACAAGTCTTGAAAGCTTATATGTTGAACGTCAAAACCGTTCCTGTTCCCGTCCTGGCACAAAGACTTGCGTCACTTTGACGTACCACCTCAAAATAAAGCTCCAAATGCTGTTACAGCTGCGGTTAAAGACGTAACACCTTACAAACTGTACAATGAAATATACTTTTGCATACAGCGTAATGCAGTCCTTTGATGTTCATTGAGACGCTCTGACCTACCAGCTAAGAGAATATAATCAGCACCAAATAACACAAAATCTTTTCACTCCAACTCCACGTCTGGTGTGCTTTATACAAGACATTTCTGAAGTACGCAAGTCAAGTGATCAACCATAATTAGAAAATGGGTCGAATTCGCGCGATAGTTGGTTGTGGTAACAGCAATTATCGACTAACTCGTTGGAAGAAAACATTTTGTGAAAGCCATCAATGTAATTATGGGTCGGCTGGTTGCACTTGCCCGCACCCTTTCACTTAGCACCCTTTTCCTACCCATCGTCGTGATCCTCAAATGGATCAAAGCTGTCAATCGTAAAAACGGGAAAAAACTGGACTCCATCTGACGATGACCGCATTTGTTCGTCAAATTTTGTGGATGGACATCCTTCTGAAGAATGCCCGTCTCCAGTTAGCAACCTAGGCTACGTAAAACCAGAACCCAAAATGCACCGCCCTCCACCGAAAGATCGACCTACGCAATATACATCTGCCAACGTGCGTGATATTATCCCTCCGTGTTTGCCAGTTGAATGTTCTGAACTCAGAGGTATGAAAATGTGTGTGAACAATGTTGAGTCTGTAGTGAATGCAGATCATTCCTACACCTTCACGTGCAATTGTCAAGAAAACTGTAGGTGTATTGGATGTCTGGAAAAGCAAAAAGTGGTGATGCAACTGTGGTCACAGTTAGAGGAAGCGAAGAAGGTGCAATCCAAGAAGAATTCTGAAGACAAAACCAAGAGTTCAAAAATTACATCAAAATTGTTGTCATCCGACGCAGAACACAGGCTTTCCGTCCAGGCAGAGTTTATTTGACTTTTTTCAATATTTAGAACTCAAAGTGCCCAAATTAAAATACTGGAGTGGGGTCAAAAAACAACTCAACTCAACTTAAGCCCCCAGAGCATTTGCTGCAACACCGAAAAGAAGTGGCCCGACCAGAAAGCTCTCTGCTCTGGATGAAATGACGTTAGTTATGATGAAACTACGAATGGATCTGTCCAATATATTTCTTGCCGACCTGTACAATATATCAAGCGGAACGTGCTCGGCAATTGTTAACACGTTGGTGAAATTCCTGGCCATTGAAATGAAGCCTCTCATTTACTGGCACCCCCCACCTGTCAATGTTAATAAATCTTTAATTTATGGTGAAATAATCTTGCTTTTACTATTTGTTAAACATTCACCACAAATAGCGAATTAAAGCTGAAGTAAACACGCTGGAAAGGCACGAAATATCACAACTTGTGCAACAAAACACACGCATTCACATCGAGTACACCAAAAGTTTTCCCGAATTGACTTTTGACCCGAGACCGGAAGCGCCTCGCACGTTAGTCACACCAACCCCTTTTTCGCATTGGACCAGATGCGCTTTGGGTTGGCCAGCAGAGATCCTGTAATAAACTTTTCCTAGATAAGTGTCTTACCAGCGTGAGCGTACATTGCAAAGGCCTTGGATTCCCGATCCTAGTTCCCGAGCACCGAGCAGCTATCTTTTACCAATTTTAACAATATAAAAATGGTAAATTTAGATAGCGGCTCGACGCTCGGAAAGGGTTCGGCGCTCGGAAGCTTGGCATAAGCGCCTTTGGTACTGTGAATACCATGCTGATAACGGCCGTTGCTGGCTCATTCGCACATTTTTACCAGTGGCATATCTGGTGGTAATATCCCAATGTCCATGAGTATGGTAGCCGAGCACAGCTCCGTACCGTTTATTACTTTCGATCTCTCACATCCGAGCTGTAGCCTGAGGTGGCATCAGATCATCAAAACATCAGGGGCGAGTTGCCTTGCTTAGACTATGAGTATGGTAAATATCAATTTTACACCAAAGATAGACTAAAGCGCATAAATATCTGTATACACTGCGATTTACAGGATGACTGGGGCTATATCATGAGTCATTTTCAAAGTCGGAAGACTGTCGTAAAAAATATCCTAATGTTGTATGTCGCTATATATGGACTACAGACACTGGAGTTTTAAAACGCCCCTCCTCGCCCAACCTTTATATAGAAATACAGACAAGCTTTACATAAGCAGCTAGAAAAGAGACGAAAGGCATTGCACGACTTGAGTGTCCTTTGTTGGAGCCGATCTGGCTTTCGCATCTTGTGGCAGGCGTGACATGGGATCATACGGAACTATGGGCACATCACTTTGCAGCCCGACAACACTGAGCGTGTCGGGACTGTTTTATCAACGAGCTTCGCTGAGAGTGCCCCCCGCCCCCCACACACACATCTTTCCATACCCAACTTATAGTGTGCGAATTTCTGATACTGATCGTTTTGCTTCGACTAGTACTCCCATTTTCGCCCCAAATATGGCGCACTCCGTATATGGCGCTCTCCCGCACTCAGGTATGCTGAAAGGATCAGGAAACGTCACTTTGATTGGGAAAAAGCTGGTACTCCACCAGGGCCCCATAAAATCATCCGTCTATCGACATCCGCATCAGAATTTTTTTTTTCTTGTGCAATGTCGTCAAGGAAAGTGTTTTGGTTGCTAAGTTCACCTCACGAACAATTAAAGTGAGCCCTTTCAATGAAGCTGACAAGCTCTATGTTATTCATACAATGATGAAATATCACAATGTATCTCCATGTTGATACCGAGGGCAGCCCCTTTTGGCCCGGTAACCAGAACTAACTATCCTGCAGACACAGAGGCCAATTGTTGATTGTCAACACCCACCCCTGTCCTCAGAGTCAGTCGATCTTCAAACCATGAAACTTAACAGCCCTTACACTAACCAGCCTGTTAAAGTGCGGAATGCCTCGCTGGTTTCAACAATCAGATCTGTCATGGACCTTAACAACTTAACGGCTGCGTGGCTTTAACTTTCTTCTATGCCTCGGAAATGGATGTAATATGGCGAAACGTCGCTATGAAACTTACAACAGCTAAGAATATCCTTATCGTGTGCTTGATTATAGCAGGTGCGATTTCTCTATTACAGCGGTTCGGGAATTATATGACGCAAATGCAGATGGAAAATAAAAGGCTGGACGAATGGAATCCACAAATATCTACAGGTAACATGTGGCAATAATTGCATATAACTGCAGGTGACATTTGACAGTAGGCATACAATCAATATCACTTATTTGTACCTACTACTGTCATATCTGCGTCTACGATATATGTCTTTACTCATATCACTCATTAACTATAGTCATTCAAAAGGGTTGAATATAATATAGAAGTCGTTTACCCTACTTTTAGTCAATGAATGGGAAAAAAAACAGACGCAGTGAATAAGTCTGCAAACAATCACCCTTTACTCTTATGCTCTCGCTATCGATGAACCAATAAGCCCATTAACTACAGTCATCAATGCGAGACCGTGAAGCTATCTTTCTCTATGTCCCTCTTACCGTTCTCAATGTGCTCCTTGAAGCTACCGAAATGAGTCACTGCAGCTATCGTTCTCAATGTGCCCCATGAGCTATCGTTCTTAATGTGTCCCATGAGCTATCGTTCTCATTGTGCCCCATGAGCTATCGTTCTCAATGTGTCCCACGAGCTATCATTCTCAATGTGCCCCATGAGCTATCGTTCTCAATGTGCCCCATGAGCTATCGTTCTCAATTTGCCCCGTGAGCTATCATTCTTAATGTGCCCCATGAGCTATCGTTCTCAATGTGCCCCATGAGCTATCATTCTCAATGTGCCCCATGAGCTATCGTTCTCAATGTGCCCCGTGAGCTATCATTCTTAATGTGCCCCATGAGCTATCGTTCTCAATGTGCCCCATGAGCTATCGTTCTCAATGTGCCCCATGAGCTATCGTTCTCAATGTGCCCCGTGAGCTATCGTTCTCAATTTGCCCCGTGAGTTATCATTCTCAATGTGCCTTATGAGCTATCGTTCTCAATGTGTCCCACGAGCTATCATTTTCAATGTGCCCCATGAGCTATCGTTCTCAATGTGCCCCGTGAGCTATCGCTCTCAATGTCCCCATGAGCTATCGTTCTCAATGTGCCCCATGAGCTATCATTCTCAATGTGCCCCATGAGCTATCGTTCTCAATGTGTCCCATGAACTATCGTACTCAATGTGCACCATGTGCTATCGTTCTCAATGTGCCCCATGAGCTATCGTTCTCAATGTGTCCCATAAGCTATCATTCTCAATGTGTCCCATGAGCTATCGTTCTCAATGTGCCCCATGAGCTATCGTTCTCAATGTGCCCCATGAGCTATCGTTCTCAATGTGCCCCATGAGCTTTCGTTTCTCAATGTGCCCCATGAGCTATCGTTCTAAATCTGCCCCATGAGCTATCGTTCTTAATGTGTCTCTTTAGCTTTCGTCTCCAGTTAGTCCCTGAACTCTTAATCATCATTGAAACTTCTATAATTCACACATCCATATGGCTATTCTTAATCAATATTTCTTTTCTGTCTTTCTGATTACAAAAACTGATCATTGCCACTGTGATTCCAATGGCTAGGGTTGGAGGGGTCTCTAGTGCATATTTGTTACTATCTAATATTCTTGTCCTCTCTTAAATAAATAAAATAAAATTGAAATCATCATATTTGGTTAATGCTACAGAAGCTAATCCGGGTGCTGCCGAGAGACATTGCATCTTCCACTCCACCAACGACTCTTCCACCATCTTGTATAATGTCACAGCGACAAACGAGGACGGACGCAGAACTGGCAACCTTCTATTTAACTTAGCCGCTGTAGCTGCAACAGCTCACCGTCATAAACTACAGGCCGTGTGGGTCAAAGTGAAAAGAAGTTATGACCCCATAAGCATATTCACTACTAGCTTGTGTGCAGTAGATAGGAGGAACGAAACCATGGTTGATTATAAAACTATCGGAGATAGCGGTGCCGGGAAGTACAATTCAAAAGTTGAAAACTTAACGACTGCTGGTATGACAAACAGCAACATTTTACTTTCAGGTTTCTTCCAAAGCTGGAAGTACTTTACAGACTACGAAGAATTGTTGCATCAACAGTTTAGATTCAAACCACATATTCTATCAAAAGCAATAAGCTTTTACAAATATCATGTGAATCAGATGGCTGTATTATTCGACCGCGATGGTTACACAAAAGTCACTGCCGATAACACCACATTCATAGGTGTCCACGTCCGCAGGAGTGACATTACCAAATCACACTTTGTGAATTTTGGGTACACGACACCAAAACGCAGCTACTTTAAAAATGCTGTTTCGTTTTTCAAAGAACGAACCGTCAACCCTCATTTCATTGTGTGCAGCGATGACTATCAGTGGTCGAAGTATAACCTGCTTGGCATTCACCCCAAAATGACGTTCTGTACAGGCGGAGCTGATGGTGTTGTAGATCTGGCCGTGTTATCGATGTGTGAACACACCATCATGTCGACTGGAACCTACGGATGGTGGGCAGGTTGGTTAGCCAATGGGACAACAATTTACTACAAGAATTGGCCCCGAAATGGAACGAACTTATATAAACTTATTAATAAAGAAGACTTCTTCATGCCGCACTGGATACCTATGGAATGATATATTTCAATATATAAATGTGATAAATATTTTGTACGAGTGAATGCACGCTTGGAAAATGCTGTTAAGAAAAACGAGTATGTTTTATTATGTACATCGGCCTGTCACTGTATGAATAAATATATGTTTAACATAATAAGGTGACACTGGGTTGTTATGTGTTAACTTACTACGCCCAATAGCTACTCATTGACAACTGCTTAAAACATCAATTTATAAGAATTTCGCATCAAGAAGTAAATGGGCATGGTGGTGTTGTTCAAATGTTTTGCTAGTCTATAGCAATATCTACATATGTAATCCAGTAATCGGGACACTTTCGTAATAATGCATACATGTAAATGACGAGCACTTGCAAGCATCTAGGGATAGTGTTGACGTCAAAGCACCATGATAAGTTTGGTATTTATGTCCTGAAGAAACATGCACACATTTTATGCAATGTTATATATGCTAAAAATTAATGACATTAACATAATCTTGGAAGATCGTTACAGACCAACACTTGGTTCAAAAATTTCATTTGAGATGATTTACAGTGATAGTGACCCTGACAAAGTTATATGCATAGGGTAATCTTAAAAATGTATATCATCTTGGGACAGTATCAAACAGGCCAGCACTGTGTTCAAGTTTTAAATTCATTGATGTGTGGAGTGTTATCGTAGGATCAATCAATCCCCACCCCATGCTCCTTGTGTCATAGGACCTATTTGTCGAATTGATTTGAGACAATATCAGAGTTTGAAGGATTTGAATCGATTTCAAATCTCTGTAATGTTTCCTTTGACATAGTAAATCCCTCGTTGTTAGTGGACATGTCTTCAGTTGATTTCATTTTGTATTCATCTCCTTTTTCATTTCGTAATTTGGAAATCACTGCAAACACAACAATATATAATTGCTATATGATATTTGCTTTGTAATGCTCCATAATATTGTACCATGTGTTACACGATACTAAATTCATAATGGTATAAAAGTATATAATGCACTGTATGACACCTATTTTGTATTGTCCAAAACGTATATGATGCACTGTTTGACACCTACATTGTAATGGTCTTTAATAGTATATAATGCAGGTAATGATGTCTTTTTTTGCAATGTGTTACCAAAGTATACCATGCACTACTGGATACCTACTAATAATCTATAAAAGTATGCCATGTAATTGACGACATCTACTTTATATTCCTCTATTTTAGTTTTCCATTTATTATGTGATGGCTACTTTGTGCTACTTCATACTAGAATACCATATACTATATGGTATAATACCTGCTTTGTGGTGCGCTATTATGCTATACCATGTGCTTTATCACTCCTACTTGCATGGCTCTAATAGCAGCCATGTACCCTATAATTACCAATTCGTAATGCTCTATTCTTGCAACAACATTAACCGGCACAGTCAACGTGTGCTTTCTAAATGCTTACCGTGTACAATACCCGATATAATAATTGCAGCAATGGCCGTCACAATTGAACCAAGTCCATAGGAAAGCATTGATGAAAAGTTATATAAATCCGTTACATGGAATCTGAAACAATAGCCGTCCTTTAATTTGATTCCGAAGGGCACATCTGTATACAATACCAAGTTAGATGTAAGTATTTAGCGCACCCATTCGTGGCGTTGTCAGTTGACATCGAGTCCGAGTAAAGCAAGGCAGAATTCATAGTTCTCTCATCACCGAGTCTATATTGCGTAGTATTAGTGCTGTTTAATACAGGGCAACCTTCTGTGGAAGTTGGAAGTCGCCCTATTGAGTTAGGATTCAAATAAGATCCTATTCCTATCCAAAATGATATTCCCAAACTGATCAGTAATCCTCCTACGATGCCCTGAATGGTTGATACAAATGGCACAATAATGACTGGACATAGCAAATACAATCACAAAAAATATCGGCGGTAAATGTAGCAGAAACACCACATACTCGGGTATACGGAACAATTTAAATGCAATTATAGCCTTTCTTGTACATACTAACCACATCCCCCACACATGAGAATAATATTCCTGCGGCGAACATTCCCGATATTGGACTACCAAACGAGCCAGCAATCAAATTAGTCATTTGAAAAAGCCCCGTGTCCCCGGCTTGTAGCAACAGAAAGACTACACCAATTAACAGCAAGCCAATTATCCACGCTGTAGACATAATGGAATCAGAACAAATATTCTTGAAAAGGTTGTCTTATGGAAATATTTATGTTTATGACGAAATTTCAAATACTTTCCTTGCATCGCCGTTATGATTGCGATGATAATGTATTTGAACAAATGTGACAACGCTCACACAAGATCTTGGAGACGATACTGCCTTGTCTGGAGGGAAGAGAATGGCCCGTGTGTCGCTTATAGAGCGGCATAATCAAGTCCTTCAACCAATATGCAGACATAGATGATTGGTAGCTAGAAAGGGAACTAAAAAAACGAACACAATTTACGAGGCCATGTTAAATTATTTGTAACGTAAAAACTCTTCATCAATTTACGGAAAACAAGAAAATTGTATTTTACATATAACGTAACCAACACCATGTAACCATATGTAATTTATATCCAATTTATCGACATTTACCAATACAATAGAACTATGTTACTATGTCAAATGTATACCTCATACAGGCACTGAATATGCATGCGATGAAGAGGCCGGGTATTCCAGGGAGGAAGCCGAGCACATCCATAGTGAGAAGAGGTAGCATCTGATCGGACTGAGAGATACGTCCTGTCAGGAGAGGGTCACAGTCGTGATAGTAAGCATACATCACCAATCCTGTCAATGTCAAGATACTTCCGAAGGCGAAAAACAGGGGCATCGTGATGTATATAGCCCTGGAAGATCGTTTAGAAAAATCCTCAATCGTATATTACTTATAAATGAATTGAACTCATGCCGAGTATGATTATGAATTAGACAGAGTGGCTTTGGCTGGTTTCACCCTAAACCACGACTTACATTGTAACAGTCCTCTCGGTGGGGAGGGCCGAGAACCGCTGAATAGACCCCTGAGAGGAGACCAATGAGTTGAAATTTCTGAAAAACCCCCCAGTCAAATACGTCCAAAGGGTAGCATGCTGTAGCGGGTTAGGGTCAATCCTTAAATAAAAAAAACCCCATTCATTTAGCTAATAAAAATATAACCATGGTTTTGATTACTGGAATTATTTATGTTAGCAAGAATTCCTCACTTATCAAAGTTTATTCTTCCTCCAGCTTGGGATATTTTCCACACCTCCTCTACTCCGCCAACATCAATGGTGGCTTGAATGAGAACGGCCAATAGTCCAGCTAGCATGATGCCACACTGCAATGTGTCAGCCCAGAGAACAGCCTTCATACCTCCCTATATAAATATAAATTGTATGATTTAATTATTCAGTGCGGAAGATCAATGACATTGAAATAATTTTTTAAGCATCAAGTTTTATAAAACCCGAGTTTTATATTGCGATTATAGAGTAAAATCAAGAGCATATTGCTACACTGAGAGGGCTCACTCAGACTAGATATGCGGTCAGTATAACATATGCCCATAAACAAATGGCGCTACCATAAAATCAACAAAAGCACTCCGGATAGTTGATCGAATGTGTCTGGGATTGCTGCATTGCGATATATGGAGTCTTGTGATCGGTCTAGAAGACTGCTACCCCGAGTCGATCAAAATAATTCCAAGGAGCGCGCTGCTCACATTCGCGTCTCCATATATTGTTGTCTGACGGAAGTGCGAGGGAGCCCTCATAGCTTTTTGGTGAAATATCGACGTAAAGTAATCAAGAAAAAGCAGGGTCTCACTAAATGTTCCTAACCCCTACCCCCACCCACTCCCCTATTATCGTCCTATTAGACCAGTTTGGCGCCAACAAACGTTTCAGTTCCGGACAAATAAAAAAGACACCCATTCACTGCTAACACGTGTCACACAAGGGGTAGAAAATTACTTGGGCGATGTCTAGCAGTGCGAGACACTTACCAGCGAAGTATACAGAGTGCATATAAGTCCCACTATCAATACGGACATCCACTCCTCAAGACTAGTCACTGAAATCAACATTAACTGACGTCATTAGTTAGATCCTTGTTCAAAATCAGAACGGGGTTAGAATTAAAACATCCGATAAACATAATTGAACAAACTAAAACATTCATATAAGTTATTACTACTGTGAGAAGCATGTCTCTAGATAATTCACTCGTTTACCTACCTATTGACATAGACGACTCATTTGGTTGTGGATTGGGTCTGAGCAAACACTAGAACTTCACAGGAGATTGTGTGTTTCGATTGCCAGAATCCGCTACACCTTCATGTTCTTGTTGGCCCCGTCTCCCCCTACCCCGCTCACCACTACTTTCGCAGACCCCCCCCCCCCCTTTAAAAAGATAGAGTCAAAGCATTGACGTCTATCATTGTGGTAGTTGTTGAACTTTTTAATAGTGGTATGTCGGGATGATCATATGCGACGTACACACCGGTGTGTTGAGAAATGAATTCTGCTTTATGGGATTGATGCGTCTGTGAGTTGATTTGAACCAATCTCAAAACAAATAGGTTACCTTGACTCAGTGCCAGCGAAGGGGCCAGCAAAACAACAGCCATAAAAATCAGCTGCAAAATCAACGAGGTGATTAATCACTCAGACTGATATCAGAGCACGAGGTTATCCGCTTAGATTATCATATAAATTTACTACACTTACATTCGTAAATGTTGTTATGATGGGCACTGCAACCCGCAGGTATTTATTGAATCGTTTTTCCAAATACTGCAGGCAAGCATATATTTAACGTTAAATCTTATCCAATGGATAAACTTTTTTTAGATCGAATATTTTTATAATAAATTGCTTGATTTTATGAATATATTAGAAGACTGTTTTCTTGTTATGTTAACATTATTAACAATGAGTAATGATAAGATTATTTTGGTCATCAAAGTCCTAAAAGTACTCACCTGGTTGATGCTAATAAATTTCATCCGGTGATAAAATGGTCCGAAATAATGTGCCCCAAAAGGAATCGAAATACAATATCCAACGCAGAGGTACCAGTACACGGTGCACCATATCTGTATACTTCCATAGGATCGGCAAGCAAAGATATCGCAGATAAGAAACTTGCAAACATAGAAATACCAACGGGAATAGGCGACATATTTTTGCCACCCAGTAGAAAGTCCTCCGCCGTTTTCTTGTTCCGATCTTTCCAGCCATAATAAATCCCTATTGAAGCTGATAACGTAAGCGACAGGACAAATATGAGGTAGTCAGCCCAATGGAAAAGGGCAACATCTTCGTTATAAGCAGCCTTCATAGAGAACGATGTTAGCTATTGTGTCATCAAAGTTCTATGGCATAGAGAGTATGGCCTATCTCTTTGAAGGACCTTGAATGGCACAAAGGGTATTGATGTTGAAGTGATCTCATGAACGTTAACCAGCCCCGCTCTTTCATGAGAGACAAAACACTTCACTTTTATCAGTTGATCAAACGTCATTGATATCGTCTCATTTGAACTTAACTAACATTTTGTTTCCCCACCTGATGTTTTTTCCTATAACCCTTCATCAACTTACCATATAGGCGACTATTCGATGTGATGTCGTCTGCTCATAAACGAATATTTCATCATTTGAAGCGATTGATACGGTTGTGTTAAATGCAGGTTTACTAACATATAACTGAACGTAATCAGCAAATGGACCATCATTCACATTACAGTATCCTTCTATGCTCCTCGATCAAACAGAGCATTGATAAACTTAAAGCAAAAAAAAACTTAGTCCTCAAAAGCAACCTTCGCGATAAATAACTTGGATATCGATGCATAACGTATGCTACGAAATTAGTAATACAAATGCGTATATCGCTTTAAGCAGTGGTAATATAAAATATAATAACCCTATCGTTAGATAGGATGTTAGCAATAATTGATATGCCAAATGAATTAGCCAGCAATGTGAACTAACCCGCTCGTTATCAAGGCCAGCAAGAGATTGCTACAACGAATAGGATCTGAACTCTGCATTTTGGAACAGGTGGCCCTCGAACATCGGTCACATTGGGCACAGATCGAGTAGTCCGTGTCGTCACAGGGCAGTACAATTGAAATCACATGAGTAACCATAAAAAGGGACAACCCACAAATATTGATTAACAAATCAGCAACAAAAGGATGCACAGTTGAATTGTGACGAGTCAGTTAATGAGAACTGTATACTGAGTGCAAACCGACATCAAGAGCCCTAATGAGAAGTATATATATATATATATATATATATATATATATATATATATATATATATATATATATATATATATATATATATATATATATATATATATATATATATATATGTGTGTGTGTGTGTGTGTGTGTGTGTGTGTGTGTGTGTGTGTGTGTGTGTGTGTGTGTGTGTGTGTGTGTGTGTGTGTGTGTGTGTGTGTGTGTGTGTGTGTGTGTGTGTGTGTGTGTGTGTATATATTTTCTATGTCGTCTCGTGATTTACCTATTTAATACGTGTATCACAAGCTGAGTACTAGCAGGTTGGTCCCAACACCCACGACAATATCAACAGCCTAAATCTTTCCATCAAAGTTCAATTTGCAAGAGCTAATTCACATGTCCTAAACTTACCAGAACTGATTATGAGTACTTTTTTAAAAAAAAAATGAGATTAGCGCTTTACGTGGTACCTATCCTAGATCTCTTGATCCCAACCCTGTAGATCATTCGTATTTTGTTGCAACGTTAAGGTCATTCGTCCATATCTGTTGTTAGCAATGAGTTGGATGCCTATGAGCAATGGCCGACAATTCCAGAGACCGATGTCGACTTGATGGCACTGACTTATGCGACTGTTTATGCGAACAACGAGGCGTCATCTTCGGCTGCAAGTCGTTTCAAAGAGCTTATAGTAACTAACTATGCGGTGAATATGCAACTGCGTGAAGTGCATGCCCATCGGCGCTACCATTGAATAAACAGAAACGCTTTCGATTGTTGATTCAACGTCTGGAGGATCTGCCCCTGACTCTTCTGATTGGTCGAGGCGATCAAGCCCCCGAATTGTTCAGACAATGGGAGACCGCGTCGCGGTTTTCTCCGAGAGGTGGCGGCACAGAGCAATGTGGTCCCAAGCTCGACCGGAAGTTATCAGGTTATGCGCTTACTTCGCGGTTTACGCGTAAATACAAGAGATTCATTTCCAATGCGCTTCACTTCGACGAATAAAATTTCTCGCAATACGTCACGCGGTGATGAGATATTTGTGTAAGTGACGCTTTGACAAAGCGTCGACTTCTCACAGGTTGCATATTCACAATTTATATCGGGCGGAGGCGCGAGTAAGCCCTCTTAGCACAGATTGGAACTGTTTGGCCGTATGCCGCCACCAGAACCATCTGCGTATCCACCCTTTGAGGGCGTGTCATTCCCGATACAACACTCAAAACAAGGACATCATATATAAGATGCGCTTTCCAACTTTCCTGACAATTTCATTCATCGCGAAGAATTTGGCTGAGGTTAGGAAACCAACTGTTCGGATAAAAAAGGGAAGTGTTTCGAAGAAGAAAACTGTATTAAAGATGTTTTAAATAATTATTTTATGACGAGATCTGTGAATCGATATTTATTGATTTAAATTGATTCTGGGATTTTAGAGAGTCAAATTAATGAATCATTTATATTGGGAAAAGGGAAATTGCATCGAAATATATGCTGCTGAAATTAGTTGCTGAATTTGTTCCTTCTAGGTTAGTTTGAAAAACAGTATATCCATTATGTCATATGTTAATGACAAGATGAAATCAGCAGAGCAAAAGGACCTTAATGAGATGTTTCACAGATATGGTTAATATGCCTCGGCTTTTTATGATACAATTATGGAATAGTTCATGGTAAAAAAAACTAACAGGCGCTCGGTTCCGATGTCAGACCTCCGAGCGCCGGGAGCTTAGATCAGCCAACGGAAATTTGCATTGTAAACTATCTCGCCCCAATGATTTGTTGATATTGTGCAGATATGAAAGATCACTTTGAAAAAGATGCCAGAAGTTTGCAGCCGCTGAGGATCGATAGTTCCTACCATTTAACATCCAAAAAGCTGTAGGTAAGTGTCCTAGGAACGGCGTTTATATGGATATAGGATGGACAACGCGGGTAATGGACGCTGTCAGAGGCAAAGTTTCAGACTGCCAATAGATGCGAGCCGTTTCAATATAATGAGGTCATGATCCAGTGAAAAAGGAAAGAATCATCGCCAAAACTGGTCTGTTCATTCATCGCTACTGGTAATGTTTAAAAAAATGTGTTCTTCTATTATCCTTTAGCATTCGTTTAAGGGCTCAGCCTCCATCCAAATGATGTCTCAATTTGACTTGCACAGTTGCTATACAATACAACACCGTTTATTATCAAGAATGTTAATAGAATTCCCGTTGCATTAATTTATCACTACATATATATTCATTACAAAGGTAGAAGAAAAAGGACTACGACTGATAATAACTTCATATCCAAATCCTTACAAACGCAAACATATGAAAATATAAAAACCTCAGATACCCAATATTGTTGGCCTACTTAAATTCAACATTTCGTTCATTTATTTGCAGGGCATCATTTACTTTTTTCTGCAGATATTGACGATCTTTTCCAGCCTGAAAGAAAACAAGAAAGCATATATAATACTTCCATATCATCTTCCGTGACTAATTTGGTTTATCACTCAGGCCGAGCTAAGAGCTCAGAACAAAAGTTGTACGAGCTATCTTATGTCCAACATGACATATGTACAGTATTAACACGGCAAATATTTGTTGCATATTGCAAAGACTCTTTATATATGTATATACCATTACGCGTTGAGGTGAGGTAATTGAACACTTCTGACCCAGATAAAATTATGCTGTTAGTTTACCATATCTTAGCAAGGCGACAATGCATTTTTTCGTTTCTTGTCATACCAGATTTCAAGATTTCAGAGGCCAAGACAGATCATATTATTGTAATGTTCTCTGTTATAACCACATACAATGACCATTGTTGTATGAAGTCATAATGGGGGAACATCATGACACTCGGGTCCATATCAGGTGACCATGACAAAAACAAGAACATTTCCATTACCAAGGTCAGCTGCTCGATCAGGCGAGAGGCGAGATATTTATTTGCAGCTGCGGTCGCCCGGAAATAGATGATCAACAAACTGAAACGGAAGCAATTGCATCAGCAAGATTCATATATTGATCAAATTAGCATCGGCACAATTAAGGGGTTGGCAGCAATCGGCAATCGTCACATTCTGAACTCAAGTCGTAGACCGATAAAACATTTCATATGTGAAAGCTAAACTGGACTTTCTGAGAGTGATAGCACGATACGGGTAGAGGAACGCGGAAACCAGTCAGAGGGCACATCAAGGCGGGAAATGATGTCACTCATCATAGCGTATGCGTCCAAATGAATTATGTATGTAACCGTACAACTATGTGGCTACCAAGGCAGATTCTATTTTACGGGACACTTTTACCTATCTTAGATTGCCGGTACGTTCAACACTTAATCCAGGTACCTTCCCTTGATTGGGACGAACGCCACACATGCCCCTAAGAGACGTTCGAGGACGGTCATACTACAGTCACATATTTGTATTATTTTATACCTCATATAAGGGGCGTTCCAATTCTTGCGTTCAATTGTTGTTTTGTGTACCTGAGGATGACGACGAGGGCCACATAGAACGCCCAGTGACCGAGGATGTTGAGTATATCTTTGAGGACCGCAGGCAGCGTTTGTATGGCGTCATCCAGCACATCTGACATATAGTAGTGATTGCTGCTGTATATTCGGAACGGACCGCAGCCTTTCGATGGTTGAATTCTGAAACAGTATATGAAAATCAATTAGTATTGTTATTCGTAACCAATTCAACATGACGATCTGGTTTTTACGTTGAGCCAAGCAAAACCTGCCATAACAAGGCAATCATTGACCACAGATAATCGTTCGTTAACGGCAATAACAACTGTATGTAATGACTGAAAAATCTGATCAGTTTAGACATCGAGAATGCGATTTCTATATGTGTGTGTTCGTAACATGCAGGTGTATTCAACGACAAATTTTATTTGTAAGGTAAAGGTTCCACGACAGACTCCACAGTACCAGGGATCCTCTATAAATTGACTCATCTGTTAATTACTCACCTGCCTATAGCATATAACAAAGCGGCTGCGCAGACGACAAACATCACCATGCAGACGATCATGAAGAAATACGTGGCGCGAGAAGCTCTATAAACCCGCGAGGCAGGGATCAAGTTCTTAAGAAGACTCACCTGAAAACCGAGTATTACTGATTATTTGTCATCAATACATATGTAAAAATAGGCGGTCGGAAACCTAATAACGGGTTCCGAGCGCCTATTTGCATGGCTTTTTATATCATACATCAATATATGGTGCCCGGAAACCATTGGTCGGAACCCAAGGAATCAGTCTACCAATAAACGCTACTTCTATAATTGTAACTCAACTGGAAGTATAAGTATTTGAACGAGACCAACGATCGTGTAGCCATAGAATAAAACCATTTTTGCAATTGCAGTCGTGAAATATTAACTTTGCTATACTTAAATACATTGTGCAGTTCAAAATGCCACTTACAGATATACAATATGCATAATTGTTACAAACTAAGCGCCTGGGAGAGAGACAATTTTGAATACAGGAAATTAGTTCTCAATCACTTTTATTCTGAGATCACTGGAACTGTGAGTTGATAGTTTGATCACTTTCATTATGCGAGGATCTATGGCTTGCTTGCGAAACCTACCTTTCGGATGTAGAAAAATATAAAGAGTTTCATGACTGTGATGATGGGGATGAGAGGACTGAAGAAACCTCCGACCCTACACAGGAACACAACGTGACGTCATTAATATATTAGTTCATTTTCAGCACGTAAAACCAAACAGTGAGGGCTTCAGGAAAGCACTGCACCTGGGCTCCGATGGTCTTTTTATAGAGATCTACAGCATGAAAATGGAAGATCGTGCGCAATCTAAAGCGCTGATTATGTCAGTGTCTTATTACTTTGACTTCCAGAAAACTTTCATCAATATAAGCAGATGCAGCCGAAATGTTCAACGTTCAAATTATACACACATTAAAACAATAGAATAATATAACTTATTCAAACTACTTGATTATTGGAATTATTAACATGCAACAATTTGATACATACATTGATATGACCTCAATTTGATCCATTATTAGAAAGAGATATTTTCGTCCATCATAGCAAACCCGCCAAAATTATTATCACTATGTTGTAAAATAATGGTTGAACCTACCAGCAGATGGTCTGGGTGTAGACGATGTTCAGTACGTTACTGGGGATGTCAAACTCTTGACGTCCTACAAATTTCAGCAGCTTATTTTCTGTAAACCTCTTCACTAGTAATCTGCAAATATATACAATGGAACCTGTCTTAGCGGACACTAGCGTATAACGTCCCTGCTGTTTTACCTAACATTGACTATTTAATGTACCTTCCTATTGCATACATTTGCCTATAGCGAACATAGGTATTACTCTGCGACGTATCTTACTTATAACAATAGTATTTACTCTCATAACATTCTTCAACATCAAATGTTTATTGTGCACATATGTATATTTGATTTACACTACTATAAATGCCTCACCGCCTGGGGAATTCGTAAAGTAATGTCATAAGCACGACGACGATGAAGTCGAGAATAACCAACTTGTACATCTCCTGTCCCACGTACGTCTCCCAACACTGATACCAACAAGCGATCAAACATTCCATCTGTTAACCATCTGTTAAAAATGGGAGGTTTTGAAATTTACAGATGCTGATTGAAGTTTGTCACTATTGTAACGAATCCATGATGCGATATAGTTTTAGAGGATTGCTGTACTTAAATCTACATCTGTTACCAATTGTAAGCATACATTTACATCTCTGAATAACAGCGCTATGTAACGCTGTCTATTAATCAAATTCGGAGGGTTACTGTACAAAAAAGGAATTATCACGCACCTTTGGCCCCAATTTGACACTAGAACATTAAGCCACTGAGATGGGTTCTTGCAATGAATTATGGTACGCACCAGTGTTACCCTGGAACATTGGCCACATTTGGAGGGGTCACTGCACTGCATCTGAACACCGAGCGTAATGAGCAGAACCATGAACGATGCCACTCGTAGAATCACTGACCTGTTGGATCAAACACATTAAAGGATGGATATTGATATATAGCTGTGAAAGTATGTCGTTACCTTTATGTTTGAGTTGTATCGATAAAGTGCATACAAAACAAATCTCACTCCAACAAACTCCTTTATATACACACCTGCTGATTGTTATGCTGATTTCACTCTCAGGTGAGTAGTCTTCAAAGACCACCATTTGTTTGAAAATTGGCGGAATTATGGCATTGAGGATAGTGATGGTGATGGACGGCAGGAATCCGACGAGGAGCACAAAGGAAGCGGTTTGTACTGACAGCACTATTACTCGAAGATAACAGCTGCATACAAAGGGTATGGCATTATGAACATTGTCGTCGTTATCACAACCATAACCACTCTATTCGTCATTATCATCTTCAAAATCATCCTCATAATCACCATCATCATCATCACTTTTTATCAATAGCATTATCAACGTCACCCCCATTGTCGTCGATGTCATCATTACTATCATCACCAACATCACATCGTCATCATCACAGTAATTGCCGTCAAATCATCATCATTATCATCATCACTATATTCGATACTATCACATTGTCACTATCATCAATGTAGTCACCATCACTATTACAGTCAGCATCATCGTCACCAACAACAGTACCAACACCCTCGTGACCATCATCATTATCATCCATTTCTCAAGAAGTTCCAACACGAACCTCAGGCATCCACGTGTTGATCACCTTGAATATAAGATAGCCAGCAGCCCCTAATAAAGCCGCGGTGACCAGCCAGACCAACGTTCGTATTGCATACATGCGGCGACGATCTCTAGCGCTCATCTTCCTCCTCCGCTCGGCCTGTCTCGCCTCCGCTTGATCATTCTTACAAACACAGAGATAATATTTCCATTCCCATATGCACAATAGTATGCAGAATCTAATATTGACAAGAAATATGAATAGGGTTATTGTTTGTGTATCACTACAACAATTGTATTGTTAAAAATATCGCACCCATTTTTGTTCATCGTTATCAAAAAAGGGATGAACTAACCCATAATTATGCGGCATGATCAGAAATTCACAAATAAATGCTGCAACCAATGTTTACCCCGGTTATTTGCAAGTCGTTAATGTACCAACGTAGCCTATAAGAACATACACGCCTTACCAAGAATTCAGTGTATATGTTATTGTGTTTGAACTTTGCGGCTTTTTCCTCCGTGAGTGACGAGTCCCAGCCACAGAAGACAGTGTTACAGCTGTGGTAGAAACGGTCATCACTCCCAGTCACAATGGACCGCAACCCCTCGGCTGTACTGGTAATCACGACGCAAGTTAGAGTTACTCATGGGTTGCAATTCTTATCACTGGATAGAAATGCTTCTTGTTGAAGAAACTAAAGTAGATCGTAATCTTGCTTAACCATGTCCTGTTAGTGTGTACCTTTAAATATATATATAGCGTAGCGTACGATGTGACTTACTATGTAACCATGGATATGAGGGTAACGAGCATGTATCCCAAGGTAGCCAACAAGAAACCCAGCGCCGTGTTGTAATAGCTCATGTTGTCTTCGTACAAGAAGATCTTATTGTAATAGTGACCGATAAAGAGGGGCGTGTTCTCCATCCAGCCCTATAGTGCAATATACCATCCATCCATTCGTCAATAATGCCATTAGATTACCATGCGCATTGCATAGGGATAACAGAATCACATTGATCCACATAAGAATTATTCTTACGTAAACAAAGACAACCTAACACAAACACTTCAACAGTGACACCTAAACAAGAACAAATGGAACGACAATGGCACTCACTGAAAGAATAAATGACATATTTTAAAGCAAGAAAAAATCAATGACACGATCTAACAATAGCATCCAAACAAAAAAAAACGCACCAGCGAGTACTCCGGCTACAGAGCAAATACACCATAAATGCCAAATGCACTAAAACAATCCCACCAATGACACTAGAACAAAATCACCAAGGTGACATAAAAAAACACAAACAATGGTAACATCACAAAACGAAGCACGATGTCTTCCTCAAAAGAAAACAAGCCAAAAACTATGACACCTACCCAAAAACATCCCCATCAACAATGACACCTAACATAGAACAAACCCACCAACAATAACACCTACCCCAGAACAAACCCACCAACAAAGACACCCACCGAAGAACAAACCTACCAACAGTGACACCTATCCAAGAACAGACCCACCAACAGTGACACCCACCGAAGAACAATCTCAACAACAATGACACACACACAAGAAGTACTCAGCCTTCTATCAGAATTTAGCCTTGTTACTTTACGAAAACTTACGGTGCCTTGTAGGAAGTCGATAACGGAGTCGCCATATACATTTCCAATCAGCACTGATCGATTGCCCCGTGCATACTCCTCCGAGCACACCAAAGCTTCTTCCACCAGGGACGGGAGAGATAACTTGTTATCTTCAAGATGAATTGAACAATCAAGATAAGTCATTAAAATATTGACGTTTATCGACAATTATGGCCAACATTGCTGTGTCAACGAAGCCAGAAAAACTGCAAGTTGGCAGCTCAAATGGTTGGTGGGCAGTTCAAATGTTAATCAAATATTCACAAAGAAATCAATTAACAAAAGTCGTAAATCACCTGCTGAATGAATGGAGTCGTTGAAGCTTTGAGGAGCGAGGATGGCGTGAGGTAAGACGATGATAGATATGATGACGACGCTTGTGAAGAGGTTGATGAGGAAAAGCCACTTGACAAACAGGAAATAGGCCAGCACAGCGCTGCCAAAGGAAGCTGTGCACGATATATATATATATATATATATATATATATATATATATATATATATATATATATATATATATATATATATATATATATATATATATATATATATATATATATATATATATATGTATGTATATTACCTTCATAACGCACACAACATATATTCACTACATTATATTTTGCTGCTTGCTGCATACTCTATTCTCTTCATACGACTATTCGCTAGGAAACAACTTCAACTTCCATACACGAATCATAATCTTGCAACAATCGAACAATGATTTCAATTCTAGACAGAATCAATTCTTGTTAATTACGCCACTTCGTGATAGCACTTCCAATAGTTTCAGCATTGCTGTATTCTTAAAGTCGATCATGCCAGTTATTTCTAAGCTATGTGGTAGTGAGTCTGCTTTTTCATTTATACCTTCAATCGTTTTAAATGAGCCTCTCCATAGCTCCAGCACATAGCCGATTTCGCGTATTCTCTGATTCACTTGTTTCAGTCCCTGGAGACATTGATTTTCAAAATTATGACAACTTTGCAACATGTTACGAAGAAGCAAATTAGTAATCAAATTGGCATCTCCCATCATCAATAATGTGAATTTCTGTGGCGTGAGTCATGACGAACATAAAATCATAATGATCAATGGTGATGAACAAAGCATGGAACTGACAGGTGTCAATAATTTTTATGTTAATCAGCAGTATACACCTGTGTTCCCCGTATAACCATACAGCTGTGTTCCCCGTATAACCATACAGCTGTGTTCCCCGTATAACCATACAGCTGTGTTGTACTTTTGATATCATAGATCACAGAAATTCCAAAAATAGCCATGCATACCTCTTTCCTGTCCTTTTTCCATTTCTCGTACCCTGTTAACATCTTATCGAGATCCTGCATCGTCTCATCCCTAAGCAAAACAAATTTGTGGTAATTCCCCACCACATCGAGATAATGACCATATTTTGGTAGTAGAACTTGTATTTATCGAGTCACTTCAGTTGATTTGTGAAAGCTTATCATACCTGCTGAAATCTTCCTTGGCAAATATTCTCCGCGAGATTGTGACAGATGCTTTGTCAATGGATTCCCTCTTGGAAAAATTCAGGAGCTTGTTGGAAGTGGGTCTTGATCGGATAGACCCTTGGATGAATTCTACACCAGCAGGTTCAACATCGTAATCAGCATCTGGAATGTCTACAGGGTGAAGGCTTTTCTTTCTCCCGTGTGCTATATCATGAGGACCTGGTAGGTCAACATTCCCTGTATCACCGAGAGCATCCAACAAACCATCATAATTCAACCTGCGCAGCCTCCTGCGCTGTCGGGGACCCAGCTGTTTAACGTCGGGGTTCGATAGTTGATGAACTAAACCTACAGGTCTTGAGTCCGACCTGGATAGGAGAGCAACTGGTGGCAAGTTCATACTGTCGCTGTCGTCGTACGCTTCATTTGAATAACAACCAATTCCTGATTTGTCTTCATTTGTCTCCCATGGCACATTCCCTTGCTGATCTAATCCTTGTCGTTGCCCATACAAATTCCCATCCATACGTACTTTCTGGTTTTGCTGGTAACCAGGCAGACGGCGATGATGATGGTTGCTGGGATTCTGAGGCTGTGGAAAACTTCCATCATTACAAACAGCAAGTACGTGTTCGGAATCGTGAGGGTCGTTTCGTCGGGGAAGTCTTCTTCGACCTTGAAGCCCGCTTCGATCCATGACCTGTGTCAGTGTGCGGAGAGGTGGGAGTAGAACTGTGGGTTAATGAGGACTAACATACAAACCTCACAGCCAATTCACTGGCTCAATTCGTCACCTCTATATCCAACTTAGGGTGAATGGTGTCCCAGTACCATTTTATGGCTGCTTTCGATGTGACAACAAATTATCTAATTTAAAACACTCGAATAAACACCACACAAGCTATTCGCGAAGTTGCAATGGCTGGTACAGACCACTGTCTCTTCAACAGATTGCATGAGCCTTGTGCGTCGAACTTCTCGTGAGCTGTGAACTGTGAGTGAGCACTTACATGGGCCCAATGGTCAGTGAATCGGTCAGCGGTAACCCACCGACGTTATCAGTTGTTGCGAGCAGTGTGATAAAGACTGATAAGCGTAGTCATTTGGTTCAACTAGTTCCTAGATTGGTGAAAATTTATAGTAGGCTTGGTTTTATGGCAATGACTGCAGTAGTTTGACAGCTGCCCTCTTAAGATTTTGCATATATGTTTGTTATTGTACAATCAGTCAAAAAAATTCGTAGATAACTTTAACGGGCGAAACTAGGTAATACAGTTTAGTTGTTTGCAATCATCGAAAAGTCTCCCCACTAATAGTTCGGATTAGAAAATATAACTTTGTCATGAGCAGATGTGAAAAAAAGAACATAGTTAAACACATCAACTCTTGGAAGTGGTTCTATGTCCTCTTTCTACTTTACGAGATCCTAACGTCAGTGGTTCTGTGCCCTCGCTCTACTTCACGAGATCCTAGCGTCAGTGGTACTGTGCCCTCGCTCTACTTCACGAGATCCTAGCGTCAGTGGTTCTGTGCCCTCGCTCTACTTCACGAGATCCTAGCGTCAGTGCTTCTGTGCCCTCGCTCTACTTTACGAGTTTCTAGCATCAGTGGTTCTGTGTCTTCGCTCTACTTTACGAGATCCTAGCGTCAGTGGTTCTGTGCCCTCGCTCTACTTCACAAAATCCTAGCGTCAGTGGTTCTGTGCCCTCTTTCTACTTCACGAGATCCTAGCGTCAGTGCTTCTGTGCCCTCGCTCTACTTTACGAGTTTCTAGCATCAGTGGTTCTGTGCCCTCTCCTACTCTCTCTGTGCCCTCTCTCTACTCTACGAGATTTTAGCTCAGTGGTTCTGTGTCCTCGCTCTGCTTTACGAGATCCTAGCGTCAGTGGTTCTGTGCCCTCGCTCTACTTTACGAGTTTCTAGCATCAGTGGTTCTGTGTCTTCGCTCTACTTTACGAGATCCTAGCGTCAGTGGTTCTGTGCCCTCTCTCTACTTCAGTGGTTCGAGCCCTCTTTCCTCACGAGATCCGTCAGTGCTCTACTTTACGAGTTTTCTGTGCCCTCGCTCTACTTTACGAGTTTCTAGCGTCAGTGGTTCTGTGTCCTCTCTCTACTTCACGAGATTCCAGCGTCAGTGGTTCTGTGCCCACATTCTTCTTTGCGAGATCTTAGCGTCAGTGGTTCTGTGCCCTCGCTCTACTTTACGAGATCCTAGCGTCAGTGGTTCTGTGCCCTTACTCTACGAGATCCTAGCGTCAGTGGCTCCGTGTCCTCGCTCTACTTTACGAGATCCTAGTGTCAGTGGTTCTGTGTCCTCTCTCTACTTTACGAGATCCTAGTGTCAGTGGCTCTGTGTCCTCATTCTTCTTCATGAGATCCCAGCGTCAGAGGCTCTGTGTCTTCGGTCTACTTAGCGTGATCTTCTCCACAGCCCTGCCATACAAGGAAGTAATATCCCATATTATGTAATATTCTTTACCTCGGCTCTTTATTACAACAGTAAGATCAAGAGGGTTACGTAACACGATAGTAACACACCACTTATATATCAAGGTACTTGTGTCTTGAGGGGATTTCCCCTAACACAGAGGTTACATGCGTGAGGGTCACGAGCAAGGGTGTTGGTGTGATGGTTGCCTACACAACAAATTCGATGACGTCTTTATCTTATCGTGTTTGTAGTAGCCCCGATATCACAACCGCGTGACATTACATTGGTTCACATCATATATATTTTCAATCTAATTAACCCCGATATGATGTCTATCGTGATTTGTAATATATGCCGTATAAAACGTGTTTAAATATAGAGCAACAATTTTCTTTCTAACATTCACTCTAAAATACCACAATATTAAAAAAATACTTTCGGTCAACCTTTCCCATCTACCAGCTGTGGCGTTGCAATCTTTTCACATGCTTGTCTCTAAGCGCGGTGCCGCAATCGGGAGATCGATAAGTGGACCGCACCTGGCGGGTTGACATAATGGCATGCGGTTTATTTACACCTGCCGATTTCTATTTCACTTCCTTCTTCCGAGAAGTACCGCTCACTTTTATCGAATGAATTTCACAAAATACTTGCTCGTTCGAGATATTGATAACATTGCCATAACGATGGTGAGTCAAACTTTAATGGGAGATTTAACTCTGAATTTAACTAATCAGCGACATTTGATGCCCACTTGTTCAATATTATTTCAAACCTACTAAGTTAATGGGTTCCTGCTTGATACAGTGATACAGTCTGAATATCTAAATCAACATAATGAATCGAGATAAAAAAACTTTCTGCATGTTGTGTGTCTGTTGGGCTACCATTGAGTTTTTATTGAGATTTCAAGTTAAAACTGGTCACCAATTCACACCACACATGTCTGGGAAGGTTTCTGTTATGCCTTAATGTAATCGCTAACAATTCAACGAGCTTTTACAGTAACTATGATGCAATGATTCTGGTGTTACAGACCAGGATAATACCCCTCCGCCCCCCCCCCCCCCCCCCCCACACACACACAGGTAATACCGGGATTGAAGTGGTCAAGGCCGTTTTATACCCCGGGTATATACTTTCATACTCCCCTGGGCCAGATTATACCCCTGGTAGAGGGACTGGATGACAGTGTAAGGACCAATCCGGTGGATCTCATACAGTGCGGCCATATTTCAACACGTGCACTTGGTTGAAGCATGTACGTATGTATGGTAGGCTAACGCCTTGAATATATACAGCCCAATCACGTGGAATATGCTGGTCAATTTGGGGGCCTAGTCGCCGTGATCAGTTAGTCGACTCCACAACCCCATTATTCAACGAAAGCCGTCAGACTGTTATGGGTTTTTGTTGAGTTTATGGTAGCGGTATATGGCGTTGGGGTTGCTGAAATCCTTACCGCATAGCTAGTCGGAGGGAGTCCACTAAGCATAGCTACGTGTGACGTTACATCGCTTATCACAGTCCTAACTGGCTACTTAACACCTTTTCGATGTAGCATGCTCGACATACATGGGAGACAATATATCGGTGGCTATGAATTGGATAAGATCAAACTTAAATGGTTAGTTAGAGAATCATCGGGGCTATAACATATGGATGATTCGCCAGCTCATTGGTCAAATAGCCATCACAGCAAGGGAGAACCATGTCGGCAGTTCCTTTGATTTAAAAAAAAATTTCAGCTGAAGCAAGCTCTTCTGATATTATGTACATTTGTTATTTAGCATTGTTAACTGAAGCCATATTGGTTTAAGAAGGTAATCTAAGGGCAGATGTCATCCAGCACAACCAGAATTACGATCCAAATTATGTGAATGAATACAGGGGTCAAGAGGGTGCAGGGGTGTATCATACTTGTCATCAAGTCTCGATAAGGCTGGAGCCATGATCGAAACACTTCAGATGAATAGGAAGTGCGACGAAAACCCTAGTAACATAAACGTGTTGATACAAAATATTGATGATCTCATATATATATATAGAGATATATATATAGAGATATAGAGATATATATAGAGATAGATAGAGAGAGAGATAGAGATAGATATAGATAGAGATAGAGAGAGAGAGAGAGAGATATATATATATATATATATATATATATAGAATAGATATATAATATATATATATATATATCTCTATGTATATATATATATAGATATATAGTATGTATATATATATAGAGAGACATCTGATATATCACACACACACATATATACACATATATTCACACACACACACACATATATATATATATATATATATATATATATATATATATATATATATATATATATATATATATATATATATATATATATATATATATTTATATGAAATAGTTTCTGTTCAATTAAAAAATCCTTATTGCAACTATGTTACGCACCGCAAACGTCCAAGAATTTTGAAAGCCGCATTAATGTATTATATCAACTATTCAGAGTCGTATAATAATAGACGGCACGCACAATCCTTGACGCATGCTGTAGTTATTTCAGTGATCATGTTCAGAATAGTTCGTTAGGTCATTTTCACTGCACTAAGCGAATGATTTTCTTGATATACATGCAACCTGTCTTGTCAAATGGATTTCCAACAAAACACTGCATCGATGTACTTAATACAGATATATTCCTTTATCATATGTCGATGAATATATTGTCCACATTTATGTGCAGTAGCTGCTACGTATCTATAAGGGGTTTGATTATATAGTTGCTTTGTAGTATAGGGAGTGGCGGTTCTGGCGCACCGACCTTTACTACTATTGTCTGTGAGCGTACATAAAGACCCACATACACTAATTAATAGACCCACTTCAACGTATTTTTAGTACCAATGTGGTTAATGATTTGATAATGTACTGTGAGGTTCCATTTCAACGTATTTTCATCATATTTTAGTACCGGTTTGACCATGCCCACAAATACACCCATTTTTATCAAGGCGGAAGGATTCGACACAGATACGGAATTTATGGCTACTTTTTTTTCCAGCCCAGACTAGCGAGCCCTCTAGACCAATTTTTCCAATCCAGCCAGGGGTCCGCCAACTGCCAGCCAGGGGTCCACCCAAGCCGCCGAGCTGTGGTCTTCAGGGGATTTCCCTGCCGTTTCCGAACTGGCCAACCCAATGGCAGACGGGATCGACATAGCTACCGTGTGGCCCAGGGGGTCCGCCAAGGGCTACTCCATGTAGAAAGGGTCGGCCTTCGGGTTCGGCACAACGGGCCGTTTTTCCACTATAGGTGTGTTGCGAGGATGTACGAATTTTGCATCAGGATCTGTTCTCCAGTATCTCCCAAGAAACCAAGCAACCACAGACGGAAGGCCCCACAAGGCCAAGCTTTGGAGGTCGGGAGACTCCCCCTCCTCCTCCTTTTCCACCAAGTAGTCCACTTTCTCCTCGGCCTCTGCCAAATCGTCTTGTTCCTTTCCAAGCGACTCCATCTTGTTGTCCACCACCAAGCTGTCCACTTTCCCATCTATCGCATGGATTTTTTAGGCCATATGGGAAATAGCCTGGTAGAAGTCGTACACGCTAGGAGCTCCTAGGGGCAAGGTAGGCGGCAAGGTGGGTCTGGTTCCAGAGACACGGAGAATCTGTTTGCCTCCACTGTCTTCGTTGCCTTCTCCATTTGTGGATGCCACGGGCGGGGGGAAGTCCTCTATAGCCCATATTTTCGAAAGCTATCCGGACCCAATCCCGTATTTCTTTTTTGCAGCAGCAAAGGATATTCTTCCCTTGTCCGCGCGTAGGGCCTCTACTTTTTCCTTGGAGAGCTGTTCTGCAGGTGGCATGGTATTCCCCACAACCCTTGGCTCTATATTGTCCTTTCCAACCCAACCCAACCCAACCCAACCCAACCCAAACCCAACCCGCCTAACCGAACCTATACCCAACCCGCCCAACCCAACCAACCTACCCAATCCGGCCTACGAAAGACAGCCATTTTGCGCCACATCCAATATAGCTTTCTTCCCACCACATCTATCTTTCTTTCCACCCGTGCTAGAATACACAACAAATTGCACACGCTGGCCTCCCAATCCTCCTCCTCCACATCCATTGGACGCCTTTGGTTTGTCCCCACGTCCCCATATCCCGTACGACCTGGTGGTTCCTATGCCATACTTTTTCCGGGTTTCGTATCCAGGGGAGATTCCACGTAGGGCCCGGATCTCTTCTATTTCTTTGTTGGACAGCTGCTTCTTCTGCATGGTCTATAGGATACCAACACCAACGTCTAAATCCGACACCAGTTGGCCTGCTCCTGGGTGGCCTATATAGATAGATGGAGCAATGGAATATATTGAGTGGCAAAGAGGTATCCCACCAAGGTTCGCCAACTTTTCCAAGATCCTAGACAAATACCTCGAATCCAGGCTGCAGAGGGAGATTCTGGACGACAGCGAGCTGTCCACCTTCGCGAAATCTTGTGGGAAAGAGGCCGCTGTGGTTGGTGTTGTCCCAGCTGGAAAATGGAGGCGGGTAGGGCTGGGAGAGATCTACGTTGTTGGGTACTGTGGCTTTCCGTATCTATGTACTAGAAGAGGCGTTGTGGCATACTAGCGGAAAACGATAAAAGGGGGGAGACAACAAAGACGATGGAGGCCAACAGATTGCCTGCGGCTCCCACTACCTCGGAAGGCTTTTTGGACAGGATTGGTGCCACGGGGCGTGGTATTTTCTAGGTTGTTGGTAGGACAAGATTGCTTTGGACGGGTGCTAGGGCCACCAACCTTCTTCTTTTCTTGTGTTGTCCTTTCTTCTGCAAGCCTACACAGCATAGGCGCTCGAACGTTTTCCAACCCTCCAAGCCTCGCAACCTCCTGTGATAGGAAGTACCCATAGGCCGGGACCTCTTCTACCCCAGGGATCGCCTCCCCGTTCTCCCCCAGCCGGACGAGGAAGAGGATTGGTTTTGGAGTGCCCCGGGAGAGGACATGATGTAGCGGGTGGTGGTGTACTCTCCCGGCTCCATCGATAGCACCTTTTTCTTCTCTCTGAGGGGTGGGACGGGGACTATGGAGAGGAAGGCCTCGGCAACCACGGCGGTGTATTTTTCGAAGTGGGCTTCCATCTGCGGAGTTCTTACAGGCTGTTGGCGTCTGGGGCAGAGAGTAGCTCTAGGGGGTGCCAGGATATTTTTTCCCCCTTCTGGTTTCGGAACTCCTTTGCTGGGTGGACCACAACCTCCAACGGTGGATTTCCGGCAGTTGTAGGCAGCCAGTAGGTTTTCCCTTTCTGGTCCTCTCGCTCTTTTTTCCGCTTGCTCTCTTCCATCTCGAAGTGCTTTTCTGTTTTGCTGAGGATCCGCTCTAGTCCCTTTGTGGCCCAGATGGTGTGCGGCTCTGTGCAGTCTACCTCGTCGTCCTCCTCGCTGTCTGTGCGGTTGCTGAAGGTACGGAGTACCACTACTCGAGAAGTATAGAGACATTTTTTCCGCCCCAAGATTTTGTACGTTGCCCCACTGACTATCCTGTACGTAGGGCCTCTCAGTGCCACGTGTACATGGACCCGGGCTTCCTCGGACGCCTCCTTGTAGGCCCGCTGTTTCTGTGCCACTTTGGTGAAGGCGTCGAGCTCCTCTTGTCGTATTTCCCCCAGCTCCTTGGTTCGTTCCTAGACTGCCCGCTTCCACTCTTCTGCATTCTGGGCGTCTAGGATCCTCTCCAGCCTCTTGTCGCGGTCCCAGTAGGAGAGGGCGGAAATGGTTCTGGTTGTTTCTACTTTGTCGACCGGGTAGGCAGAGGTTTCTACACCAATGGCGCTGGCCTTCTTTTTCCTCCAGACCCATGATACGTACTCCGTCGGGTGCAACCACTCGTCTATCTCTGGCCCTTTGAGATGTAGGGCGGTCGGTTTCTTGCAGCCTGCTAGGATGGTTTTTGCGTCGGGCCTCTTGGAGTAGCACCGGAGTGGACCCAGCTCTATCGCACTTTCGTTGGTCCCGAGGATGTCCGCCCGAAATATGGGGCAGTTGCGGAACCCAAAGTCCCCTATAGCCCATAGGACAGCCCGTTCCCAGCTCTGCTCGTTTTCCACCTTAGCCTTGGTGGGCCGGATGCGGACACCCGCAATTCTCCCGGTTTCGGTGTGGGTGTACCAGGCTACGAAGATCTCCTGGAGCTTCCTGTAGGATAGGACTAGGGTGCGGTCCAGGGTCTTTGCTAGGTTCTCTCACTGCTTCCTTGGCGGCTGCACGACAAAGGCCGAGGGGTGGGTCCGGGCGAGGGGTTGGGTGTGGACGAGGGTCTGTTGCAACTAAGTCTAGGGCCTTCTGGACGACTGTGTTCCCTACGTCGGTGGAATGGCTGGGAAAGGCGTAGACCGAGACCTCGACACGGGTACCGCGTGGCTCTTGGACGTCTGGGTGTTGGAAGGTTTCTCGCAGGTGTTCGTTGGGGCAGTCTACGTAGTCTGCGAGATGGCCACCCATTGTTTCTCGCACCTCTCCAGCTTTGAAGTTGGAGACGACCTTGTTGTATAGCTTGGTGCGGACTGTGTACCCGTGGTATGTATGCATCCAGATGCAGACGTGTTTTCCTACGCTGTTAGTGTTGGGTGCTCTACCAGGGCAGGTCTGTTCAAGACCCCAGAGAAGTCTCGGGTGTAGTCCACGCAGTAGAGCCCATAGCCTATTGCCTGCAGTCTTCGTCCCACAGCTGGGAGGGCCTTCTGTACTCCGTCTATGGGGATCTCGGAGACCGCAATCTTGGCGACAAAGTATCCACCTATGGGTGTGTCGGGGTGCAACTCCATCCAGGCCTTTTTCGCTCTACCGTTGGTGTCTCTCTCGATGCGGGCAATAGTGCTGCGGATAGTTCCCCCCTCTCCCTTTGCACGAATGATGTGGACCAGCTTTGTGTCGATCGTTTGCTTTTTTCCCGAGGGTGCCAGAAGCTCTCTTGCCGCGTTGTCGACGTAGGTATGGATGTGTTTGGCGCTTCCTCTCCCGTGCTGCATTGGAGCGACCCTCCAACCTCTACGCACTCCTCCCGCCGCATATATCCAAAAACATAGATGTCGTCGACGAAAAGGGGAAGCCCCTCCAGCGGCTGTGAAATCGTTGGCCCAAGGTTTCCGGCTAGATAGTCCACCTTGAATATGTCCGAGAGTAGGTTGTCCTCGTAGGCGTTTTCCAACAAGAGATGCGGTGCAATGCTCTTCTCGCTTCGTATGCCCATGCTTTCGAATGTGGTAGCTATGTCCATTGTATATCGGGTAGGTAGCCAAATCTCTAAAAGGGGGGAATATGGCGGGTTTTTTGTATGGGTAGCATCGGGGGTTGGCGGAGTAGCCATACTTTGGTGTAGGGAAATCCCTTAGCTCGGCGGCTTGGGCGGACCCCTGGCTGGCAGTTGGCGGACCCCTGGCTGGATTGGAAAAATTGGTCTAGAGGGCTCGCTAGTCTGGACCGGAAAAAAAGTAGCCATAAATTCGGTATCTATTTCGAACCCTTCCGCATTGATAATGAGGGCGAGATGAAAAGAGCTAAGGGTGTGAAGAAGGTGGTGGTGAAGAAGCATCTACGCCACGCTCATTATATGGAGTCTCTCTTTACAAAGAAACAGTTCCGCCATGGGATGAAATGCTTCGTAGTGAGGGTCATAAGCTCTATGTGTTGCACGTCAACAAGGTGTCTCTCTCTCCCTTTGACTCAAAGCGGTGGATAGCTGAGAACGGTGTAGACACCCTGGCCTATGGTCACACTAGTTTACCAATTATCTAGCCTCGGCCCCGTTTGGGGGTCGGGTCCGAGGCCCCCTTAGGGTGAGCAAATATCTTGTATAAGCTGCTAAGGATCAGTAGAGAGTGTATCCTTATGTAGAACCTTTTTGTCTTTAAAATGGGTGTATTTGTGGGCATGGTCAAACCGGTACTAAAATATGATGAAAATACATTGAAATGGAACCTCACAGTACATTATCAAATCATTAACCACATTGGTACTAAAAATACGTTGAAGTGGGTCTTTTCATTAGTGTATGTGGGTCTTTATGTACGCTCACAGATAATAGTAGTAAAGGTCGGTGCGCCAGAACCGCCACTCCCTATACTACTTGCTTTATTAGCAATATATGAGTACCAATGTTGACTAGTAGCGATGGAAGTGGATGTTAAAATGGTGCGAATTCACTTTCATGCCCAGCGCTCGTAAAATAGCCAACCAAACGTATTCAATTAGGGGAGTAAGACAAAATCATGTATATTTCCACTGGTCGGGGTTTGTTGCGAGATTTTAGAGGGCGAGCTAGTGGGTATGGTGTGGGGAGGGGAAGGGTAGTTTGGGAGAAGCGATCGTACAAGGTACGCTGATAAGTCGATCCTTTGTTTGTAGGGATGCTTTGTAACGGAAATACTACGGTCATATAAATTTCCAACACCGCTATTCAGACATGCTGACAGTCATCGACGAAACTCTATAGCACATTTTCATTTAAATAGTGGAGCATTAACATCTGGTAAGCACAGAATGCGCCATGTTGTGAGAAATATGTGATATTTCTGCCGTCATGATGGCATTCCGCCAACTTCTACATCGTATTCATAACGTCATAACGGCATCTACCGATTCCGATTGCAGCATATCATTTTACGCAGCGACATTGAAGTTTACACCTTGACATTCCATTCATACATTTTTGTTAAAGGTAAGTGTGAGAGAGTGGGCGAGTACCATTACTTGTCGGTGATGTGTGACTACATTTAGGAGGCACGAGTTATTGCTTTACCATGTGGCCTTTTGATCACATACGAGATACTCACTAAAGATGATTTACAAGCCACGAGAAATGCATGGGCGAGCTCCTCATTGAGCTCGACACTCATTTAAAATGCAACAAAAGCTTCCAACCTGACGAACCCGGAGGTAGAAGCCGCATGCCTTTTAACATGAATTTAGCTGATTTGTCCAATAAAAAATGAAATCTCCTGGTAACGAGGGCCTCAACAACCATTACATACAAACCACGTGTTTCACTGGCGAAGGTCACACACAAAAGACCAGTGAACAAATATTTAACGATTTTCAAGGGATTTAGATGCTTTTCAAAAAAATGAATTTCACACTGACCACACTCTCTAAATATCATTGTAAAGTATAAAACATACAATAATATTTGCATGATTACCTGTTACAATAATTCCATTAATACAAGATACACTAAAAGTGCCTATGACATCAATTTCCCATCTTTGTTTTAAAAACCGAATTAATGATTAAGTTTCGTTTATTCGTTTTTTTGGTTCAAATTTCAAACAAATCACCTGAACAAATAGTAAAATGAGATTATAATATAAAGTCGTTTTTACGGTACCCGCCGTCATTTTCAAGATGTTCGGCGTGGCATCTCGTGACGTCACTTTATGATTGCGTCCACCGTAAACATTAGCGAGTGTTGTAGTTTTGGAGAGTGATGTATTTGAGTTAAACGATTTGGCGATGGGAGTTTTGAGCAATTCGTATCGATGTTACAAAATCAACCACCTTTGACATAGCACGTTTAAACCAATTTACTTTTGTACCCCGGTAGATTTTTGAGTCTGGCATGTTTTTTTTATAGATTTTGAAACCCTGGTTTCATTTGCCGTTGAGGTGGCTGCTCAAACATGCCAACTGTCAGGGCAAATGTGTGTTGTGTGGATTCAGACAAAGTGATGGTAAAAATAATAAATATGCCAGACATCCAAATATTAATGCTGTATGTCTGAATGAGGATGTGATGGAGACGGCGTACTACGTCCGCAACCAGCATCATGACCCATACAAGGGAAATAAGTAAGTTCTGGTAGACAACTAATACCAAGTTGAAAATATATGTTAAAAAACTAACTACTGGGTAAATATTACTCAAATGACATTTGCAATTAATGCATCGAATATGGCGAGGTGTTTATAGGAGTAAAACCTTATATACATAATTTTTTTAGATAGAAGCGTCATACAGGTTACAGACAGTTCATCTGATGGTGCTGCAATTAACTCGGAAAGAGAACTCGGGTCTCCATACCATCCTGTGTGACGTCAGTTATTCGAAACACATTACCAGAGGAGAAACACTACCATGTGGGAAATGTGGATGAGACTAAAACTCAGAGAAGCGCGAGTGTAACTGATTGACTGCTTGACGCTTTTCTGAGATATCAAAGGTGGAGTTCTGATTTAGATTTAGACCCACTTGTCTAACACCAGCTGTCCATTCCCAGGGGGGCTTGACACTACACTCCAATACAGGTGGTTTACAATACTTGGTACCTACGCTTGAATATCAACCAGATCTTTACCCCTAGGCATCCCAGTTTACTCCAACCCCAGGGCGATGTTTGCCCTGACAGCAATCCCATCGACGAAATGAGCGTGATCAACTGATCCAAAGCAGCGGTCGTTTTAATATAGATGAAGATTTCGGCATACGCGGTAGCTTGCGTCCTCCTCCTTGTCAGCTATATAGTACAGCTGCATTCGAACTTGATGATAGGTTCATGCTGGTCAAGCCAGAGCGCATGTGGACTAAAATGTGTTCGTGAAAAAGACCACATGATCATTCATTTGAAATAGATAGTAATCAAGTAAAATTTACCTGAAATATTTTCCTTCCTACACTTACACTGAATTGTCGCTCACAGCTCACATGACTTACAACATTCACTGACAAATACTGATTATTCAACATATCAAAACTCGGCACTGAGGAAATGTTACTAACACAATGAAGCAAGAACTATACAGTTTTTGCTAGAGGCGTCGCTTGGAGGGGGAAACGTGTAACGCGATTTTGATTTGGTATGAAAAAGCACTTCTAATACAATCATAACGTCATGACTTCCTGACTGAGATTAATTGTTAGGAAAATAAGTTCTGTTGTCTTGAATGCAAGAAAACATTCAGCGAAATTAATGCATGACAGAATACGATCCTGGCAGAAGATAGCTGTTATGATAGACCCTTTGTATTTTATTATAGATACGTACCATAAGCTGAAATTTGGACGCTGAACAGATGATTGTAGACAATATACCTCAGATGTAATGTGACATTTGGCATGAGTGTTCAAATCCCCGTTAAGTGTGCTAGCAGCGGAGACTTCCAAGATAGAAGTGTTTCTGGAAGCAATTGTAGCAAATGTCAATGTTGTGAGCAAGTAAGAAATTATGTGAATATAACTCAATTGCGTACTACGATATCATATTTTAAGCTCATTTATATACCCTCTAATTTCAGTTCCAGTTTTACAAAGCAGATTAAGGTGTGTAAGTTCCCTGTGGAATTCAAATTCAACAGTTTGGATATTTATATCCATGGTAAATACTGTTTCTGGTGCATTGTCTATTGTCTGCGTAAGTTTGTATAGCTAGTAATTATCACATAAATTTTCCTTCGTGTCTAACTCTCTCCCAAAGTTAATTGCTTCTCTTGCTCTTAGGTTGTGTCTGACGTGTGGGAATGATGGCTGGCTCAGACCAGGTACAAAGTCAAATACATAATTACAAAAACTCATTGGGGACCAAGCCTTTTTTGTATACAACAATTTCTTGTATTTAAATAATTAACAGATACATCCAAGTAAGTATTAATACAAACGTGTGTAGCAGTAGTTGAATAACTTTTTTGAAAGATCTATTGGCAACTCGTTTACCTATGACATCATGTTCAATTTGTGGCGCGAAGAAGCCCTTGATATCTGCAATTTAAGTTCAAGATTTGTTCTTATCAATTGGTTAAATATTTTCATGATTTGTGAAATACGAAATTCACTGATCTTTCCACTTACTAAAGGCTAGGAATGTTAACCCTAACGTATGCGGCGTGTTAAGGTGAGAAATTTGCAAACGTATATTCCAGTGATTGAATATTGTAGACCAATTCCCATTCCGAACAACATATCTAGAGGCCATGAGAATCAAACCTTGACAAAGAATTGACCAGTGTTACGGCAGTTCCCGCCGTTTAATTTGCTTTACAAGGACCTCAGTCTTGTTTCTCCGCGCCATTCGCCAGGTGGCGCTCTGGTTGTTGTTATGCTTCCGCCCAAACGGAAAACGTGCTATCGAAATTTATCTCCCCAAATCTCCCGGAAAAGTGGTATGTAATTGTTTAATTCCCATGTAATATGAAGTAAAACCTTCCCTATATCACATGTATTAGTGAGGCTGTTTGTATGATTCAGATCATGACAATATTTCGTGTAGCATCAGTGTTCCAACTTTCTAATTGAATGTCACTTTGTATAAGAATATATAACATTGTGCAGATATTTTCATAGCTTTATTGTCCCTATTATTATAACACTTACCAGATCTCTCTTTGTGAAATGCAGTTTTCACGTTACGAAAAGACGGCGTAGAATAAACGAATGATGCACATTAACTAGCGTCATTATTACTCGGCGCCGACCGGACCCAGTACAACCAGGAATATTCCAGCTCTCTGTCATAGACAACATTAATGTTGGCCTTCGTCTCAAGCGGACCACAGCAGTATCATTTATCTACAGCCTTGAAGAGGACAATGCATAATCTTTTGTGATTAAACTTCTTATGATGCGTCGTGTGGATAATATAACTACTTGTGCGACTGCGCTGAAATAGCCTCGATCCCACCGCGTACCGTTATTGGCTCCCTCATAAAGCATTTGGACTCCTTTCGGCCTAATAATATTAGTAATATTGAAAAGGTAAGTAACAGCACCGTATCAAGTAATAAATCTATGATAAATATTCACTTCGGTGGCAGATGCATTCGTCGTTTTCAGTGACTATATCAGCAGAGACGTCAGCTTCTGTAGTAAACGGTCTCTGTTGATGATATTCTGGGGCCATAAAAATGAACTGCAGCATAAACAACACCGGTTGAAGGGGATATATCTACCTTACAAGCCACCTCTTCTTTTCAAGGTGCCTTCTGGAAATCCAGAAGTCACCTCATCAAGATATGAGATGTCTGTGACCTTAAGGAAAGAAAGCACTGCATATGTTTCTATGGTGAACTAAAACATGATAATTATAGCGCTAAGAGGATTTCGTTTAATTTTAGATTTTCAACCATGCACAAGTGATTAAACTGTTAAACACAGATCAGCATATTTATTTACCTGCAAAAAGACCTATCCAAGGTAAGAGTTTTCAAGCACTTTCGCTTTGATTGATTTATGGTTAAAGTCTTGTTTTGTTTGATTAAGTATGCCTCACTCCCTTGCATTGGTGGACGAAATGAGGTGATCCATTTCAACCGACAGATTTGACATGCTGTGCAGGGTCGCTGCCTTAATGACAAAACAATTGAATGCGAGCAAATAGGTTTATGACCGTTTTCTATGAATGGTAAAAGAATATCCAACGTTAGTTAGTGATAAAGTAAACAAATCAACCAACTCATTTATTAACATATGTAATACGTGCGATTTCATTACTTCTCACGAAATTATCAAGACAGCTCCTGCGTTTCAATATGGTTGCTACTTATTCAATGACTATAAGTTCAATATTGCGTTAAATTATTATTTGATGCTGTATCATTGTCATAACGCTTAATCTCACTAAATGAACCAGCGTGCATCCCGGGGTAAATATTGCTACTTTTTCCAGCCATGGCAACGCCGTGCAACCTGTGAGTGGCTTACATGAGAATTGCTCTCTGATGCCAATATCAAAAGTCTGGTTGACGCACATTCCGCTACCACGTGTTATGTGGCGTGATTGTGTTGAATAAAGAACAAATTGAGTGAAATGAGAAAATATTTTACGTTAATGTGAATTATACTTTCCTTCTGTGATAGTAAATACTGCACATTTATCTCTGATACCAGTGATAATGATAACCATACGGGCAGTTACATTGATAGTGGTACCTTGAATGTGGACGACTGTAATACGGTGTGGTTGGTGTTGGTGGGAGGGGGGGGGGGGGGGGAGGTGTCGGAGGATGGAGGATTTTAAGGGTCAGCTTGTCTTCAAACCAAAGCCAGCTTGGCTGGTATGAAAAATCTTTGGGATTATATGAGTAATTCACCCTCCCTGTCTCAACGTCCCCACACATAACCGCTCCTGGGGGTTTCCTTTGAATTATATCCTCCTTCATATGGCTAGAAGGTCCAGTGCCAAGATCGTACACACGCACCCGGATCTTCTCTGCAAAGCCAACTTTCTTCTTAGTTTGTATTTTTTTACTACCTTATCTTCATAGTCATTCATATCATTGTGTCCATAATCGCTTATGCTTGAAAAAGAGTCATATTCTACGAATTTATGCTAAATCTATACAATGTCTTTGATTGACTCAGCATCAACCAACAACATCTCTATTAAATAATGAATGTTACTCCAAAAATATGCTACCAAGCCCATTCAACATAATATTTAAGCCAGCCATAAGAAGGTATCCCAATGCATTAAACAAGCTATTTTCTACCACCATCGACAATACTGCTCATGGAAAGCAGATAATAAACAGTTACTGACGAAACATATGGACCAAAATACCAACTAAAACTAGACAATTGCCATCTTTAAGCTGATTCAAGAAACAAATAAAAAAGTAGAAGCTGTAAACTCTTTTGAGATCTGCTGCATTTATTTACCAACTGCTCCCCTTTTAAGTACACTAAACTTTGTTCACTTGTTATACTGCATATGTGTATGGTCAATTCTTGTATTGTCAAGTGATGTATTGTCAAGTGATGTATTGTCAGGCCATGTATTGCAAAGTCATGTATTGTGAAGTCATGTATTTTCAAGTCATATATTGTGAAGTCATGTTTGTAAGGTCATGCATTTTTCTGTTACCACAGTATGTAAATGTAAATACTCCTCTAACCTAAGCATTATCAACTGCTAAGTACATGTATTTTGCAACTCACGTATGTTATATCAGGATATATTTTGTCAAGTTGTATGTTATTGTCATGTATTTTCTGTATAGTACAATTACCTAATTGTTTATGTTAATTATCAACAACCAGTATGCCTGTTTTTTTTAAATATAAATTTACTATTTTCTTGCAATTTTCAAATGCCTGAGTTACCTTTTATTTCAAGCTAAGTTCGTTTATGTGGCACCAATATGTTGGATATGTTGGAGGAGGTAGGTTTATCCTTACTTTAAAAATAAGCCGGAAGCATATTATTTGTGCACATTCGAGAATTTTCGGCTGGTAAGCGGGTTAGACATTTTAGATAGGCAGAGACAGTCTTACATCAGCAATGTTCGTCACCGATCGCATCAGCTTTGAGCAGGCGCGGTTGGGATCAACCGCTTTGGTTTGGTAGAGCAAGGCCGGTCATACAGAGCATAAATCATAACGCGTCACGTTGTCTTGTCGCTCAACACGCTCTTTTCCCCGCTTCCATCTACTCGACCGCTGCCCACTGAACTCTGAAGTGTGTAAAGGCAGATTATACCTAAGGTCTTTGGTAAAAGGAAGTAAAGTGCAGACGTCCACCTCTGTTTCCACCCAAAGCATGAATAGGCAATTTGGCCATAGAATGGAAAGAGGTAGGTTCATTACCATTTACATTGAAACATTGACAATGATTCAACGTTAGTGAGCGATAAAATAAACAAATCAACCCCCGACATACACGCGCTATCCGTTCCAATTAATTTCCCATTTATAATTAATTATCCTACTTGGCTTCTATTTCAGTTTCCTTAAATTTTAGACTTTTTGGAGATAAAATACATAGGTCTAACTGCATAGTAGCCCAAAACGGCACATAATTTGCTCTAAAACTTGAAAAACTCCCCTACTAGTACTATATAACATAATAAGGTGATAAGGCTGGTTTGGTTTGCCATAATCCTGATGACACCTCATGGACCCTATATTGAATATGCTTCAAGTCTGGGTCCTCAGATGTGCCACATTTCCCAGAACTGTTAACAGGTCCAGGCCGAGCCTGGTTTTCCAGGCGGAATTATAAAATACTTATATTTTCATTTGTTCTAAAGATATGTTAATAAGATTGCTACACCTTTCCCCATTGGCTGAGGATTTGCGAAGGATCATTTGTTAATTTTAGCCAAAGCAATGTCCTTGACTGCTCCAATAAGCCTACTACCATACCATTTTAAGGAAATGGTACTTCTTGACAGCCTCACCAGAAGCTGCATGGCTGTGGGAGTATTGGGTAGGAGTGCTCCGTTTGGCTCGTAGCAAACTCTTAAAGCCTGGCTGAGAGAATTCCCCAACAATACATCACCGAATCTCAAAGGAGATATACTATAGTGTTCGATAATAACCAACTTCTGCAGCACCTATTGGGGATTTCTCAGAACAACACTGTTACTTGCAGTGGTGTTACTATGATTATGTTCCTTGAGATGTACAACGACGGTGTTCTCCAACAGCAAGCCCACTTAAAACCTGACAAAGGAGCAAAGCAAAGAAAATGACAAAACCACCGACCCTGCAGGGCTCGACGCTTATTCTAATACTTGGTTGCCTTTTTCACTTGCCCGAATGAATTTTTTACTTGGCTTATTTTTTTATTTAACTAAACATAAAAACGCATGATTTCCCATATTGTCAGATTCAACCTGCACCTTGTATGTATTTGCAATAAAAATGGACAAACAAATGTGTAAAAATATCTTTTTAATTAAAAGGAAAAAAGTGAATGTAACATACAATGGCACAATTCAAATAAGAAATGGAAATGAGATAATCTTTTAAAAGAATTTAATATCATATATTTCTTCTTAAACAATATCAATGGACTGGCAAAAACTGACATTGTCTTTTTAAAACAAGAAGCATCGACTAGAACATATTTTTACAATGGTACAAGGCCTAGCATTCAATAACATAAATGACACATAACTTTAATGAGATATATCATCATCTTTAGCACAAAGTAAAATAAAAATGAAATATAATAAGTAAAATGAATTAAATTGTAAATTTTAGATCATCTTTTAAAAGTAACTAAAAGATATTAAAACAATAAGCACATATTAAAGCACCAGTATGAAGCACATATTAACATTCAATGACATAATTTTCAGCAAAAAGTAAATGAAACTTAGATCATACATGAATTTTAGCATGAGTTTCGTTCTTAGAATTTAACATTCAAATTCAGGAAGAAACTACATTAAAGACCGTCTGTTAAGTTGAATGACAGTAACACTGATGTTGATTTATAATCCGTTAATAACTAATTTTAAATCATCATCAGTGTCACTCTCATTTCCGAACTGTGGACGACGCTGCCGTTGGCCCAGGGTCCACCAAAGGTGTGCAGCTCTTGTGGCATCAAATCGTTCAAGAGATACACGTAGCAGATTGTCCAGAATTTCTGTGTTAAAGCCTGTTTCAAATCAGCCTTGAGGCAGCCGTGCGCATGTCTACGAACACCTTTTAGAGAAAAATCGCTGAGTTTCGCGCGAATGTCTCAAGGCCTTCGACATAATAATCGCACAGCTGATGTGAAGCCTGCTTAAGGCAGGCTATCCAGTCTGACTTTATTCGCTTAACAGCAGAGAAACCCCTTCCACAGACAGCAGATGACATTGGCAATGTCGGGATGACCTCAATGAGGTGGGCAATGTTGGCTGGACCCGCAGAGTGTAGGACCTCCTGTATTGTTGGCAACACAGCTGCGTTCCGATATCTCCTAGAAAGGCTGGCTTTGATTGTAGTCCACTCTTGAGGGATCATAGCAACATTTTCCCATTTTTTTCGTTAGGTATGTTGAAAAAGTTTGACAGTGTTGACTGTCGAAACACCATTTTTTTTCGTTGTTGTTGGCAACTAGAATGCTAGCTATATTGATTTGGTACAGCTCACGCGATTTGCCAACGGCAATGGATCTTGACGGAATTACTCGCTCTATTGGAAAATATTTGGCAATCTCCGCCACTCATTGTTTCGAATGAAAATGGCCGAGGTGCGTTTGACCCGATTTCCGAGTAAACAACCAATGAGTGCATTGGTTTCGGTTTCATAAATACTCTCCAGAAAGGAGATGCTAAATAAATGACGCAATAGGCTTTTTTGCCAGAAAAGTCGTGAAATTGACCATCTTTTTCCGTTACTGCCCGATGGGGCAGGTAGATTTTTAAAACTACTGCCCGCCTGCAAAAATTACTTGCCCCGGGCAATTGGTCAGTGGTTAATGTCGAGCCCTGCCCTGTAGATGACAAGGTTGAAGGAATGACAAACAATTTAAAACATGCCCCAAAATCAATTGTGAATTTGATGAAGTGCCAAGAAGGGCACGGCTGTGTCCTAGATGTCGGGGTAAGGTCACTGGAGTTCAACTTAGGCAACCCTTTAGAAGTAATTGATAGGCCGCCAATCAAAAAAAAAAGCAGAAGGAAACGATAAGAAAATCTCAAGATGAGAGCACATGCAGCCTTAAATATTAGCCCACAAAATTGGAGGAAAGTACCAGTTCACAGAGAGACTTCCATCCAGTAAAGGCTCCTGAAGTCTCTGTTGAAGGCCCTGTGCTGGTAATTCATGCTCATTTGAAGCAGTTGCCATGGTATTTAGGGATATAGGCAAACAAAGTGGCATCAAGTGCTATGGTGACAATAGGGAATGGTTAAGTATTGTTTGTGATGGGTTACCATATGTGCTTGGAAGTCATGTGGTGAAAAAGATGTTCCGATGCACTAACTGCAATGCCAGTTTAATGGGCAAATAAAACTGCGATAAACACCACTGTGGAGAACCAAGGAGTTATGTGCGTGAGTTTGACTGGGTCGTCATCCAACCAGGGCCTGGACACATGGAATATGCTCAAAGGACGGGTGAAACTATTCTGGCCAATATTTTGGGAAGAAATGGTTGAGCTGTTCAAAAACCAGCTGCCAAAGTTAAGGTCCTTCGCCAGAATTGATCGAGATTCCATGGCAAAAGAGCTTGTGCGGCCATATGTCAGATTTGAATTGAGAAATGCTGCCCCAAAGAGCTGTCTGTTGCAAATTTCTTGAAATATGCCATGACCAATGTTCAAAATCCCAATTATGCTTTTATGTTGGTTGCCACCTTCGAACTCCTGCATTCGATTTTTATCTACAGGGGTGGGGTTCGCGGTGGTGCCACTTCTTTGATGGAAGCAGGTAGAGGCACCCTAGCTAAATTGTTCAGTGCAAGACATGATCATCCTATGTAACCACAGGTTGAAATGCATGATACCTTCATGTTTCATTGTATGCCTAAGAAATTGATTGACATGGTAGCTTTGATGTGTTCTTGCAGTCTCGGTGTAGTACTATTCAATGGAGAAGGTGCGGATTTCAAACAAAGTGTTAATAAAGACATACAAATCTACATTCCATCCGTGTCGACAACAGCTGACTGGCAAAATGAACGTGCAAACCTGGGCCCTCTGCAACGGTTGAGGAAAGTGACCCTTGCAGATCTTAAGCTGTCAGACCCTAAGAAGAGAACTGTGGGTACACTAGAAGACATACAATAACAGGTTCTTGCCTTCAGAGCATCAATACATAAAAGTGGCTATCTTGCAGTTCCCCGAAAAGAGTGCTTTCACACAGAGAACTGGTCAATTTTTTTAAGCTTGCAAGGGATAAGAGAGCAAAATACTGTGAGGTTTACCTTGATCATGCTGGTGAAGACTCTGAACATTGTACATTGCCTTTCAAAGAACTACCAATGTTCAGAGTACGAGGACATTGCTAATAACTGTGGCCGAGATCAAGTTAAGAATTGAATCCTTGATAGGTTCAGTAATAGATGAAGAGCTGCGAAATTTCTTTGAATTCAACCAACATTTCAAAATAGTGCATCTTCAGAGGACGAGGCAACTATTGTGGACAGTTTACCTAACGATGATGATGACACTGATTTTTAGCTTTTGTTGATTTCTATGTGTGAATAAAGTTTATCTAAAAATGTGATGAATGGTACTCACATTGTACACAGAACTATTTTAAATGTTATTTCAAACAGAAGGTGGGTTTCCTGGTGTTAAAATGTCACAACTATTGTCTATCTCCCTTGCCTTTGTTATTCTCCTTTCAAACTTCTTTATTCTCCAGGACAAGAAAAATAAATAGGAACTAAATTATGTATTGAAATATGTTTTATTTCACTTCCAAATGCATCTACATGCTCAAAGGGTATAAAATATTACCAAAATAGAATGACATAAGTATCATTTAAATGTTCAAGCCAATGCCGAACACAACTGTCTTGCAAAAGATTACAAACAACAATCTGGACAGATGTATTCCTTGTTAGAGACATCTTTCCAATAAACCTTCCCCAGCCAACACACCTGTAGTGGGCCCATGAATGACATCTTTCCTCATTCTCACACCCAACCCAGGCATTTGTTTTGTTTTCTTTTTTGGTGTATGCGTGCATGCATACAAAACATACATTTTACTTCCTTTCTGTTGTGTGTGTTTTGTCATGATATTCTGCAGTTCTTGAGATCGTTTTCTAGTGATGGTCTTTATCTGTGAGGCTGGTGTTTCTTGGGTTGTCTTAGGTGCTGGTGGGTGAATGTCTGCCAGCATCTGACTGCTGAGTGAGTGGGTGGTGCCTGTATGATTGAGAGAATGTATGGATGTCTGCCTGAATCTGGGTTGGTGGAGCCTGAAGGGTTCTTTGAGGGGTTGGTGTGGGAATATCGGCCTCAAGCTGAGTGGGTGGTGCCTGATAGCTAAGTGTAGTTTGGGTGATTGGAATAATTTCTGCTTGTATGTGTGGTGCTTCCATTGCAGAGTTGTTGTCACTTTGAATGACGAATGTTTGAAACCCATCTATGTTGGTTTCCCCTTAAGGCTGAAGGAAGTAGGTCTCTTGTTGGAGCAGTGTCTGTGTTATTGTCAAGCTTACAAGCACAGGGAATTGTGTCTGGAATGTTTTGTGCAAAGGAAAGATCAAATTTAGATGTTTTAGTTGGTGTAGGCTTGGTGATGGTGGCAGTCGGTGCAGTGGTAGGAGGAGGTGGACTGGTCTTTATACCAGTATCACAATACTCTGCCCATATACTGTCACTGTTGTTATAAGTGAACACTTTTTGGTGTTCATCAATGTATTTGATAAAAATTGTGCCACCGGCAATTTTGGTCAGCTCCTCAGCTTTAGTGAAGAGGGTTTTCTGTCTGTCGTTCCTCTTCTTTCTTCTTAATTCATTGTTTGTTCCCACTAGGTCCACTGTATCCTTCTGCATGTCGTAAGAGGCGACTAATAGGGGGCAACCTGTCGGCCGTGGGTTGCGACTCGTGTCGGTGGACAATGGGATCCAAGTGGTTGAGTGGAGCGGTCCTTTTGTGGGTCATATCTGCAACACACCACTCTGGCCCGGATTTCATCTAGACGAGATGCTGGACTGGCCTGGTCCAGGCTGGTGGTGACTTGCCCTAGGATAATCGTTTTCAATTTTATATTTTCTATCTCCATTTTCCTTGATCCTAGAAGGCGGCCACTTAATCAGATCACTGTTATCTATTAACCTTTCCTGGCCATATAACACGAGTGTGGGTGTATTGTTAAACCTTATACCTACCTTACCAAGGAGGGCACGTATTGGTGTAGGTGTGACATTATCTCGATAACACCACCTGTTGACGCCGGATCCGCTTCAACAGCTCCAAGATTCAGCACCTGATACAAATAAACAATAACTATTTATTTTTTTGTCATCATAAAGCCGTTTATAAAGGCATACGTGTCATTGTAGCTGTCTCCATTTGATATTCGATGATAAGCACCCATGGTTGTAAAACTGATCTTTATTCAGACCGTCAACTGGTAGCGAACACAGATGACAAATATACATTATAACATAGGTTGTCAAAAAACTGCTTTCAATGCAAATTGTCTATCAATACACCAAGTAATACATTTGCTAGAGACTTAAAACATAGATTTATCAAGGTTATACATATAACAAGCGGCATAATTGATTAAATGACAATGACCGGTCGACAAAGGGACAGATTCATGTATAGCAGTCGGTCTACACAACATGAAAATACCAATTTAAGTATGACGAAACAGTTTTTACCGAAGTAGTGTCGCTGAAGCGCTCTCCCGCCTATCTATTTTCGCGGGTGTGGCTAGAGCAAACATTTTGCAAGAAGCGGTACAAACTGACATGGAGCTACGGCACTCACAGAATCGGTGTGGGGAATATTCCACGTGACATATTTCCTGAGATGGTGAACGGCAGGAACGTGTGTCACGGGGATACGCTCGACCAGTGTCATAAACCGCGGCTGCAGGAACACCAAGTTGTACTCTTTGCTTGGCAAGAAAGAAGAAGGTTTGATTTGCAACGCTTTTACTGTGATGTTGCCTGTGAGGTGGAGCGATGGAAGGCGATGTTTGACTGCAAACGAGACAGCCATCGACAATAGCTTGTTTCTTTTCTCAAACCCTTGGTGTTTTTGTGGACTGTCCTAGGATACTATTTTCATTTTTATCTTTTTCAACACCATCCACTTGTATGTCGCTCTTTTTTCCATTTATCTTAGAAGGCGTCTGCTTAATCAGGTCAAACTTATCAATTAACCTTTCTAGGCGCCATATTACACATACGTGTTGGCGTGCCGTTAAACCCTATTCTCACTCACTCACCCATCGACGCTTGAAAAAAAACCTGCATATATAAAAAAAACAAAATGTTGCATTAACACATTAATTCTAACACACTGTCTCTGCTGTTTTTAGTTATGTGTCGAGTGCTCACAATCACATTTGTGGACGCATGAAATAAGAAACTATTTGCCCATTTTTTTTAAAATGGTCGACTTATGTTCAAACCGATAGAGGGTTGGAGCGCTGGAGGAAAAAAATCAAATTTAGAACCACGCCAATACCACAGCGTCGCCTTCTTTGATCATCTGGTTCCTGAAATCATATTGATGTAGATAAATTTTAATGACATACATTAACTCACGCCTACCTTCACATGCAAACACACATGCATACACACACGGAGTTTACCATAAAGGCGGCCTACCAGTCGGCTTTACGAGATCCCTTTGCCCTTGGAGGGGCGAATTTCTTGGTTGCTGGGAACAAGCTCACACCAACCTTGTGAGTGGCTGGCAGCTTCTACGATGCCTCCTCCAGCGCGTCATCTAAGTTAAACGACCGAAGACGGTCCAATGTCAAATCGCCGCTTAGGGCCTCTATCTCCTGACACCGCCGAGCCTTCCTTGCCGTCACGCGTGCAACTTCCCTTTTCATCTGCTGGTTGACCACTTCCAGCATGGCATCCCGGGCGCATGGGGAGTGAGAAGCAACGGTCGTAAAGCTTTCACGTAGTGAGTTCCACTGATTAGTTCAGCAGCCCTATCGCGAAAGCCACCTACGTCTTCATCACCGCTTGATATGTCAGACTCCCCCTGTGGGTCCGGGGTAGAATAGGTCCTTTTGAGGGCCGTATCTGCAACACACTACTCTGGCCCGGATTTCGCCTAAACGAGAGGGTGGAATGGCCTGGTCCAGTCAATCGGCTGGTGGTGACTTGCCCTAGGATAATCGTTTCCATTTTTATCTTTTCCATCTCCATTTTCATTTATCCTAGAAGGCGGCTGCTTAATCAGGTCAATCCTATATATGAACCTTTCTTGGCACCATATAACACATTAGTGTTGGTGTGCCGTTAAACCCTATACTCACTCACTTGATATGTCAGACAGAGGTGAGGGTGGTGCCGCAGTTGCACCTTCCGAGACCATAAGAGGAGTGTCCCATATTTCTGTCTTCTGAGTAACGTTTTCTGTGGACACATTGTCTGAGCTTCTCTTTCTACCTTTGTTTGGTAATTCTCGCCAAGTCCTCCTATAAACTGGTTCACGTTTAACACGGATGGTTTGGGCTCTTATGACCTTTACGCACTCTGAACATAAATGTCCTTCCACCTCTTCTCAATACTTTCCTAATGGTCCTGGGAGACGCGACGCTTGATACTGAGCGACGATGCAGACCCCTGCGTGTTTTTGGAAAGGTAGCGAGCAACTAGCGCATCTTGGTTCGGCCATAACTATTTCAGTCACTGTTAACACGTATTATACATTGCATAAACAATACATTTACATTTACAAACGTGAGAAAGGACACCCCCCTTTCCCAGGCCACCCGGTTGTTCTGGATGACGTACGCGCATATTTTATGAACTGGCCATGATTTGTTATTTTTCTGTCCCCACCCACGCTTCTTCTCTGGATATAGAGCGGAGAGTTGGCGAGCAGGTGGCCCTTAATATTTTTATCATTATTCAATGGTTAAATTGATTGAAATGATTTGATTGAATTTCAGTTCAAATAATATGTCAAAGTTAGATTGAATTATAATCTGTAGAATAGACCTGTTTGTCTGATATATTTAATGATTGTTGAAGGATTTACTGTGTCAAAGAGTTCATTTTTATCTCTCACATTGTAATATCTTTGCCGTATATGGCTAAAATCTACGCAATTTACTAAGAAGTGTTTTACTGTAAAAGATTCATTGCAATGTATGCATTGCTGCATGACTTCATTTCTTAGCAGATATCTATGCGTTGAGTAAGTATGGCCTATTCGTGCACGAGCCAGTACAACTTCCTCTCCTATTTTCACGTTTACTGTGTTCCAATTCCCCTATATTTGGTTGGATCGCAAGAAGTTTTTTTGGCAGCACAGCCCTCCAACAATTCTTGCCAACTATTTTTCAGGTGTTTGTTTATCTGAGAAGCAAATCTATAAAGGGGATCTTGGTCTCAGACACTGGTTCATGAACGGCCCCTTTCGCAGTCCTGTCGGCTTGTTCGTTGCCTGGGATACCTATGTGACTAGGTACCCAAACAAACTCAACATTTTCCCCTAGTAAGATCTTCTAAAATTTCAACAACAATATGACACGATAATGACTTTTTTTTAATTGCCTACAGAGCAGACAAAGAATCACTAAAAATTGTAAAATTTGGATGGGTGTGGTGAGCAATATGGCTCAATGCTGTTTGTATTGCGATGACTTCAGCTGCAAAAACGGATGCTGCACCAGGCAGTCTCTCCTTGTGGGTCTGAGGCACTAATACGACTCCAGCGTCCCCCTGTGTATCCGGGGGTAGAATAGGCCCACTGTATCCTCCTGCATGTCGCAAGAGGCGACTAATAGGGGGCAACCTGTTGGCCGTGGGTTGCGACTCGTGTCCAAGTGGTTGAGTGGAGCGGTCCTTTTGAGTGCCGTATCTGCAACACACTTCTCTGGCCCGGATTTCGCCAAGACGAGAGGCTGGAATGGACTGGTCCAGTCAATCGGCTGGTGGTGACTTGCCCTAGGTTACTATTTGCATTTTTATCTTTTTCAACACCATCCACTTGTATGTCCCTCTTTTTTCCATTTTTCTCAGAAGGCATACGTGTTGGTGTGCCGTTAAACCCTTTTCTCACTCACTCACTCGCTCAAGACTCCAGCGCCCACAGCGTCGGTAATTATATGTATGTTGTCTTTGTGTTCATTAAATTTTATCAAGAGATCATTAGCATTTGATTTATCATATTTTGGGATGTATCTGTTGTTGGTGTGATCAGTTGCCTGGGTGGTGTTTCGGGGGTTTTGTTTGGAGCAATTATGTCTAGATTATTGCATATACTGTTTAGTGATTCTTGGATACGGATGCCAACAGGTAGTATGGTATTAGGTTTATTTTCGTATAATGTATGGTATTTGGGGTGGACGATAATGTCATGGGCAGAATGTTCTGGATTGCTTTTTATTTTTACTGCATATTGAAGGGCCAGTTTATTTCTTAAATAGATAGGCATTCCATTGGCTTCAGTGTGGAGGCTTTCAATGGGTGAGTTTCGAAATGCCCCAAGACAAATCCTCAGTGCCCGATTCTGTCCAGTTGTTTAAGATAAGACTTTCGGGCTCCACTGTAAACGATACAGCATTAGTCCAGCTTTGATCTTATTAAGGACCGGTAGAGCCTGAGCAGGACCTGCTTGTCACCTCCCGAGTCCGGCTTGGTTACTACTTTTGGGAGATTAGTTGCCTTGAGGCATTTCTTTCTTATGTTATTGATATGGAATTTAAAGTTAAGTTTTGTATCGAATATGATACCCAAGAATTTGGTTTCTTTCACAACAGGGACGGGATTTTCATTAATGGTTAGTTCTGGGTCAGGGTGAAGGCCCCTTCTGTGACAAAAATGTACACTAACACTAACAGTTTTTGTTGTGGAAAATTTGAAACCATTTTCGTCTGCCCATTTCCTGGCCATGTTGGTCCGAAAGGCTGGTCCCAATTCTTACTTTAAAAGATCTATCATTTAAAAAAATTTGTATAAAAAGTGGCATATTGCCTCGAAGACCAGCTTCTTGTAGATCTTTTAAAATCCCATATTTCAATGTCGTATCATATGCTTTTTCTAGATAAAAAAACCCCCACAGACACGACATGGTCCCCCTTTAAAAATGCATCCCTAATATATGATTCTAGTTTAACAAGATTGTCTGTGGTAAATCGGCCTTTTCTGAAGCCAGATTGATGTTTATTTATTATATTATTAGTTTCCAAGTACCACATAAGACGCTTGTTAATTATTCTCTCCTTGGTTTTACAAAGACAGCTCGCGAGAGCGATGGGCCTGTAGCTCGACGGGTTGGTTGGGTCTTTTCCGGACTTTGGAAGAGGGATGATGGTATCCTCTCTCCATGAGTCCGGAAATTCTCTGCTGCTCCATATGTGATTGTAAATGTTTAATGAGATATACAAGGACTCTTCTGGAAGATGCTTAAGGAGTTGGTAATGGACATCGTCAGTGTAGAATTTCAAAGAGCATTATAATTTTCGTTGTAATTTGATCTGAAATTGAGTTTTGTTCTTTCAGTAATCTGTTCATGTCTTTGAAACTTTTCGGAATAATGAGCAGTGGAAGAATTCATGGTCATTATGTCCGCTATGATGTTAGATAATTCTTGTTTGTTTTTGACTTCATTACCATTTTGTGTTAGTAGCAGGGCATGAAACTAAGAAAATTTGCCACCGGCCAACTTGGCTGGTAGTTCCCAAAATCCACCGGCCCAGAAAAAATTCCACCAGCCATCAAAATTTAACACAAGTTTATGTATCGTTATAAATACTTTATTTTTTTCTACCCATAACCCGCATAATAAAACTCACAATATGCACGAACAAAAAAAAAAATTGCACCACATTCAATCACTTGATATACACAGCATGAAAAACATGACACTCGAGTAAGGACATATAATACACACAACAATAACACCCTCCTTAACAACAGTCTTTCTGGTATGTGGCCGCCTCACTTTCACATCCAGGTTTATACAGCATCAGCTCACTAGTGTTTTATGCATTGCCCTCTGGACTGGGATATATGTGTCCACACCTGCACCAGAGAGCATAACACTGATATGTTCAACGAGTGTGGCTGCTGCCTGATCACCAACATCTGAAAGCATATTCAGACAACTGCATATTGTTGGTTGCATATGTTCTGCAGCAATCGCAAAACATTACATCATGCTTTCCATCGTGTCGCAGCCAACCTGTATCTTCTCCGAAGTCTGTTTTCAGCCAGCGAAAGTTCCATTTCCTGCCATTTTCTCATTTTACTTAGAAGCCTTAGCTCTTCTGGAAGCTTGCGCTTACTCGGCTGGGGAGGCTTGGCCCCTTCAACGAAATGTTACATAGTGTAGAAAAATTTGTGAATTGGACGCTGACGATTCGACTTGGTCGACTCGTAGAACAGAGCTTGATGATTAATCATGATCAAACGAAGCCTTGTCTACATAAGTTCGCCGAGACCCAAACGCAACGTGCGATGCTACGCAGCGAGCGACGTTTCGCGCGTCTCATTACGTGACACGTTGACAGCACGCGCCGCATCGTGAGGCGCTGACCAGTTGAAGGCGCGAGCTCCTGTCACAGCTTCTTAAAACCAGACACTAACCTTGGAGTCATACCTCAACAATAAATTGGCACATACCGGCCCACAGCGACACATGCAAAGATAAACAAGCATTCGAATACAATTCTAGCACAACAAATTCACGGCTGCTCGTGAGGGGTGTTATTACTTCCGAAGTACGGAAAATATCGCTACCAGTTCGGATATGGTAATGGAAGAATGATTTTGTTGGAATAAAACAAACTCAGTTATATTATATATAAAAGACCAGAAATAATATATGAATGAGAATGCGTCAGGTAAGTATAACCGTCACATTGCAGCGTTAGTTATTTTGTGAACAACTCGTCAGCTTAGTGAGCGACGGTATATTAGCGCCCAATTAACAATACCAACCTGTCATCCGATAAAGTCGTATAAGGTGTCCAAATCTGTATATTTAATACTACCATGGAAACCAGAGACCCTCTAAATAAATACTCGCTGCCTTTGGAGTAAACAATCGCTGGCGATCTCAGTCGGGGTTTGGGGCTTAAGTGCGCGTTAAATTAAAGGTCGGGCGCTTCGGAACGTGCTGCGAGCCGGCGCATCATATAAACTTAATACAGGCGATTTGTTGACTCGCCACCCGGGCGACCAGTTTCGTAATTTCTACCCGCCCGAGCAGATTTTGACTCGCCATTGGCGGGCGGGCGGGTGGGCGGGCGTTGGTTTCGAGCCCTGGTTAGTAGGTAAGAACAAAATGGTCAGTTACGTTGAAGTGTCTGACAGATTGACTGGTCATCAGTTGTATTTTAGGGGGACTGCGGTTGTGAATTTTTGTGAACCTAACACTCATTGGGTAAATGGTAAGGAAGTTGTAGTAATGGGCGAATTTGTATGTTCCTTTTAAAAGAACAATTGTTGCACTGACATATAAAAGTGTTGTAATAATGTTAGCAATTTATAAATTGTATTATGCATGGCCAAAAGCAGCCGTTACAATTTAGTTTAATAGCCTTTGGTGCAGGTACAATTAATACTATATAAATTAACACGTCCTCCGCCGCTTAGCATATATCAGTTGTGAACGACATGCTAATGGCACTTGGCGGATCCCCTGTTGACTGGGTCACAAGCTCATTTGGGAACTTAGCGAGGGAAGCACATGTGTGACAATACGCCGAGAGGGTATCGAGGTTATCGAGGTCAAGCGCGTATAAGTAACGAGAAAACATGGTCTTCAACTGGGATTTTGAAGGATGGTCGAACTTCAAATGTAGAGCCATAAGGAGGCCATCAACGGCGGAGTGCGGAACAACGATAGTTTCACGTGTAGCAATAAATGGTAACTCTTTGCGAACGATCACCAACCCTAACCATCTTACGCGTCAGCGGCAACTTGGAGCTATATTTTGGCGTTGGTGACTTTCTTGGTCAGTCTTGTTCCTTGTTGTAAATGGGCATGGGTACGTCTAAGGTCCGCAACAGGTTAGGTGGTTCTAATTGAAAAAAGTCAAATAATCAACAATATCAGATTTCAACCTGAGGAACAATAATATCTATTTTTCACTTTTCCTGGATTTGCAGATACATCCAGCCCAGTGTTGAAAACGATTTATTTGTAGATGGGCCTATGCTGTCTACAGCATGGGTGTAAAACTAAGTACAGACGACACCCGTGAAATGCTAGTGACAAGCAGTGTCATCATAGATTCACTATAGGCCTCCTTTGGTCAAATCAATGTTAGGGATGAGAGCCTGTTCCTCATTCTCCCATCAGAAGACACCAGGAATGGGTCAAGGGCCGTCAGGGAAATTACTATTCTTAAGTTAAATGACCGTGCACTTTTTCACTGATTGGTGTGGGGCCAAGATGTCAACCTCGAAGCCCTTAATGTTGACATTGATACAGGATATTCCCCTGAGAGCATCAGTGATACACTGAAAATAATTCAAAATCTTCAGTTTTGCCATGGTGCATATGATAAGAGCGCACACACCGTATGATCAACATTAGCCAATACAAGTGAGATTCATGCATCAAGCCACGGTAGGAACTGTCTATGTCTTGTACCGTTAACCAGCATTCAAAAAATTTGCACTCCCTGCCTCAAGTCTGCATTTTATAAAAGAGGCTCTACATCAAAGAAAATGAGAATGAACCTGATCAAACTCGAGAAGAAGAAACAATGAATGGGCAACAATTGAACAACCTGAATGTAATTATTGGGGATTTAGGCCTGCCAGAGGATTGCTCAGTACTACTGATGGAACAAGGGAAAAACATAAAGGTTGCAGATTGACGTCAGAGAAGGTGGCGCCCAAGCTGAGAGGAAGGCTGCACAGTTATTATGAGTTAATAACATGATGGATAATGTCGTCGGTTTCGACGGATCTACTTCCTTGCTGCCTTCACAGCAAGGAAACCTGCACGGTAGTATAGTGACACTGGTGTTGTGCAGGCCGAATGTCACTCTCTCCTTCCGTGTGCATCGTTGAATGCAGGTACAGGGACCAAAACATACAGCAGATGAACACGGGCGCAGCAACTGGCCAGGATCCTTCATTCTGTGGACTGCCCTCGCAGTTTGTTGCGTAAGCCAGTGGTTTTCTTTCAGGGTGTCCTTCCCTTAGGCGATCCCTTGGCAGTGGTAACGAGCTCAGACGACATTAATTGTTTAATAATATTAAATAACATAATATGACCCTGACAACATTACAACAAGTCAAGGCAAAGTACAAAGATCAATAACAAATTATTCCTCTGACTATGAACCATCTGTAGAAATGTTGTTGTAGAATGATAAGGGTGTGTCTCTCATGGTGGGCTTCATCACCCAAGACTTACAACGTATGGCGAACCAACGGTACCCTCATTTTGCCCCATCCAAACACTCAAAAAACTATGAAGAATTGTCTCCATCAAAAACCTCGTGTTAATGATAATAATATGACCTTGATGCTACAAGAAACCGATGTGCAAGGGTAAACAGCAGAACAGCGATGGAGGAATCATATTCGACGAGATGAGCACTCAGGTAGCCTGAATAACCAAAAAGCAATAATCACATTTTGCGCAGCAATTCAGTTTCTTGATTGCACCATTAGAAATTATGCAATTGTAACAGGAAGATCTTCAGATTTAAAATCAAATACAAACTAAATAATATATTCAATACAAGTGGGGGTGCAAGTTGCAGATTGCTGCACATATAACAAGAATGTCATCAATGAGAGGCACAAGTGAGATGGGCAAAACCACTTAATCCTGTTGATGGCACGCTCAACATGTATTCGAGTATTGGCTACTCTTTTTTCTTGTCATTTGCTCCAATCCGTGACCTGGAGGTGGGATTTCTAAGGTGCTGCCACAGAGAAGAAGGTCACTCTGTATGGGGAAACCCCTGTCAGCTAAGATGACATCTCCGTACCTAATTTTTCCAAGGAACCCTGACTCGCGAGTGATATGCTGGTCGGAAGCACGTCCGCCCCAGCATTCAGAGAGGAAGGATATCATTCCATTGGGCGCAATGGCTATCAAAAATTTAACTGTGTTTGACTTCTTGTAGTCGGATCACGTGTAGTCTTGCAGCTTTAGGTTGCGTGGTCTCTCAATGAAAATTTGAGAACAATCAATGGTGCATGTGAGCGTTGGGTACTTCTCTGATAGTGATGACGGTAAAGCTTGTCTTACATCGTGGGTGATAATTGCCGAGCATGTTCAACTAAATATGTTGTACAGGTCTGCAAGAAAAGCATTGGACAGGTCCAGTCGTAGTTTCATCATACCCAGCGTCATTTCATCCATAGCAAAGAGCTTTCTTGTTGGGCCACTTTTCGGTGTTGCAGTGAAGGCTCTGGGGACTTTAGTTGAGACAACTTTTTTGACCACACTCCAGTACTTTAATTTGGGCACTTTGGGTTCTAAATATTGGAAAAGTTCAAAGAAACTCTGTCTGGACGGAAAGCCTGTGTTCTGTGACACTTTAACGTCGGTTGACAACACTTCAGATATAATTTTTTAAACTTCTGGTTTTGTCTTCAGACTTCTTCTTTGATTGCACCTCCTTTGCTTCTTCTAACTGTGACCGTAGTAGCATCACCACTTTTTGATTTTCCAGACATCCGATACCCATGCAGTTTTCTTGACACTTGCACGTGAAGGTATAGGAAAGATCTGCATTCACTACAGACTTAACATTGTTCACACACATTTCGTACCTCTGAGTTCAGAACATTCAATGGGCAAACATGGAGGGATAGAGTCACGCACGTTGGCAGTTGTGTATTGCGTAGGTCGATCTTTCGGTGGAGGGCGGCGCATTTTGGGTTCTGGTGTCACATAGCCTAGGTTGTTAACTGGACACCGCCATTCTTCAGAAGGATGTCCATCCACAAAGTGCCACGAACAAATGCGGTCATCGTCCAGTTTTTACCCGTTTTTACGATTGACAGCTTTGATCCACTTAGACCGCATTTGTTGATCACGACGCTGGATAGGAAAAGTGTGCAAAGTGAAAGGGTGCGGGCAAGTGCAACCAGCCGACCCATAATTACATTGGAGGCTTTCACAAAATGTTTTCTTCCAAAGATTAAGTCGATAATTGCTGTTACCACAACAATTGCGCAATTTCGACTCATTTTCTAATTATAGTGGATGACTTGACTTGCGAACTTCAGAATTGTCTTGCATAATGCACACCAGACGTGGAGTAGGAGTGGAAAAATTTTGTGTCATGTGGTGCTGATTATATACTGCCAGCTGGTAGGCCAGAGCGTCTCAATAAACATCAAAGGACTGCATAACGCTGAATGTAAAAGTTTATTTCATTGTTCAGTTTGCAAGGTGTTACGTCTTTAACCGCAGCTATAACAGCATTTGGAGCTTCATTTTGAGGTTGTACGTGATGCCCCAGCTAGCCACCAGGCTACCACCGAAGCTGGACCATCTTGTTAATACAGAATTTTGTTTTGGCCCTTAAAAACAAAAGAAAGAGTATTAAGCCCCAGCTGGCCACCAGGCTACAACTGTGACATTGTTACAGTGTTTGATTGACAAAATTGATAGCTCTACAATCCAGTGGTCAGCTAGCCACCAGGCTAAAACAGATGCCTGGATCATATTGCTAATATTACGTCTAAGCAAAAGCCGGTAAGATGAACGAACATTCTGCCTCGAAATGATTTAAATAGAGCAGGAAGGCTAGGGAGTGACCGCCTGAAAATGTTGAATGCGGATATGCATCTGACTTCCGCCGATCTAGGTTTTGAATGTCCAGGTCGAGACGCCTTGTGCACAAGCCGAGGCATTTTCTCCCGCAAGGGGCCGCTTCCTGTCCCTTACAGCATACCCCTTTCTCATAACTGATTCACCCAGTCCCGAGATTCTCGGGAGTCTCCTTACGCCAAAAACATAGTTCTAAAAATTACTACTCAATACAAGTAAACATTCGAGTCAAATTCTGCACGTGGTTTTACACCGCAATCAGTTCGCTGCATGGTTCGCGAAAACAGTTTTCTTCATATGATTCTAACACCTTGTAATTACCGATGCTAATATTAGAAAACTCACGAGTTCTTCACATTCATATTTAACTGTTGGGTTGAAAAAATTGGAACAAAGAAATAAAAGAAATCACGTGTACACAAACGCGGTGGGCACGGAAGGGGGTGGGGTAAGATATTCGAAAATGGGTATCATCCAGTCCCTAGCATTTCTAAAGATGAATTAGGATTGCGACTCGTGTCGGTGGAAGATGGGATCCTGGTGGTTGATATCCAAAAATTTCTTGAGTCCGTGCTGGCACCATCCTTTCTGATACATCAGGAGATGGGGGTCCCCCAGGGAAGTATTTTATCCGTTACGCTTTTTAATATAAAAATTAATAGTATTGTTAATGTCATCAAGCCAGGTGTGGATTGTTCACTTTACGTGGATGATTTTTTGATTTATTTTAAATCAAAAAATATGAGCACAATTGAGAGGCAGCTTCAACTTAGCCTCAATAACATCCAAAAATGGGCGGATGAAAACGGATTTAAATTTTCGAAATCAAAAACTGTTTTTATGCATTTTTGCAACAAAAGAAATTTTCATCCAGACCCAGTTCTCACCCTTGATGGCAACGTTATTCCTGTGGTGGAAGAAACCAAGTTTCTTGGAATCATTTTTGATAAAAAACTTAATTTTAAATCTCACATTTCTTACCTCCGTAAGAAATGTTTTAGAGCAATTAATCTTTTGAAGATGTTGGTACATTGACCAAATCGCTGGAAGGTCCAGCAAGTGCCTGGACGAAAGGGCTGCTGTTGTTGTCCAATACGCCCTGCACTGAAAGGTTTGGAGTGGCCTGGCCGGGGCATATTGTAGCGCGAGGTGCGAAGCCTCTGTGTAAAGAATGAGGTCAACATGGCCCCACGTTAGGCTAGGGTCAAACTGCTTTGACCACCGAAAGTTTTCATCATAGTGGCGTCAAGCCTTTGCCCCGTAGGTTTTAGCCATTTTTTTAACTGTGGCCATATATTTTAGCAAGCCATCCGACAGTTGAGGCTCCTGCTCACATGCAATAGATGCGTATATTTCAAGAGCTTTAGCCCATTCTTCAATTGAGAGCAATTGTTTAGGTTTTTCTTTACCATCCGGGGATAGGATTGACAAGCTCCTGCAAGTGAACAAAATGCCCTTCCCATATTAGTTGCTTAGCCAACAATGGAACATGCTCACCCAATGGAGCGGAGAGTCTCACAGGGTTTTTGGTTGGGGCCTGAGGCTCGTGTCCTGCAACTCGCCTGAACCTAACATCGACGCTAATGCCTGGTTAACCACTTCTGATTCCTGCGATATTATTGGCGGCGTAGGCGATGGTTGTGGTTGAGACACCGCGGGCGTAGAGAAAGATGGGAGAAGCCCATCACGACGCATCCTAGAATAGATGCCATCAATGAGGGTCTCCTGGTCTAAATGGAACTCTGCTGCGGGTAACTGAGGTGTCCGGGGAAAAGCTGGGAAGGGGGTGGCTGCAGCGAGGGGCCATCAGGCTGGTTTACTGTTACTGCAGAACGTCCCCGTCTGGTGTTCTGTGTTGGTGGCATTCTGAGAACATACATGCCTATACCAAACCAGACGAAGTTTTGCATGAATTTGAACAGTACAAAAGGGATCTGAATGTACTGAGGCTCAGTATGCCACAGCCCCAACATATTAGTATTAGTGGTATGTGTACAACGCTTGTATAAATACTGTATTTCCCAAACAAGAACTGACAGCTTAGCCTATCTGTACATATGTTAGGAACTGCCTCACACGAGTGGCAGGGCTATCCAACTGAAACACATGACAGCGCTGGCTGCCTAAATGCACTGTACTGTAGACCAATAATGGTCTAAACCAAATAATACAACAACATAGCAAGACAGTATACTTAGTGCTATGCCAGCTAAGAAAGCAGCATTAGCACACAACAACTAGGTCACATTCTATTTTCTCCCCCCTGTGGGTCTGGGTGTAGAATAAGCCCACTGTATCCTCCTGCATGTCGTAAGAGGCGACTAATAGGAGGCAACCTGTTGGCCGTGGGTTGCGACTCGTGTCGGTGGGCAATGGGTTCCTGGTGGTTGAGCGGAGGGGTCCTTGCAAGGGCCATATCTGCAACACACCACTTAGGCCCGGATTTCGCCTAGACGAGAGGCTGGAATGACCTGGTCCAGTCAATCGGCTTGTGGTGACTTGCCCTAGGATATTATTTCCATTTTTATCTTTTTCATCATCATCCACTTGTATGTCCCTCTTTTTTCCATTTATCCTAGAAGGCGGCTGCTTAATCAGGTCAAACTTATCTATTAACCTTTCTAGGCGCCATATAACACATACGTGTTGGTGTGCCGTTAAACCCTATACTCACTCACATTCTATTCTCCCCTACTACCAGCTGAACTGTCTGCTTAGCCCATCTGCCAGGAATTGCGGTGCCTAGATGGCTATTGAACTGTAACACATGACAGCACTGGCGGAAAACATTAGCAGTGCAAACCAACAATGTTTGTCATACCAAACAACTATGTGCATCAAAAGTTATTAACAGCTGCACCATGGAGAATGAAAAGGGGACGTATTACATGACAGTAATTGATATTAAGGCTGGCTAACTTCTTTGAAACTGACTACAATTCTATTGTTTTATTGCACGGAGAATTGCACCCCTTATACCACTGAACAGTTTTTTTTGTTTCCCATGTTATTGAAATGAACGCCATCGCTCAAGAATTGAGACTTGTAAGGGTGGGCCAAACATCGAAGATAAACAAACTGAATTGAGTTTCCCGGGTAGTCATTGATCATGAAACGAAGGTGCTTGTTTGCTTCGAGTACTCTGTCATTAAAACCTTTGTCACAAGTAATCAATCACAACTGTTGTGACATGATAGGAATTGATGATAAACTTGGCAATGGCCAACTAATCTCCCGCAACCGCCTCGGGTTGTTACGACTGATTGCACAGGTCATTGCTACCTAAATGAAGGAACACGACCTTCCAGACTCGGGACCCTAACCAGCAATGTAGATGGGCTATTATTGATTTTGGGCCACGAACTTTAGCGCCCCCAAACCCATGAAACAAAACCTATTCGTCATTGAAACGAAGATTGTGCGTTTGCTCGCCATTCCTCGCCACATAATCGCTCAAACGGCGTACGTTCATGACCGATGATGGCAACAGCCATGATAAATAGGAAAATAACAGTCACTTTTGCAGCCAAATAAGTTATTTTTATATTACCTTGTCAAGTGCTGTACGGAACTGGTCGAAGTGGCCAAGGAGCAGGAATGAGACGGCGAGCAGGAGAAGAAAATGTGGAAAATTACAATAAAAGCTTTAATGAGAACTTTTTTATGCTAAGTTTCCCAATGTCGGACGCGAAGAGAACAGGGCACGTGACCGGAGCAACGCCTGTGATTGGATGACCGCTACCGCCCCCGTCGGGAGTGGAGCGATTTACCAACTTGCCTCGATTTTGGCTGCAGCACAACCATAAAAAAACTGCGGAACAATGTATTCCATATGAGATTGCTTAGACCATTACATGTTGATGATGATGATGTGGTGAATCACTTTGAAGACTATGCAAAGGATTTTAAAAATAATGCGCTGCTCAAGTGGGAGGCAATGTAGTTCCATGAGAACTGGTGTCATCTCTTGACGAGACTTAAAGGACATCCTGGTGACCAGTCATGCAGCTGGATTTTGAATCTATTGTAATTTTCTGATTCGATAAATAGGAATGCCGAATAACAAACTATTACAATAATCTAATGAAGGCATGTACTCCATTGTAGTTTGGACTAAAAGAGGCCTAATTTTGCCGATTCTCCACAGAGCGTACGACGCAGCGCTCGGTCATTGAGCCATGTGGTTACCTGACCTTACTGGCTGGATGCCTTCAAATGGGACCAGTCAGAAAATTCCTTTCCGGATTTTGGTGGACTGACCCATGAACGGTTACACCCCAACCAACGGGATAAGATGGGGAATCATTTGGCAGAAGATACTCTAGGCCCAAAAATGCTTCACTTAATAAAGGTAATGTGAAGACAGTCGACATTAAATGTGTAGCTCCACTTAAAACTCTGACAGGTTAATATTCAATGGTATAGGAAACCATTTTCAACCGGTTTCAGAAGTATCAACGTTCCCTGATCGATGGCAGGTACCTGGAAAGTAGTATTTTTCTCGATTACTTTCCTGCCATGTGCAGTCTTTTCACTTGCTGCCTTCCTTTTCATCAGTTTCCGTTGGTGTGCATCCTGCTTGCCAACTTTCATCGTTGAAATCACCTCTCCATGGAATTTCTTGTTGCCGGACTTCATATAAAGAATGGTGATGTCCCTGATAAATTCTGTTATGCTCAGGTCCTGCTGCATACCTTATTGTTAGCCAGCTCTTAAGGAGGTGAATGTAGATATTGGCTGTAAAAATTGTTTATGCCCTGAAAGATAAGAACACTGTGCCACCCTCTTAAGGAGGTGACTGCAGCTTGTTGCCGAAAACCTTAGTAGTATAATGCTAACACTGTGCTGCCATATATGGTCATTCCCTAGTCCATCCAGGGAATGACGTTTTATTGAGTTGTCACGTTATACAATATACTAAGTAAACATACAAACATGCATAGATAGATCTCATGTAAATTGAACAGGAAATGACAAGTACGCGCAATATATATTGCCATATATGGTCATTCCCTTGTAAGACTATTTTGATTAACAATTTGTTTATAATATGGAAATTCAATATGAAAGCATACAATTATTTACATAAAAACATAGCCAAATACCTAATTTAATGATTCAATAACCAAAGATAAACTAGATGCAATTAGTGCTGAATAAGGTTGGCAGCAAGGTGGGGGCCATAACCTGCCAGAAAGGCTAACAAGACTACTATACAATTGTTAGCCGACCCCCACCCAAAGGAGCCTCCTTCGTAGAATACAGACGCAAATGAGACACTCGGAAACTGAGCACCTTAAGCTTATTTAAGACGATATGTAGCTAGCCACCGAGCTAGATATTTATGAGGAGCTTAAAATTATTTGCCTATGTACAAAGCAGTTAGCCGCCAGGTTGAAAAAGAAATTAGGTGTTTTCTATGTACCTCCACCATGGTTAGCCACCAAGCTACAACCACAGGGGAGCCGTTTTGGAAGTCGTTAGCCACCAGGCTACAACAATTTTCGTTAGTAAGATTTTGATATGGAGACACACAGCCTAGCTAGCCACCAGGCTACAACTCGGTGTGGGAATAAAAGGTTGAAAACTAGTTAATTTGACTGATGAGGTAGACACTTACCATAGCTAGCCACCAGGCTACAGCTACGTTTAGTTAGATTGTATCACATAGCTAGCCACCAGGCTACAACTACGTTTAGTTAGATTGTATCACATAGCTAGCCACCAGGCTACAACTACGTTTTGTCAGAATGTATTAACGTTACTTGGCCTTATTAGGATTCGCCAGGCTGATTGCAATCCCTGGCATTTGTAACATGTATGCGTGGTTGGGTATTTGCAAGATGGGTTGTTGCACCGACCATAGCGCTGGAATGTCCAGCATGTGTTTTTGGCCAAAAGGGCTGATTATTTGACATGTTGACGATAACTTGTGGTGTTTTTAACTGGAGTTGCTTGTAGGGCTGGGTGTGTAGCATCTGTGTACAACTCCAGGCCAACCTGGCCCCATTGAATACGGGGGTCGAATTGCCAAGCCCATCGAAAATTATCATCGTAGCTACGCCAAGCTTGCTGACCATATGTCTTAGCAATCTTCTGCACCGTAGCCATGTGTTTGAGCATCCCGGGAGCTACATCCGGCCGTTGCTCACAAGCAATGGCTGCTAGAATTTGGAAACTTGTTGTCCAATCGTTGATAGACATAGGTGCTGATTTATTGATTGGGGGCGAGTCCCGGTTTTTGTTAATGGGATTCAACAGGTCCCATAGGTTGACATATTTGTCTTGCCAAATTAAAGTTTTTGTTTTGAGTGGGACATGTGGACCCAAAGGGGCAGATAATCTTGAACAATTAGAGAGTGGTGGGAGCTCAGTCACCGGTGACTCACCTGGATTGACCATGTTAGCCAACGATTGGTTGACTAAGTGCAGCTGGGCTTCACTTGGTGACAGTTCCTGGGAAGTCCCCGGGGTAGGCTGCAGAACTGTTGACGAAGCCGGAATGGCTGTTTCAGTTACAACAATCGATAAGAAAAAACAAAGTTAAATACCTTGAATCGGATGAGATCTTCTTCTGGTCGAACGTCAGGGAAACCGTGTGAACAAAAATTGGCTGCCTATATTCAAGAACGAGGAAATAAGATTCTTGAAAACTAAAGTAAGAACTTGAGTAGGAACTTCGGAGAGAAAAAACTGTGAGATGTTGGCGTGATGGAGGCAACACAGGAAAAAGCTCGATGCTGCAGCGAGCGGGAACGCGCTGTAACTTGCCACTCTGTGATTGGTCCAGCTATATCATGTGAACCGTCTAGATCGCATTTGCTGCAAGGGACATGAATAATTGTTACATGTGAAATTGCGCCCAACCTTCGCATAAATAATGTGACATTCCTTGTGATGTAACTTGTTATTAGCGCACAGACTTGGTCCACCATTGAATTAACCAGGTCATGGGGTGTGTTTGCTGCTGAGAAAACTGACTTTCGGGCAAATATTTCCAAAAAAGAATCCTTCACACCAGCATCCTTCACGAGCACGGCAGTGGAAATGCCTAGCATGTTCCCTCCCTGCCGAATGAAAGTTGCGAAAGTATGAAGTTTGAGTCTCTTCTATTCCAACACCACAAAAAATTCTAACTTCTATCCGATGGAGTAAACCAACTTTCCCGTCCTTCGTGAGTCGATCTCACGCAAAGTGTTAGGGTAGCTACATGGCGGTCAGTCCTGCTCCATCAGTGTGAATAGGGCAAGTAGCTGGTCACAGATTTGAAGTACTGTTGTGGCTCGGTCGTACAGGTGGTTTTGGGCCAGCTGCTTGGTCCGATGGATCAGACGGGCTAGCACTGATCCTGCTACATAACCATGGTGACCCAATTTTCCTTCGTACCTTTGGCAAATCATCATTTTGAAGAAGCCTGCTTTCTGCATTGTCCATCACTATTCCGGTGATCTATTTGAACACAAGAAGCGCAGCAGTTTGTTCAAAATCTCAGCCATTCAGCCTCATCACGACAATTTCTGTATTGATTCCTTGAAGTCTAACTTTTCTTACTAACTTTGGATTGTTCTGACGCTATGATAGAATCCTGAGCAAGTGAAGCAGTTGTTGTGCTTATTGTGATGTAGCAAACTGACAAGAAGTGCAAAAGACGTTCTCCATTAATGTTGTAAGTTGTTTCCAGCAAATCTTGCATTGCGGACGTTTGGTGCCCCCTTGCATTGCGGACGTTTGGTGCCTCCTTGCATTGCGGACGTTTGGTGCCTCCTTGCATTGCGGACGTTTGGTGCCTCCTTGGGCGCACAGACGCAAGTAGTTCATGAGGTTGTGGCATTGAGTCTGGGATGGAGAAAAGGCTATGTGTATCACCTTGTATTTTACTGGCCATATCTGCTGTCACATCACTGAGTTCGTGGAATGGGCAGCTCACTGAATCATCTCCCACATGTTTTATTTCACAAGAAGTCATGTGTGGTGGTTTTGGTGACAGCTCATGCCGACAACATCGGCCTTCTTCAAAAAAAAGGATGCCCCTCTTCATGAACAAAATTTTGAACAACTTCTGGTGGCGGAGGGCACTGGCCTGGCTTGTAATTGGTGATGCATAGGTCCTCTATACACGGCTACCCCAAGCATACCTTAAGCATATACACATACAGCATATAAATCAGGCACCCAAATTCAAAATCACATTTATTGGGAATAATGCCCTTGAAAAACAAATGGATCATTTCTCACCAGGTTTGATAACTGTCCTTGCATTGACCTCCACAGTTTTGAGTTCCTGCCCCTGGGCTTTGGGATTGGTTAGAGTGTATGCGAGGCAAAGAGGAAACTGCTCTCTTGTCACCACAGTTTGTTACTTTGTTGGATCATAGCGAGAAAAGATTTCCTTTCCAAATGTCTTAGTGCAAGAAGTAAATTTCACACTGACAGAGGTTCTGTTGAACGCCACCACATGCCCTTTGGAGCCATTCACTAATCCATTTCTTGGCCTAACATTTTTCAGCAGCATCAAACGGCATCCCAGCTTAATTGCTAGGACTTTAGGAACCCTGAGTCTATGTAACTGTGCTGGATCCCCTTTATCTACTGCCTGGAACAAACTCATGTCACCAGGCAAAGTGTCTAACCCAGCACAGTTATATTTGTCCACAGTAAATTTGTCACTGCATAACTGCGTCACGTTCTGACATTTGACAGGGGCCTGCGGGCAAGACAATTAAGAACAAAGTCTGTCACTTTCCAGGGACACGATACAAGCAAACACCTCATCAATCATGGGTTCCTGGTGGTTGACCGGAGTGGTCCTTGCAAGGGCCATATCTGCAACACACCTCTATGATCCGGATTTCGCCTAGACGAGAGGCTGGAATGTCCTGGCCCAGTCAACCGGCTGGTAGTGACTTGCCCTAAGATAATCGTTTCCATTTTTATATTTTCCATCTACATATTCATTTATTCTAGAAGGTGGCTGCTTAATCAGGTCAATCTTATCTATTAACCTTTCTTGGCACCATATAACACATGAGTGTTTGTGTGCCATTAAACCCTATACTTACCACTTTACCTTTCTCGGCACCATATAACACATTAGTGTTGGTATGCCGTTAATCCCTATACTCTCTCACTCGCCCAGTTGAGGCTGTCAAAGCCACTCGCTTATTGTGAGCTTTCAGGTTTTGAGTGATTTTGAGGATCAGCAAACTTTTCACCGTACCGGCGGAACCTGTAATAGCCAAGCACTATGCCTGTTGTTCATTAGCTATTGAGAGTATAGCAATTTAAATACAATGCTGAGTTGTATAAAAGAAAAAAATGACGGGTATATGTAGCTCTTTCGAACTAAGTACGAGAGTGATGCATGCACTCCCTCTTACTGATGATATAATCAGGGTGAGCGCATTTTTGTTGATGGTTGAGGTGAGCCTGGAACGGAACATTGCCAAAACAAAGGCTGTACCCGGCTGGTGGAGGTGCTGGTTCTGGACCATAGCTGAGCCGTCGTTGGGTATTGCTTCCATAGCATTGCCTGCATTAACATAAAACAAATGGGGCAAATATATCCTCAGAGATATATATATATATATATATATATATATAGATAGATATATATACGATATATAGATATCTATATAGATCTCTATATATATCCTCTCTCTCTCTATATAGAGAGAGATAGAGAGAGAGAGAGATAGGGATCTCTTCTCTAGAGAGATGATAGGAGAGAGAGAGAAGAAAGAGAGAGAGAGAGAGATATATATATATCTATATATAGGAGTATAGTATAGAGGGAGAGATAGATAGAATCTGTCTCTCTATATATGTCTATTAGGTATATATATAAGGTATATATATAGGTAGATATATCTCTATCTGTCTATATATCTGGGAGATATATATCTCTATCTGTCTCTCTCTCTCTGGTATAGATCTCTCTGTCTCTCTCTCTGTATCTATATGTATATCTATCTATATCTCCTGTCTCTATATCTATATCTCTCTATCCTCTAGAGATCTCTGTCTCTATCTGTCTCTCTCTCTGTCTGTCTGTATCTCTGAGATATCTGTATGTCTGTCTAGATATGGATGTAGAGATAGATCTCCTGAGATATAGAGGGAGATAGATTCTGTCTCTATCTCTATACAGTATATATGGGAGGTATATATATCTCTCATCTCTGGATATAGAGATATCCTATATCTATATATCTATATAGTCTCTATACATATATATACATCTATGTAGATATACATAGAGAGACAGATATATATACAGATATCTATATATACATAGATATATATATTATATATAGAGATATATAGATATATCTCCTATATATATATATATATATATATATCTATATATATATATATATATATATATATATATATATATATATATATATATATATATATATATATAACTCACCAAACCAAAGTCCATCCCTCTAGGAGCTGAAAGAGGGCCATACTTATCCCCAATGGTTTTTCTGAAAGTGTAACACTGTATCCCCCTATGTGAAGCATGAGGGGGAAAGCTAGTGCAGGGCGATTAGTTACAATGGCACATATACCTCTGCCTCTAGTATCCAGCTCACTACCTTCTGGTCATATCCTGCCCTGATGCTGTCAATATGACTGCGTGCGGCATCTTCACCCTGCGACACACAGAGAAAATTCAGTCTACTGACAACGGTATGAGATACGCCTTGCAGCGAAAAGTCGATGCTCACCATTGCTTGTATAAAGATGTACTGCCTGGGATTTCGGCTGAAGAATGTAATCCCCAAAAATAAACTCAGCCTAGCGTCCCGTTTGTTGAGAGCTTCACTGGCTGTGAGGAACCTGTACAGGGACAAATCCATACATGAAGTCATACTTGCCTTCTTTCCTACAAAACATATAAAAGGGCAATGCCAGTGTTATTATTCTTGTCCATTAAGCAGCCTTTATTCACTGAAATTTAAATATGACAATTACGAGGTGACCGTGAAGTATTACTTGCCTTCTTTCCTTTTGTGGAGCCTTTGTGACTTGTCTGGCCAGAAGATTGGTTGAAGGCAATGCCACTTCCAAAACTCTGACCAGAAAAGGCAGGGTCTGGCTCGCTTCCGCGTGGATAGCTTGCCATGAAAAAGCCTCCGGACGCTCTTTGGTGACAGGAGACTTGAGCGATGTAATTGAACTGGTCCCCTTGGACCTAGACCGGGCCATCTCGCCCCTAACTTCCTGCACTGCTATCGTGTGCAGAGCAGCCTTTGCAGCTGTCGAGCCCGATAGGAGGGCCTTGAATGATTTGACATACTGATTGCGACAATATATGCCTTGGCTAGCTCTCTGAAGGAAACGTCAGACTAAGTTGCTGCCACTGTTTTGATGGATGTTGATACAGAGGCAGTTCCGTCAGTTGACAAAGTGCCCGCTTTGAGAGTGTTGTTTTTTTCGTGGGGTGCTGTCAGGCATCAATCTCTTGACTCGCTTTGGGGTGTGAGTTGGACAAGTACGTTTTCCTGTCCTCCTCTTCCAAACAGTTCTAGGGGTTAAATCTTACTCACATACGCGATGTTTGGCTGGGGTATGTAAATGGGGAAAAGCTTTCCGTGCTGAGTATGGGGAAGTCGAGGAGAGAATCTTGAACTTACTATAAGTACATGGGGGCCACTCTTCTAACGACATAGTTTACATACAACATATCCAAACTACAAATATCTTGACTCATCAACTTTTTAAAATATATTGGTTGCCTTTACTTGTACCAAACCACCAGGTGATAAAGTTGCATGCAAGTTACAACACTTTGAACAATTGCTCCCCCTGTGGGTAGAATAGACCCACTGTATCCTCCTGCATGTCGTAAGAGGCGACTAATAGGGGGCAACCTGTTGGCCGTGGGTTGCGACCCGTGTCGGTGAACAATGGGATCCAAGTGGTTGAGTGGAGCGGTCCTTTTGACGGCCATATCTGCAACACACACCGGATTTCACCTAGACGAGAGGCTGGAATGGCCTAGTCCAGGCTGGTGGTGACTTGGTCTAGGATAATCGTTTCCATTTTTATCTTTTCCATCTCCATTTTCATTTATCCTAGAAGGCGGCTGCTTAATCAAGTCAATCTTATCTATTAAACTTTCATGGCACCATATAACACATGAGTGTTGGTGTGCCGTTATACCCTATTCTCACTCTCTCTCTCTCAGTCCTGGACTAGATTAGTTTATTATGTGACTTTAACATTTTGTGCCCTTGTGAATATCATGTTCATATTATATATGTTAGGTGATGCCAATGAAGTCACTTGTTGCCATGCTATTCAAATATCTACACAATATTTCAGGGGGAAATTTGTATTTGTCATTCCATTAATATTATGCCTACATGCCATCATTACCTGTCTTTGATAATAAAATCGTGAATGACTATTTAAATTGTTATGTTTATTACACCCATTGTCTAGGTGGGAACACACATTAAGATCACTCGCCATCAAAAATAAAAACGTGCATATTTCTAAAGTTATGGGTAACTGCAAACCCAGGGCTAAAATAGCTAACGATGATAGATTGAATACCATTGCCACAATTTAACAGGTGCTGACACAAATATTTCATATGGAAAAGTTTAACTAGCATATATTTCAATGACAGTCGTCCATGTTTGCTGTTTGGTAAAAGTAAATGTCAAGGAAGCCGTGCAGTGGTTCGTCCAATCAATACAAGCATTCAGAAACACGTTTACAACAGTGAAATTTTATACCAGAGCAAGTTCAACAGAATGTATGCGTATAATGTTAAATCAACAACAAAGATACAGTGATATTTGTAAATATATCATATAATGAATATATAATGTACAAATACAATGCCCTAAATTTGAGACATTGATCAACAACAATAGGATCCAAGAATTATCATTGCATCTCATTAGTGATCAGATCTGAGGTTGTAATCTATTTGATATCACTCTTGCAAATAGTCAATACTACAAGGGAATATAATAGATCATAAAGTAATATTGGTATAATGTAAGCTGTTTCGTCAATTGCACATTAAAAAGCATTAATCATAGTGACCAGACAAGTGAACATTACCCATTACCATGCACCATTCAACTAAGCAAACTGACTTCAATATGGGCAATTATAAAACTAGTCATTTGCATTTTTGTTCAATTTAAAGAAACCAATTGTTAAAGGGAATTTTACATATTGTTTTATTTATATTACAATGATATTCTGTTTAGCAAAAGGCCAACAGGTATTCCAGACAGGAAGGACATTTCGCAACCAGCTACGGGAAGTAACAACAGCTACATTGTCGGCTTTGGATTTACTGAAACCTGTATTTGTAATAAGTGTGGCTCTAATAGAGATGATAATACAACAATATATGCTTATTAAAAATATTTAAAAAAAATACAATGGTAAGAGATGCATAGACTAGATTCATCATATCAGAACTAATGTGAAACAACATATCAATACAAATTTATGCTAAATTGAGAGCTTCATTCACCCTCATCAGCAGAAATTGTCGATCTTTTCCTTCCTAAAAAACACAAGGGAAATATTTATCATTCAATGTTCCTTCACTTATATGCAATGTATAGGACTATCTCATCATTGGTTTCAATGGGAAATATTCCATTTGTTTTTAGCAACAATCATTGTTCATCATATCATTCATTGGTCGCCTGTTTCATACAAGAATTTAGGGATGTTACTGGATGTATTCAAGATTAATATTAATGGAAATGTTTTGTTTGTTGGGGGGTAATTTTTTTATATAAATAGTGCATAAGGAAATGAGAACAATTTGTTGAAAAGTGCTATTGTTGTCTAAGCAGTTCCAGTAATAATTTTAAGTTGGCTTCAAAGGAAAAACAGTTCTGTTTGATATCACAAATTTTGTGGTTAATTTCTGAGCAATCACTAAAGAGTTAGAATGGAATGGTACTGACCAGTGCTAACTGTTCTTCTAATAAGGAAGCAAGGTATTTGTTTCCCCCAGCCACAGCCTTGTAATAGTAGATCACCAAACTGCAATCACATTGCCAGGTCAAACTTATACATTACACAAACCACTTTTAGGCAACTGAACAAGGTACTCTGAATCTATGGCAAGGTTTTCATGGCGTAGCAGACTGTATTTACTTGCATATAATCAAATCCACATAAACTGACCTAAATTGCAGGTTCTCAACAAACACAGTTGATAAATACTGTTTGAGGCATTGTTTGTTCACTGATGTTACTTACAAAAGAATCACCACCAGGGCCACATAGAAAGCCCAGTGACCCAGGATGTTGAGTATATCTCTGACAATAGAGGGCAGATTCTGTATTGCATCGTAGAGTGTGTCAAACATGTAGTAGTCCTCTGTGGTGTAGATACGGAATGGACCGCAACCCTGGGAGGGGTTAATTCTGAGACATAATGATAAATACATGACAAATATATATTAAATTAGACAAATGGCAAATTGAGCAACACAAAAAGTTGGGGTGAAGTTTTGAGGTTAAATAAGGGTACTATAATACCTGGTAGCAATATCCACAATAAACTTAGGATTTCATATCTTAAAGATGTATTGTCTCATTTAATGTTGGAGCTAGGTAATATACCAAACTAAGTGATAGTAAGAGAGTATTTTGGGGATATCTAGATATAATGGCATATACAGCCAGAATAAAATGATGGGGTCTTGTAGAGTAGTGATAATTGTAAATAGATTTCTCTGGATCATTGGTGTAAGGTGACTTACCGACCCATAGCGTAGGTAATGGCTCCAGTACACATGACAAACGCTACCATGAGAATGATCATGAAGAAATGACTGGCACGGGAGGCTCTGTACACCCGCGATGCTGGTATCAAGTTCTTCAGCAAGCTCACCTGTAGTCCATATAGTCGACATCACAACAATGAGATATGAGGGTTCAAGACTTTATGTATAAATTTCTAATAAAAGACACAATGATTGAATGGTGCTAACAGCAGTTGCCTTTAATAGGTTACATTTTCTGATGATTTATCTGAAGATTTGGAAAACCATTGCACATATGCTTGGTTCCCGATGCCAGATATGCAAGAGCAGAGTGGCTTGATCAATATATAACCACATACCAGTAAATTAATATTGATCTAGTCTGTAGGTGCCTGGGGCCCTGATAAACCTGGGATTCACCATGTGACTTCATTCTAAGCTAGTGATCTACTGAAAAATGAGAAGACTTCTTGCTCACTTTCTTGACGTAGAAGAAGATAAAGAGTTTCATGACTGTGATGACTGGGATGAGAGGACTGAAGAAACCTCCAATCCTGAACCAAACAAACATACACATGTAATGCACCGATATGCTTATCTGCATACAATCTCAAAACATGGGTATTTGAGCCAAATGTTCTTTAGTTGGAAGAAAAACTCTGGTCAGTACTGATCCAAATTTCTGTTGCATTTCACTGCAGTAATGTATGCACAGTTTCCTCTCCTGCAGTTTCATTCAACTTAATATTTGGTATGATAAATGGGTTTGTACTTTGATAAGCTCAGTAAAGAACAAGCTTATGCAACCATTGCAGAGAACTACAAAGCATTTTAACCAAACCATTAGGCAGAATTCACACCAAATGCCTTCCTAAACATTTTTCAACAAAATAAACTACTTACTTTGCCATTAAACTACATTTGTTTTTATGGACCCACCAACATATAGTCTGTGTGTAGACAATATCCAGCACATTACGAGGGATGTCAAACTCCTGGAGTCCTACCAGCTTCATCAGTTTGTTGTCAGGGAACCTCTTCACCAGTAACCTGTGGGTATACATAATACAACTAGGTGATAACATAAATTAGTCCTAGGAAAATGTGGTGTATATAAAAGGAAAGTCAGTACAACCATGGCTTAAGAGAGGCGATGTCATAAATGATTTAAAACTATTATGATCTAATTAACTAATAAATAGAAGAAGATAGTTTCCAATTATGTTTAAAATATATCCTGTGTGACTCTAACAGGCACAGTTTGGTATGAGCATCATAAGTACATAGCATGTGCAATATACAGGTTACTTACCTTTAGGGGAACATCGCATGGCAAGAAATACCATAAATAGGTTACTCACCGGCGGGGGAACTCCACAAGAAGTGTCATCGCGGGTATAACCAGTAAGTCAAGGATAACGAGTTTGTAGATCTGTTGTCCTACATAGGTTTCCCAACACTGGTAAACACAAAGTGACATTGAGATATTAGTGGATTATAGATGATACTATGCATTTACCATGGCACCCAGCACAATAAACCCCCAAACCAATGGTGTTAACAACCAACCCTGTAACATATAAATATTCAACCCCAACCAGAAGTAGGTACCATACAGCCTATGTCCCTTACAGAGTAGTAACCATCCAGCCTTATGCCCCTTAAGGAAGTAGTTACCATCCAGCCTTATACCCCTTACAGGAGTAGTTACCATCCAGCCTTATGCCCCTCCAAGAAGTTGTTTCCATCCAGCCTTGTGCCCCTTTCAGCAGCTAACATCCAGGAGTTCTGCCCATTGAATGCCCCAGCACTCACCATGGAGACACCTTCACATGTGCCGCACTTGATGTCGCATGATGTAATCTGTATTGCCAAGGTGATGAGCAGCACAGCTAGTGAAGCTACACGCAGAATCACCGTCCTGAGACAGAACATATTGTAAGGTTTAGATGCAAACTAATATATCAAATTCAATCATATTTATAGCCAAACTTCTATAAGACTAATGCTAATAAAACATCAATCTCAAATGATGTCATACCAGTGAACATCATGAGCCTCTTAAAATCCAGTTAATAATCTTGGGCACCTTTTTATGTTGACACAGGACCGGTGGTAAAAAACAATTTGAAGCTCACATTTAAAAAACAAAACAAATGCCCCATAGTTCACAGGTCTCAAATTGCCATAGGTTCCAATATTTCATCATTCTTCAATCTCACCCCACATTTCAACCCATTCCCTCACCTGCTGATGGTAACGCTGATTTCTGTCTCAGGAGCATAGCCTTCAAAGTCGATCATCTTGATGAAGACGGGAGGGATGAGGATATTGATGACAGTCATAGTGATGGAGGGCAGGAATTCAACGAGCAGCTTCAGGATCCCGCTGTTGATGACATTCTCTTGTGCCAGCAGCTGGAAATAAAGACAGGTTGTTTTTAATCACAATGACAGCTGTAGTCATACAGACAACAGCTGGAAATCAATCAAGATAGGTGTGAATACAAAGACACAGGAGTAGTCACACACAAATATGACAGTTATTACAACACCAAAAATGTCCTTTATGAACCCATCAAATATAACACCACTCGCCTGTGGCATCCAGATGGCCACTACCCTGTAGATGAGGTATCCTGCTGCACCAAGTATAACAAGTGTTATCACCCACACCACAAATCTGACAAAGTACACCTTCGCAACCTGCGATGTGGTCATGGATTTCCTGGCCTCAGCTTGCCGCATTTCTGCCAGATCATTCTGAAATCAACAGCATTGGTCACTTCCAAGAATAAAGTACTTACAAAAGGGTTGTAAAGATACCTGTGTCATTTGGCGGCTAATATTGAAATCATCATTACGGTGTTGTCTGGATCAGGGACAATTGACATACCAATCCAACACTTACTACTGCTACAATAAATCACTTCTGGTGCTGTTATATTCTTACACTCATTAGAAGCTGACCTTCCACTGAGTAAAGAGCCCAGCCAACCTTAATGCGTCAAAACATCCAAACTGACACAGTACGAGAAGGGTAAACAACACCATGTTGAAAACATACCAGGTACTCAGCGTACAAGTTCTTGTGTTTGAAGTTGGCAGCTTTTTCCTCCGTGAGTGACGAGTCCCAGCCACAGAAAATTGTGTTACAGCTGTGGTAGAAACGGTCCCCACTTGTTGTGACTCGAGAACGCATTCCCTCTGCCGTGCTGGTTACACACAAAAAACAAGAGGAAAAACAATGATCAATCGGCACTACAGCAACATTACATCATGATACTCAACCAGATACGCCACAGTAGAACCATCTATACAGGGCTGTAGTAATGGACATCCTCATTCAAAGGACGCTTGAATGTTTAGTCAAAGAGGAGTCTTAAAAGTTAAACGCTATCCTCTGGAGTAAGTTTTGCTATAGCAGCTAAGCTAACTGGGCAAACCAACGATGCTCTGTGAATAATGACAGTGTGTGACTTACTATTGAACCATGGTAATGAGAGCAACCAGCATGTAACTGAATGTTGCCAGTATGTAGCCCAGTGGCATGTTGTAATAGCTCCGATCATCCTCGTACATATAGACCTTGTTGAAGTAGAACCCAATGAAGAGGGGAGTGTTCTCCATCCATCCCTATGACACAAGCCCACACCACCATTCAAATAACATAAATACAGCAACAAATCATGCCACAAACACGCCGAGCAGCTGGAGCTGGCCCCCGAGGAGTGAATCGTAGGCTAGAGAAAGAGTGCTCCAAGGTTTTGTATTTGTTTGACCTGATACCAACAATTTGTTCATCTATGCGGAATGTGAGAGAGGCTTCAATGTGATGGGCTAAACCAAGAGTAACTGGGGGTCCAGTTTATGCCATTCCACATTAGTCCACCTCATAATATTCACAACTTTGATCCTGACAGAGAGACTGAATCATTAGATACTGTGTGGGTGGGTCCTAACAGACTGCTTGAGACAAGCATAGAGACGAGTGTTTGCAGTGAAGGTGTGCTAAGTGTTAATTCCTATCTGTCTTCGTACATATGTTATTTGTGAATTATATGAATCGTAGTGGGTAATAAAGTTTTATATTTGGGCATATGGTTATGTTATGATTTGGGCCGGTAAAATTTGTGTTTGGCTGATAACTTTTGAAAGTTACCAGCCCCGATGGCTGGTAGCTAATTTTGTTAGTTCCCACCCCTGATATATGTATATATACATGTATATACTTAGATATATGTATATTATTTATATGTATATATATACATTCAAAATTACATATATATATATACATGAAATATATATATGTACATAAAAACACGTGTGTATATATATATATATATATATATATATGTGTGTGTATATATATATATACACATGAATGACCTTGAATATTATATATATATATATATATATATATATATATATATATATATATATATATATACATGAATGACCTTGAATGATTTATAAATAGGCTCCAGTCCAACCACTTACCGTCCCTTGGAAGAAGTCAATGATGACCTCAGCATCCACAGCATTGACAGAGTAGTTGTCTAGAGAGTCTTTATACAGTAATGAGCAGGACAAGGCGTCCTCCACAAACACTGTATGACTGGTGTTATGGTCTGTGAAAACATGTACACTTCAGGTCAAAAGGCAATATTATTCATGAGCAAATGAACACACCTCTCTTTGTTCAGTTTGCAAACTATCCTATTATCTAGAGTAATAGACTCAAGAGTAATAGAAGAATCCATGCATCAAGTAAAACATAATTACAATATTCACTGATATATTTCCCTAAACCCAGAAAATCTTAAAATTCCACCTCCAAACCAACCCACAATCAAGACAAATCAATCTAAGCGCAAGCCATTTGAATCACCTACGCCGCCTATACCTAAAAACGCCAATCCACCCACATGACATTAACTAATAACTCACCTTGTATGTGAATGGAGTCGTTGAAGGTTTGAGGAGCGAGGATGGCCTGAGGTAAGACGATGACAGATATGATGACGATGCTTGTGAAGAGGTTGATGAGGAAAAGCCACTTGACAAACAGGAAATAGGCCAGCACAGCGCTGCCAAAGTGTGCTGAAAATCCCGGTTATACCATGTTTTGAGCTTTATGTTCCAATTTCTCTGAATACATCATCTTAATTGTTCCTAATCAAACTGCACTGAAGGTCACTCAATGTAACATTCTATCTCTAATATCATATACTGCCCTAACAGATTGCACCAACCATACAACAGTGCAGTTGAGATCACAAAACTACATATTAGGATCTAAATATAACTTTCAGCACTCAGTATTAAATACTGCACTGATGTCATAGCTAGAAGGCAAAAGTGGGAAGGAAAGCAGAGGACTGATTATCACCTTCTATTGTCTTGAAGGAGCTCTGCCAGAGGTTGAACATAAAGCCAAACTCTCGTACTTTCAGCTTGAAAGCCTTCACATCCTGTCAACAACAAAATATAAAAATAAGAAATAGGAAATACTGCACATTTAATAGCAAGCTGATATCACAACAGGAATGACGATGATTGTGATGCAGGGACAGAAGTCCATTGCAATTCCATTTAGTCACCAGGATTGTTGGTGTAGTTCGTCGACAAGAAATCCTAAGGCTAACCGATTAGCTGTTTTGTTCAACATGACCCAGTCAATTTTTTCAACACTGATGCACATAGCATCATTTCAAAATAATTATGATGTCATTTTTCATCTGAACCATGAGTTTCCATCCCAGTCCTGTTTAAGTGCAGTATGTGAGTCTGTCCATACATTAGCAAGATATCTCAAAAAGAATAATACAGATTTTCCCGGCTGACTGGTCACACCCTAGGGCAAATTGGCAAGATTTATGAAAGATCAAAAGTTTGTGTGCATCCAAGATCCGGTTACCATTGTTGAACGAGTGTTATAGTAGAATGTTAAGAGTTACATCACACCCTCATCCCTCACACCCTCTTCCCTCGTGCTCCCTTTACCTTCTTCCGTTCCAGCTTCCATTTCTCATATCCTTTAGCTTTCTTGGACGGCACTACCCTCAGCTGCTCCCTGTTAACACAAACACACACAACTAGTCAACTGCGGAGCATTTAGCAGCATATAAAGCAGACTGAATGATGATGATGATGATGATGATGATGATGATGATAGAGTTGATGCTAATTATGACGATTGTGATGATTATGATGAACTGTAACCATCATTCACATGGCACCATCTCCTTCACAAAAGCACTCTTTACAAAAACATCCAAAAATCACCTATTTACTTCCTCCCTGGCAAAGATTTTTCGTCCGGTTTCTGTGGAAACACGGCACAATGTCATTGCCTTTCTCGCCAGGGTGGAGGATCGACTGAGTGTCCCGGGTAATCTCACGTCCACCCCCGGTCGGTTGTAGCCCGAGAGAGACGCAGTAACTGAGTCTGAGGGATCGCTCTGACCATTGGTCTGACCATCAACGTCGGTGTCACTCAGTGCACCATTAACCCGGCGTAGTTAATCCTGCGCAGTCGACGTCGGACCTCGGGACCCAGCATGATCATATCGGGATGAGAAGGGTCTCTGGCTGCCGATCTGTCCATGTTGTATGCTGGGTTGGACCTCGTGAAGTGCAGGGGCGAGTGAAACGAGGAATCATCAACGTCTGAGGTGTATGCCTGGTTGTAGTATGCAGGCAGAGTGTTGGAAAAGGAAAGAGGAGGCGGCGAGTTATAGCTGTTTCTATACAGGTTGCTTCTGGACGCTGGTTGAGAATCCGCGAATGTGTATTGTGATCCATTTTGATCTTGCTTATTAGACACTGAGTGACCATGACCTTCATGGCTCGTCCAGTCACCTTGACCCGGGGCTACACGTCTGTGAGCATGCTGGTTATCTGTTGGTATTCCCGGCGACGGTGGTGAGTTGGTCGCTGACTTCCCGGCGTACGGAGACACGGTATTGTGGGGGCCGTGAGGGGGCGCCATGGGATAGGCGACCTGAGCGATGTTACCTCACGCTTCCCAATTATTGTTTCAAGTTTTCGTGATCAGAATTTCCCAAAGAGCACACAAGCAAAAGTTGAAACACAATCAGCCTAGGATATGAAAAGTCTGGGTAATTTACCGTATCTTTGTTCAGTTACACGGCGACTCCCTAGAAACGCACACGAATTGCCTTTTTTTTCTAAAGCGTAAACCCAGTAGTGGTCGTCTTTCTGGGGTAGGCTTTGATGCTGGCAAGTCGTGGTGATATACCGTATATGGTCACGACATTAACACAGTAGTGGACGTCCACCACAGGCACCTCGGGCTATGACCATTCCCGGAGGATTGTTGCAATGCTCTTGGACATGAGGAGAGCTACAGTTGATATGAAGCACTCGTCAACTCAACGCGCCCTAATGAGTCACCTCCCTCGATTATTCTAAAGGCTCTCCTAATCCTGGCCATAGGCACGATCGGATGATTAATCCCAGCACAGCAGTGTTGGTCAATGTTCAAACGTCTTTAAATTGTAAGTATTGTAAGAGGTCCACCACTTAAAGGCGAGGTTTTGTGTCGACTGTCAACAGGACCATCACGATTCCTGGACACCCTTCGTACCCGTTGACCCTCGGATAGTAGATAAACCAGGAAAACTTACAAACACGGTATAAAAGCGGCCCTTAGCCCTATATCCTGTCGGCTTCTGGTATGTGAACGTAGGACGTTATGTTTGCGTAGACAAGGATAGTGCACTGAACCGTGACTTAATTTAAGGAGGTGAATGCGAATAAAATTCCGATACACTCCCTGCTACACATCACATTCCCTTGTAAGCTTCAAAGACGAATACACTAGCGAACCAGCGAGGGAATGAGGGTTATAAAACACTTGTAGCACAGAGTGCGCTCTGGCGTTTGGAAACCTGGAGTTATAATTACCCTTTTGTTCCATACAGCCTGTCACTGAACTGGTGCGGTACTATAGCGCACTGCTATAGATGAACAAGCTTTAGTGAATACACCCACACCACCATGTGACATAAGCGAACAGGCCAACCAAGAGCGTTGGTGCACATCTGGTGCCTGAGATTGTAAACAAGCTGGCACTGCAAATATTCTGTTCATGTGGTGACCTATAGCCAGGTTGCGGTCAAGAAATGACCAGACCCCTGGGGGCGTTAAGTGAGAGCAGTTGATCCCACCCAGGGAGATATGGAAGAGATCTCCACAGCACGGGCATGAAATAAAACACGAATGTTAAACACCGCTATTGAAACCCAGCATGGTACAGACGACGGAGTTAATACAATTGTCAAAAGCTAACTAAAAAACATTTATTGTCCATAACATGAACGTTGATATAATACAGTATTCCACTGAGCAAATGGCGGTAAATGAGAATTAACATGCAATGTATGACTGTGTATGCGGGCTGCTTGTTTCCCGCGCTGGGCTTTCGTACTGTGTATGCGCGTGGAATAAACCGAGTAAGCGACTAGCCGCACGCAGAGATTATAAGGTGATATTGGAATGACTAAGCTAAGAACGCTTGGTCATGTGTGACGTAATCATGGCTTGTTAAAGTCACGACGGGATCCTTCTGTGGTAGTTTGCTGAACCTTAAATGGACAACCGCGGAGAAATGGAGTAGAGACAGCGAAATGGGCAATAATATGGAGATGAGGCGGGAGAAAGAGGGATAACGGGGAGGGTAAGAGGAGTAAGCGAGGTTAACAGGGAAGGAAAGAGAGGAGAGAAGGAGAACTGAAACAATGAAAGAGAGAGATTGAGGAAGAGAGCGAACGAGGGAAGAAGAAAGAGTGACAAAATGAGAGAAAATGAGAGAGAGAAAACGAGAGGCGTAAGAGAGTGAAGGGTATAGAATTTATAGACAAAGAAAGCGAGAGAAGGAAGCAGAAATTCTAAAGAACAGAATTTAGTTCAGCATAACCAAGACTGGCAAGGGCGATACGATAAGGAGGTAATGGAGGACATGTTTTTAAACCTGTCCGTCCTCAAGGTGGTCTGTGTTCACAAAACATGCAAAACATGATGAGGGTATGACGTCCAGGGATGATGGTAAGTCAAGTGCCAAACGGTCAGATTTCGCGGTAGTCCCCGATGTCTTGGAAAATAAGAAAATATCGAGTGGACAACGCATTGGGTGAAGTAATCTAGGTCAGGCTATTTAATCGTTCTTTTCACTACGACCGTAAAATGTATCAGAAACCACTCATATGGAGGGGTGCGGCAAACAGTTGATGTATTCACTACACACATATCTTGTACACATGCTCACTGGGTTCGTCGTATACCTGCATACCGTACGTGAGAGAAGCCGGGACTTTCACATTCACGAGAGCCAGAGGATAAACAGCCCGGGTGTGTATCAAGTCATTATCGCGATCATTATCGTTAGATCAAGTGAGATAAGACTGCTGATAACCGTACATCTTGTTTTTATCACAGCGATTGTTCAATGTAGGCGATAGGTGTTGATTGGCGCTTAAAGGGAAATACTGCAGTTCACTGCCGGGCCACCCAGCGACCGTCGCGTAACTGTGCGTCCTTAGGCGTATTTTCGCGCCCGGTGCGCCCGCAATAAAGAGCCAGTAAGTCGGAGTGAATACCCTATAGGGTAATATAGAGCCAGTAAGTCGGAGTTTATACCCAGTAGGGTAATATAGAGCCAGTAAGTCGGAGAGAATACCCAGTAGGGTAATGTAGAGTCAGTAAGTCGGAGTGAATACCCAGTAGGGTAATATAGAGCCAGTAAGTCGGAGTGAATACCCAGTAGGGTAATATAGAGCCAGTAAGTCGGAGAGAATACCCAGTAGGGTAATGTAGAGTACCCAGTAAGTCGGAGTGAATACCCAGTAGGGTAATATAGAGCCAGTAAGTCGGAGTGAATACCCAGTAGGGTAATATAGAGCCAGTAAGTCGGAGTGAATACCCTGTAGGGTAATATAGAGCCAGTAAGTCGGAGTGAATACCCAGTAGGGTAATATAGAGCCAGTAGTCGGAAGTCGCCAGAGTGAATACCCAGTAGGGTAATAAAGAGCCAGTAAGTCGGAGTGAATACCCAGTAGGGTAATATAGAGCCAGTTAGTCGGAGTTAATACCCAGTAGGGTAATATAGAGCCAGTTAGTCGGAGTTAATACCCTGTAGGGTAATGTAGAGCCAGTAAGTCGGAGTGAATACCCTGTAGGGTAATGTAGAGCCAGTAAGTCGGAGTGAATACGCCCACAATAATGAACATGCATATCGCCGGGATACAACACAACCTATTCTGACAGATTAGTTTTTCCAACATATTGAGGTGTCCAGCAATATGTGGAGTTTTCTCGGATCATTCTTCGAAAAGGTTGTTTTTGTATATTGATTTGACAACGGTTGGATTATACTAGCCACAGTATATTTATGTCCTAATCTGGGTGCCCTTATCTGTGAACTGTGAAGTTTCTATCGATACGACTCTGGCATGCTCAATATCGCTCCATATACAGCGAATAGACTGATTTGTCCTCATTGGGTCTAGTTGCCATCATAATACCCCCTTTATATCATTTCTCTTTTTCCAGTTTTGGATGTACAAGAACTTGAAATAACACGAAGTCATATAGACAATGATGATAAGACCATCACATACAACACTGGTCCATGAACGAATTTTCGTTTTGACTAATGTTTAACACCAGTTTTCTGTTGTAGAAAACGCACAGTAAATGCGCGCTACTCACCAAATACCATTAGAAAAATTTACCCGAAATTGTTCTAAGAAACCAATCACAATTGCGACTCTATTAATTCCATTAAAACATAGTTTGGTTGGGGCCCGAGTTTCAATGTTCAGAGTTTCTACTGAATCGATAGGGCCACGTGTCACCTCTCGCTGTGTTAACAATATGGCGAATTGTGCTTCAATATTATTGGCAGCTGATCAAATAGAGATTTATTGAAACGGAGTTAACACGCTGAGTAATTGATTAGTTGTCTTTAACAATTATACCAATGGATTTGGATGTCCGTGCAAGGCAGGATATGATCATAAATTGTGTATAAGTCCAATGAACTATACGTGCAACAAAGCTATCACACTTTTTCCCAACATACAAAATTGAATGATTAATTTTTTTCAACAAGAAGGGTGTATATTGATGTGACCGACGTCATCCTCGGTTGTCGTCATTAGTACAACACGACCAGTGTTCCAGGAAAAGAATTACAATATTTTGGTTTTTAAGTCGCTTTCAATTATATTTAGTAGTGAAGGTGATAGATGAGGAAGATGGAGATGATTTGGACAGCTCGACGAGGCATATACCCTTTCGCCCAGACGTGGTCGTGGTGTCAGCGAGGCATTTGGTCGAGGCGCACATAGTCTATTACTAGGACATACACTGGTTAAATGATCGTAAACCGATATTTTCACACAATCAACTTCGGGTTTTGAACAATGTTAAACTAAGCAGACTTTTCTTCAAAATGTGATTCAAGTCATTTTTGCAATTCATCCAGCTTATATCCGTTTTAGTCACACAGAGAGCGTCATCTTAACGGTCCACTCCACATTCGGGAGACACCAACATTACCATATTCACATTAAAGTTTGGGAAATTGTCTTCTGAGTGTCAAAAAAGTGCATACACAGGAACATGGGTTGCATGCTAATGATCTGCACGTAGCTGTCAGGAATTCCAGTAGCATTCCAGAAAGCAGAGCGCAGACACCCATAGCTACGTGTCATAGGATCTAGAAGGAAATCAGGACGATCAAGTAATCTCCTCGACACGCCCAACAGAACAGGACGCGCCACCTAGGCACGTGATCAAACATCATGACCACGTGACGGCTGACACCATTCTGTAATCTGCTTTGGTTCACGCCACTATCAATAAGACAATCGTTTATAAAAAAGCTGTATAAAAAAAGCTCCTGGATGAAGGAAGACAGCGAGGAATGAAAAGATTTAATGTGCTGTTACAATTTAAACAGTTGATTACCAAAGCCGATGAATTATATCAGCAATGCAAGAAGGCCGCTATCGCAATGGGTGAAAATAGGTCACATGCAGAAGAACAATTTTCTAGCGAGTGTATGCGTTTAATAAAATTTAGAATCTACCTGAAGTTACAACTTATAATATAAGAAATCATCAAAGAATGCATAGGAGTTTTCCTTTCTTTGATACTACGTACAGTATTTGAGATATTACTGATCAAAGTTGAACAACGGGACGGTAATGTTGCCTCTGTAGTAATGGCCGCGTCACAAAAATCACCTGAATTCCAGTTACAAACGGAAGAATTTTGTCCTAATCCCAGCGCAACTACCAGAGAAATTTTTCGTAAGTCAACCTCTCAGGCCTAAAATATAACATCTTATCTTTCTAATAATGGCGATGACATAAAACAGAACCGTCAATTAACAACGCGGAATTGACGGTTAAAGGTGTTAATATTCAGTTGTTAGGTATATGTTTAGTAGGTATGTGGCAATCCCCAGCGATAAGCGTGGGCCGCTGTCTCCAGGCCCCAGCTTGGGTCTCTCGCTTATCCCGCGCAGGGTGTTCACCGATATCCTGGCCTCGGATTGGCTGTTGGCTGTTGTTGAGATTTCCACAAAAAATCCTGCTGTTATTACGTACACAGGAAATCCCCGTTAATTTTTCCCTCGTTTTCCTATTATTTTATTCCGTCGCGTCATTGCGGAGATAGCGAGATTTTATCATTTATAAATTTTCTTTATGTTCCACCGCTTCAAAACCTACTCTCTCACGCATAGACATCATCCTGAAACTAACGGACGTTTAAAACAACATTTCATCTAATAACTGGCGAAGTTTCATCAATAGTGGTTGGAGGAAACTTGTGTTACACATGTAGGAACGTCCCCATGTACATCTATCAATGCACTATAATGGGGGTGTCAGCTGAACGTCGCTAAAAGTGGCCGCGCTTATGCTGCAATGTTAATTGTATATTTTTCCAACTCGATAAAAACGATAGTTACAGTTTACTCCCATTCATGTATGAATACATCAATCGTATCAAAATATAAATGAATGTTGACGCGTTTTGTCAGAAGCGGATAATTCAAACCTACGGACGTTATAGTCGTCTTCCGTGGCGGTCAACATCAAAAGTGCAATTCGTCACGTCGCGCGCAATGCGCCTGGGCGCACCAAGTAGCTCAGAGCTGCCAAGACTAAATCAGAAGGATCCAGCAACGGACAAACTTTCTGAGATCATAATTGTGATCGTGGACATTTTTTCTACCCAGGTGTCAATTTCCAAGTTGATTTTCAGAAAATGAAGGAAGTTACAGCACTCTTAAGATGAACAACAACTTTAAGTGTCTAAATTGAGGGGTCCAGACTACCCTGTTGTTTTAAGCATGATAGCTTTCACCAAAATTGAAAATTCAAACACGAATAAAATTACAACCGCTGACCCGATTTTCAAAATTCAAATAGCTTTTTTATCCTCTTGCTGGACTCTATATTCCTATCTTAAACTAATTATATGCATCGAGGTTAAATGAAGTTTAGGAAGCGGATGCCAATGACGGCTGGACATGGCCTACAAATTCGCGAGTCCAGACTTATTCTTGCGGGTCGATGAGTGCAGCATTTAGCTAGTAACCACTCCGGCAGAGAAAACCATGTACACGAAGCACCGAGTCACTCACTAATTATACTAAATCAATCATTATGGCGAGTATTTTGACAGCTACACCTACTTGTATAGGTCGTTGAGTTGTTTGATGGAGAAAGGAGCCGCCTGATCATCGCTTTCCCTTTCCTCCCCGTCTGTCAGCTTCTTAGACAACACCAGCGCCACCAGCTCATCTTGTTGTCGCTCGCGCTCAGCTTTACTATCCACTTCCACCTTCGTCTTATCCTCCTCCGTCTCATCCTCATCCTTCTTCCCAGACTCAACAACCTTATCGCTGCCTCCTTCACTTCGTACAACCGATTTCGCGCGCCGTTGTCTCACTGTACCAGCTTCGCTGTTCATCCCCATACGGACGGCCAGTGGCACAAGGGACGGGTTCATTCGCGTCATCCGGCCTGCAGTTCCCAACTTAGATTTCATGTCTTTTTTCATATTTTTGGGGGGGTTTATCACAGTCACCTCGGGTTCCAATGGATTATTATCATTCAAGATAGCGCTCCTCGCTGCTGCTATGGCAACGCCTACTCCCAGCTCCACTCCATCGTGGTCGTCGGAATCGTAATCTGGAGCCATATCGAAATCCGGGTCAGGAGATCCAGGATTGACGGCTGATCGGTTTTGTTTCTTGACGTCGATTTCATCATCTGAGTAATCAGGCATATCCTGGTCGTCATCAAGGCTGGGTTGGTAAGCGGTATTGCTGTGGCCAGCTTTGTCGTCGTGTATGGCATACACAAGTTTGGCGCGGTCACTGACTGGCCCTGGATAATCATGGTCGGGGTAAGGACTACGAGAATCACCATTTTGGTTCGAATAAGGATTGTTCCTTCTATGTTGGTCGGGATGTATGTTATAATTGGGACTAGCCTGGCCAGACATTCTAGGATCTTCATACCCGGGATAATGACTGGATCTTCTGTAGGCCCCATGTTGCATTGGATCCCTGTCAGACGGATGACTGCGACTGAAATCCTCCCGAGTCCGTCCGTAAGACGCGGATCTGTCATCATAAGACGGACTAAAGTCGTCCCGTCGCTTCCGGGAATACTGGTAGGGATCATGGTCCCTTGGTTGTCTATGATCGTTGTAGGAATCTCGATCCCTATGATAACGCCCATGACTTGATCCTCGCGGGTAATCTCTGTTGTCGGTTCTCCTGTGATCGTACTCTGGACGGTCCCTGTAGCCGTCAGGTGAATATCCTGATTCGTATCCATAATACGCATCTTCACCTCGTGACGTCACTGGTCCATTGCGAGTATCCCGGTGGTACTCCTCATCGAGGCGTTGGTGCTGGTGTGACATAATTCACACTGGTTTTCCAAGAAAAGAATATATCCAAATTAGAGTCAGCGATTACTTGGGTCCCATGTCGGGCCAAATTGGCAGCAATCAATTGACTGTTAATCTCATTCACAGCAAGTTTCTGGCGCAAGACATTTGCTTCAACGGTCAATTTTTTACAGGTTGCCAATAAATTGGCATTCCGAAAGTGAAATTCTGTATATTCCGAATTGTTGATGGAGCTAGTGATCTTGACATGGGACTTGATCCAGATATATAACTCTTACTTATTAAAGAATGTTAAGGTACGACCTTATTTTCTCACGAGACGATGTGTTCGAATGAATTACACCCGGGGAATTGATCTTACTGCCTCTCCAACAGGCGATGTGGGAGTCCAAAAGTCAATGACTTATCGCAAACGGGAGCGGCCAGACGTCATCGATAACGGAAAAATTACTTACTTCCCGGTGCAATAGTAATACTCAACAAGAGACCCATGGCGGAATGTACGTCGATTATCACACAAATGCACGTATATATTATTAGACAAGTTCGACATCAATTGTACATCGATGTTAGAGATCAATTTTCAGTTTCTATATTGGTGTGAAATAAATAAAATACTGGTCTCTACTGATACACCTGACAGCATGGCCGGCTCACGTGCAGCGGGGGTCATTATCTGGACCATATTCATGATTGACTCAGCTACTTGAACTTGCCTCAACAATTATCTAGCCACCTCGAGTGTTGTCAGAGATTTAAATGTTTAAACACTTCATCGTGTTTGAATTTCCAATAAACTTAGAGATGTATAAGTTCTAACACAATGAATGCCAGGGGGGATGTAATATCATACCTGCATATTCCACTTTTGTTGCTATCACTGCCGACATAAATATACCTGTCAGCGTCACCTGTCTTTATCATATCTGTCACTATCACCTCTGTAATTATCGGCTTAATTATTAAAACCTTTGTCACTACCACCTCTGTTTAGTCTGAGTCCCAGACCCCAGAGGTTCATCATACAACAGGAGAAATTCTTCTAGTCAGAGACGAGATTCAGACCGAGATTCCATGCAAGCTTCATTGTTGAAACGTAAATAAACCCAACAAGCAACTCTACTCCTGGAGTGTTATTTCTCTGACTAGTCTCCACTCCAGCAACCACAAGCAGCGAGTAACATTACAGTAACGAAGGAGCGCGCATAAACAAGACAATTAAGTATAACACTGTCGTAAACACATATATCGTCATCGCTTCTGTCATTATAACTCGGTGGCCATCATCTCTATCATTAACACTCCTGTGTCAATCACTTCTTTTATTTTCACCTCAGTCACTACCACCTCGTTTTCCATCACCTGTCACTTTCATCATGTCACTTTTAACGCTGCCACTATGAATTGAAACGATCACTTGTCATTATCACCTCCGTTGCTGACACCTACTCGACTATCACCATTGATATTTCAATATGTATGATATAAGTACTAGTAGGTTAATGCATGGAATGGCATGATAATAAATCCCCAATAAAACCGGTCGACATCAGGTGTCCAATCAGTCAGACTACTTCATACACCTTCAAAGTCCATTCACTGATTGATAATGTATGCAGAAACGTTAAACAGAGACAAACATTATGATATTTGTTTGATGCAATCAGTGACATTAGCCAAATCGGTCACAACAATCTAATAAGTGAAGCAGCTCATTTACTGCAAACAAAATGTGATAACTAGGTGAAAGCACTAGGTCTCCAAGAACATTGGACATAATTGAGTGTATGACCAGGGGTGTAGTGTGTCCATAAATATATCTATTATGGCATAGAGTATCCACTAGTATTGCTATATTGATGTTTTATGCTGTGAATTGATAATGGAGTTTGTATGGTAAGTATATGCAGCCATGACATTTCCATTCCACTTGATGTGGCATCACTACAATAAGTGGCATCACATGATGTGCATCACTATAATAAGTGGCATCAAATGATGTGGCATCACTACAATAAGTGGCATAACATGATGTGCCATCACTACAGTAAGTGGCATCACATGATGTGGCATCACTACAATAAGTGGCATCACATGATGTGGCATCACTACAATAAGTGGCATCACATGATGTGCCATCACTACAATAAGTGGCATCATATGTTGTGCCATCACTACAATAAGTGGCATCACATGATGTGCCATCACTACAATAAGTTGCATCACATGATGTGCCATAACTTCAATAAGTGGCATTACATGTGACATCACTACAATAAGTGGCATCATATGTTGTGCCATCACAACAATAAGTGGCATCACATGATGTGCCATCAGTACAATAAGTTGCATCACATGATGTGCCATCATCACAATAAGTGGCATCATATGTTGTGCCATCACTACACGATGTGTCATCACATGTTGTTCCCTCATCACAAGACATCTCATCACCACGTGATAAATCTAAGAGGCAAACATTAATGAATGTGGTTTATAATCTCTATAAATTTCTTGGGTCACATAAAATGGTGAAGGATGATGATGATGATGATGACAAAATAGTGTCCTACCTGGCATGGCGTTTGTTGTCCAGTGATGTGGTGACAGCCTTGACCTTCTGTAGACGCATGTAGGTTTCCTGCTCGGAGGAGATACTGTGGTCCACGTAGTCGGAACCCAGCAGTGTTCCAGTCTCCAGGTAGCTTGATGGAATGGATCCATCTTTTCTGCTTGACCGCCTCCTGAAAACAGCTGGCATACATGTACATAGAAATTATATGACACATCATGTAGCCTCGGACAAGGTGAAATCACTTAGATAAGGCTGATACTGAATTTCTGTGTAGTTATTCAATTATGTCACCACAAATTGGTTCAGTCTAATTAATAAAACCATAAATAACAACTTAATTTGACAACTTTGTTAGGCATCACAATCTGGAAATACCCACATGACCAAAACCTGTAACCAGGACAAGATAGAAATCTAACACAATGCCACTGACATTACAAGATATAACGTATATGTTGCAGTAGCACACACACACCGTAGTGCACTCCTGCGTTTCAGAGACTTGTTCGACCCTGATACATTCTCATACTCTAGTGAGGCATAGATCTGTTTGCTGGGCAAGTTGGAGATGACTTCTGCCTGAGTCCGGGGCATTAAGACTGGAATGATGACATCTAGTTCATTATCATCTGAAACAACAGTCAGGTTTCACCAATTCAATATAATTAGGAACACTTGATGTTTCAATTCTAGCTTAAAATCACATTTGCAGGTGTATAAAAAATATATGTCATGTTAAGATATATGGAGAGTTATGCTAAATCTATTTTAGTTTTTGCTGAAAGTCATTTGGGTTCCGATTCTGCGTTTAGATATCTATGCCTTTACTTGTATATATAAGATAGGATAATAATTGTCTGACTCAGGAAGATGCAAATTTACACATTTAACAAATTGAGGTACTATTGATGTAAGCATAGGTTGAGAATCCCTTATATTAATTGTTTGGGGCCTCAAGTGTTTTTGATTCCTGATCTTTTTTGGACTTGAAAAAGTGAAACTTAAATATTTTTGTTGTTATAAATGGATCAGCTATTCTAAGAGCAGCTTGCTATATTGCCATTTCAAAAGGATTCCCAATGGATTTTCCTGTTAACCAAACAACCACATGCACAAATAACAGTAACAAAGCATGTTGTATCAAGTGCTATGAGGCAATGATTGCCACCAGTACACAGTGTGTGCATGTATACATATTATATATATATATATATTATATATATATATATATATATATATAGTATAACTATATATATATATATATATATAAATATATATATAAATATATATATGTGTGTGTATTACATATAAAGACACACACACACACACATATATATATATATATTATATATTTATATAAATATATATATATATATATATTATATATATATATATATATATATATATATATATATATATATTATATATATATATATATACAGGGCATGAAACTAAGAAAATTTGCCACCAGCCAACTTGGCTGGTAGTTCCCAAATCCTCCGGCCCAGAAAAAATTCCACCAGCCAACAAAATTCAACACAAGTTTATGTATATTTATGAATACTTAATTTTTTTTATCCATAACCCGCATAATATAACTTGAGCAAAAAAATAATTGCACCACATTCAATCACTTGATAAACACATCAAGAAAAACATGACACTCGGGTAAGAACATTTAATACACACAACAATAACACCCTACTTAACAACAGTCTTTCTGGTATATGGCCTCGAGTGCCTTGGACAAACCAATGTAAACAAAGTCCTCTTCTGGTCCATCCTCCTCCTCACTTTCACATCAAATGTTTTCCTTGTAACTGGAGCGTCGATACCAGGTCCCAGCAATCTATAACAGTTCTATAGCATGCTCAGGGTTGCAGTCAGCGGTAGGGGGTGACACAAGAAGCACAGCCATCAGGTCGTTGAGGGAGTCTGCGCCAAGACTGGACCTCCAGTCATTTTTTATGTTGAATCCTCTTTCACACAGCTGTAGAGGCAGGAAGGGTCAGAATGAGGTCCATGAGGGTTAATACATCACAACTGTCTGTCCTATGAGCCCTGTTGATGCTTGCCCAGGACATCTAGTCAATTCCTGGACCTCTGCTGCTGTCGGTGAGAATCTGCACAAGACATATGAGCATACTATAGGCAATGATTATTTACATAACACAAATGATAAATAGGTTTATTCAGCAACAGCTCACCAGTGCTTTAAGCATTGCCCACTGGTCTGGGATATATGCAGTGTCAACACCTGCACCAGAGAGTACAACACTGAAATGTTCAACGAGTTTGGCTGCTGCCTGATCACCAAAATCTGAAAGCATATTCAGACAGCTGCATATCTTTGGTTGCATATGTTCTGCAGCAATCGCAAAACATTACATCTTGCTTTTCATCGTGTCGCAGCCAACCTCTTTCTTCTCCGCAGTCTGTTTTCAGCCAGCTAGAATTCCATTTCCTTCCTCTTTTTTTCTCATAATCTTTACTTTGAAGCCTAAGCTCTTCTGGTAGCTTGCGCTTACCTGGCTGGGGAGGCTTGGCCCCTTCAACGAAATGCCACATAGTGTAGAAAAATTGGGGATTTGGACGCTGACGATTTGACTTGGTCGACTCGTAGAACAGAGCTTGATGATTAATCAGGATCAAACGAAGCCTTATTTATCCAAAGTTCGCCGAGACCCAAACGCAACGCGCGACGCCACGCAGCGACCGACGTTTTCGCCCGTGTCATGACGTGACACGTTGACAGCACGCGCCGCATCGTGACGCGCTGACCAGTTGAAAGCGCGAACTCCTGTCACAGCTTCTCAAAAGCCGACCCTAACCTTGGAGTCATACCTCCGTGCACCTACTTACATTATTATTGGAACAACAACAATAAATTGGCACATCCCGGCCAACAGCAACACATGCAAAGATAAACAAGCACGAATACAATTCTAGCACAACAAATTCACGGCTGCTCGTGAGGGGTGTTTTTACGATTTCGGATATGGTAATGGAAGAATGATATTGTTTGAATAAAACAAACACAGTTATATTATATATAAAAGACCAGAAATCATATGAATGAGGATGCGTCATGTAAGTATAACCGTCACATTGCTGCGTTAGTTATTATGTGAACAAGTCGTCAGCTAAGTGAGCGACGGTATATTAGCGCCCAATTAACAATACCAACGGGACATCCAATAAAGTCGTACAAGGTGTCCAAATCTGTATATTTAATACTACAATGAAGACCAGAGACCCTCTAAATAAATACTCGCTGCGTTTGGAGTAAACAATCACTGGTGATCTCAGTCGGGGTTCGGGGCTTAAGTGCGTGTTAAATTAAAGGTCGGGCGCTTCAGAACGTGCTGCGAGCGGGCGCATCATAAAAACTTAATACAGGCAATTTGTTGACTCGCCACCCGGGCGACCAGTTTCGTAATTTCTACCCGCCCGAGCCGATTTTGACTCGCCATTGGCGGGCGGACGGGCGTTAGTTTCGAGCCCTGTATATATATAATTCACACACACACATAAATACCTAAATACCTACATACATTACATTACATACATACATACATGCATGCATGCATGCACGCACGCACGCACGCACACACACACACACACACACACACATACATACATACATACATACATACATACATACATACATACATACATACATACATACATACATACATACATACATACATACATACTAAACATATATACATACATACATACATACATACATACTAAACATATATACATATATGTTAATACATATATACAGCCCCCCTTTGCCTAGCCTCCGCATTCGATAACCATATGACATCACCAAAGTTTTGGCCAATATATAAGAGCCGATGTAGAGAGCCGATGTAGAGGTCAACGTGCGTCACATGATCACATCAGCTGATAGGGCCATGCTGGGGGGAATGGGGCGGGAATAACATGGAGATAGTCCAAAGTATACCTATGCTGTGTCTGTTTACTCGTGCTTTTTGTTAGCTAAGTGGATTCGGTATGTTGTTTAAAACAACACAATTCACGATGCAGGGAATATAAACAAACGAGTTGGGACAGTCTGGTGACTATTCCGCACGCGGTGATTTAGAGCAAGATCACAATCTGTATAATCACAAGAACCAGTCAGCCACGGATACACTCTCTATGGCAGCTACGGTAACATAAAGTGGATCCTTGCCTGCGTAAGGTTTGGTTCGTTAGGCTATCGCAACGGATATAGACATAATATGTGATAAACGAGGTGTGTAATCAATGCATGCAGACAGGTGGTGGCAGCGAAACGAAACGAGGAAGTGCAACTAATAAATAAATATGTATACAACACTCTGGTATGTGCGCGACGCGGAGGGTTTGGTTCGCAAATTGAAAGGAGGCGTCAAACTGAGGGTTTTCGCTGATGGCTGGTAGCTAATGTTGTTTCCACAAGTCCCTCCACCCACTGATAGTAATGTAATTTTATCAAAGCAAGGTAAGTGTGAATTAAGTCGCGCTGTCTTATCATTTTAGCGCCGCTGTGCGACTTCTCATGGCGGGATATCAAGCGACCGGATGGGAGGCGTCAAACTGAGGGTTTTCGCCTGATGGCTGGTAGCTAATGTTGTTTCCACTAGTCCCTCCACCCACTGATAGTAATGTAATTTTATAAAATTTTTTGATAATCTTGGGATGTGTTGTAAACCAGGATCTAAATGGTCGAGTAGAAAAACCAACCGGACGATCATATATCTTATATAATATTGCAAGACATATGCTGTGGCTCCCAGGAAAGACATAATTCACTCCGTTTGATTGAAAATATGCGAGTCGGCATATCACCGAACGCAAGTATTCACTGCTTGAGTGCGAGCGCTGCTTAAAGTGGCTATGTGCTGCATGCCAGAAAGTGCCGAAGGCAATGGCAAATGCACTAGCGAAGTACACGGCACTCCACTGGTACTGTACCGAATGTGAGGCATCAGCAGTCGAGGCGGCAAAGGGCAAGGCACCATGCAGAGAGAACGACCCTCCAAACGGCGCGACCCAGACAGACTCCAGTGTCATCCCTGATCATGCTGATGTCCTCACGAAGACGGTGCAGGAGACAGCTGATAGGATCTGCGCTCAAGTGATAAGCAGTGTCGATGCACTACTAGCCGAAACCAAACTGCAAGTACGCAAGTCGTACTCCGAGGCAGTAAGGGGCATGTCAGACGTATGTAGCATCGCGACTAAGGCAAGGGCATCGGTACCCAAACCACCCTCTGACACAGAGACCGACTTGATGGACTCCAGCATGGTTGCAGCCACCAAAGAGTTGCTGGAAAGACAGAAACGACGGGCAAATCTCGTTATCCACAACATGCCAGAAACGGGATCCACAGAGGGCGACTCTAGTGCTTTCAGCGCGATCGTCCGGGATGACCTGCGATTGTCAGGTGTGGAGATAGCCCACTGCCACCGGATGGGAAGATACCAACCCGAAAGAGACAAGCCCCGCCTCCTCGTGATCTCCCTACACGACCCTGACGTCAGGGCCGACATCCTAAGGCAGGCACCCACTCTACGGAACATCGTCGACCGGAACAGGATCTTCATCCACCCTGACGAGACGCCAAAGGAGAGAGAGGCTGGCATCCGCCTAAGGGGGGAACTGAGGACCAGGCGCGAAAATGGCGAAAGGAACATCTTCATCCGAGGCGGTAAAATAGTCCTCAGACGAGGCACAAATACAAGCCCCGCGCGACAGAGCACGGTATCCACTGGCAACACATCACCAGAGACCATCTCCACCACCAACGCTAATCAAATAACTCAGGCCACCCCTGCAGCAGCCGATGCCGGAACAGACATGGCTGGTGTCACTGTCTCGGGCGCAGGCCAGGATTGACTCCCGCGTTCACCTGACCCGCCCCCCGCCCCCTTCACACCAGCTAGTCAGTCTCGTAAAAGGGACGACCTTGCTGATGTACATTTACGGTGCTTTGGAGGGCTAACAAAAAATTCTTTCTGCGAACTGGTAAATGACATTGAAGTTGAAAATGATGAAAGTAATGTCATACAAGTTATAAGACACTCCCCATACTATGATGACCATGCACTTGAATTCCTAGCATCCCAAAAAAATACCTTTACTATTTACAGCTCAAATATTGACTCAATTAATGCCAAATTTTCGGAAATTACAATATTCATTGAAACACTAAAAACACACAACATAGAATTCTCTGCCTTATGTTTTCAAGAATGTAGAATAACAGAAGGAGATGACTTGTCGCTCATACAGCTACCTGGTTACACATGTATACCCCAAGGCAAAACTTGTGGTAGCAAAGGTGGCTTGATAATATATCTACTGAACAAATACAATTACAAACCTAGACAAATATGCATACACTCAGAGATCTGGGAATCCCAGTTCATAGAAATCCATAGTGACACACTATCAAATAACATAATCTTGGGCAACATCTACAGACCCCCTCGCAATTCAGAGGAAAACTATAACACTTTCACAAGCGAAATTTCATCTTCCTTAAAAGTACTTGAAAATTACAAACAAGAAGTCATACTTGCTGGCGATTTCAATATCAACTTACTTAAAATAAAGGAAAAAAATATCTTCAATGACTTCTTTGACACCATGATCGAACATAGTTTTTATCCAAAGATAACTTTGCCAACAAGATTCTCAAACACATGTTGTACACTTATTGACAACTTCTTCTGTAAATTAACAAAAGCATCTCTTCATTCATCAGCTGGGGTCATGTTAAACAAACTCTCTGACCATCACCCCTATTTCATCTCTATTAAATTAACTACAACAAAAAATAACAACCCCAAATTTATCAAAATTACTTCAAAAAAGAAAACAGCTGTCGAGGACATGTTAAATGATCTCCACCAAGCAAATATTTGTGACAAAATTAATCAAAATGATAAAGCTGATCCAGAGGCAAACTACAATATTGTAGAAAACATTCTTCAGTCATGTTATGAAAAACATTTCCCTCAGAAATATGTTAGATTCAACAAACATAAGCACAAGAAAAACATGTGGATCACAAAGGGTATAATCAAATCCATTCGCTACCGAGACAAACTGTATAAATCTAAAATTAAAACACCACAAAATTCTGACAGCTACAATACTTTAAAACAAAATCTAGCCAGTTACAATCACATATTGAAAAAAAAACAATAAAAGAAGCTAAAACCAGACATTATGGCAAATGCTTCAAAGACTCAATCTCAGACATGAAAAAAACATGGCAAAACATAAATGAAATTTTAAATAAATCTGGAAAAAAGGAGAAACTTCCTGATTACTTCATACATAATGGAACACAAATAAACAATAAAACTGAAATTGCAAACAAATTTAACTCATTTTTCACAAATTTGGGTCCAAATTTAGCAAAAAAATATAAACCCACCTTCAAATGAGGATTTCACTTTGTACTTAACGGAGCAACAACGGAACATTTTCAATTTCAAAAATGTTAACGAGTCAGAAATTTCCAAAGTTGTAAATGACCTGAAAGGAAAAAACAGTTGTGGATATGATAACATATCAACAAATCTCTTGAAGCATCTCAAACAAGCACTCATCAAACCAATTACTATAATTATCAACCAAACCCTCAATACAGGCATATTTCCCAGATCCTTAAAGACAGCAAAAGTCATTCCCATCTTCAAAAAAGGGGATAAATTTTTATTTGATAACTATCGCCCAATATCACTTCTTCCATCCATATCAAAAATATTTGAAAAAATTATTTTCCAACAAATATATCAGTACTTCCAAACCCATAACTTATTCTATGATAACCAGTATGGTTTCAGGAAAGGGCATTCCACTGAACTAGCAGCAGTAGAACTGATCGAATCTGTACTAAATGACCTAGACCATAATTTGCTACCAATCAGCATATTTCTTGACCTCAGCAAAGCCTTTGACACAATAGATCATAACATACTGCTTTCAAAAACTAACTTATTATGGATTCACAAACACCAGTAGCATAGTAATTAAAAACTATCTACAAGACAGAAAACAATATGTAAATTTTGAAGGCACTCAGTCTGACCTCCTCCCCCTTACAACTGGAGTGCCTCAGGGATCAATCTTAGGGCCCCTTTTATTCTTGATATATGTAAATGACATCTGCAATGCATCAAATTTATTCAAAGTCATAACATATGCGGATGATACGACCCTTACAACCACCCTAAACTCAAGAAATTCTACATACAATATAGACACATTAAACAATGAACTTAATAATGTCAACAACTGGCTTATGCACAACAAGCTGTCCCTAAACACAAGCAAGACCAAATTCATGATTTTTCATAAACCACCCAAAAAATTCCATTCAAGAATCCAGATCCTTATAAATAACACAGAAATCAAACAAGTGCAAGATTTCAACTTCCTGGGCCTCAACATCGATCAGCACCTCAGCTGGAAAAGTCATACTGATAAAATCCATAGCAAACTTAGTCGAACAATGGGCATTATCAATAAACTAAATCACCTCCTCCCCCTAGATATTAAAAAAATGCTCTACAACTCACTGATATTACCACATCTAAACTACAACTTGTTACTTTGGGGTCAACATGGAAATAGAATTGTAAAACTTCAAAAAAAGATCATTCGGATCATTACCTGCAGCTCCTACAATGCTCACACTGATCCTCTTTTTAAAGAACTACAGATCTTGAAAATTCAAGATCTATTTTCACTGTCCAGATATAAATTCTATTATAATTACTGTCACAACAACCTACCTTCATATTACAGTAACATAAACTTAATAAATCAAACATCTGACATTCATAATCACAATACTAGAAATCAAAATAATCTTTTCATCCCAAGAGTAAAACACTCTTTTGCAGTCTCATCCATTCGATTCAGCATTCCAAAATTCATTAACAATGCCCCGAATATCATAGTAACAAAAATATTCTCTCATTCTTACACAGGATACTGCAACTACATAAAAAATTGGTTTTATAAATAGATACAGGTATATGTGCACCACTCCAAATTGTTATACATGTACTTGCCCACATTAACTAGTCAAGCAGGAAAGTCATTTGTTATTGTATAGATTCAAAATGTGTGTTACTCATGTCACCAAATTCCGGACTTTGCCAAAACCCTCTGTCTATGTAAATGTTTTCTGTACCTTCTTACTCAGGTAACATGATGCTGTGACCTCATGTACTTATTATTATTATTATTATTGTGTACTATGCTTCTCTTTTGTACATAGTCTACCTTTTGTGTGTTTTTCCTCTTTTATATTATTATTTTTATTGTCATTATGTCTGGGTGGCTCCAGCAGCAGCGGCTCATCAGCCTTAGTTGGAGTCTCCTTATCAATTGTTCATTGTTTATATGTTCAATTGGTTAATAAATTGATCTCTCTCTCTCTCTCTCACCGTTGCCAAGGCCGCTTAGCGCGCAATGCATTTTGGGAGACCCGAAACCGGTGATCGAACAGTGACCTGGGCAAAGGCACTCAAGAGTTCGGGCATCATGATTTAATAACTCTTTGCATTATGATATATATATCATAATGCTCGTGTAGGGAAATCATGATGTCCAAACTCGAGCGACTGTGGAACTGGGATGGGGAAAGTGGGGAGGGGTGGGTTTGGTTGAATTTTTAGTGGTAGGTGGTGTTAGATTACACTGATGAGGCTTAAAAGATACAGATTTCAAGGAAGAAGACCGGTGTTGGGTGGCACGAAGGGACGCGTGGCTTACGGAGGCTATAAAAGTGAGGGGTGTATGGGTACAATTAGGAGCTTGGATTTATCACAGAAAGTTCCCAAAAGAAACACAGATTTAACTGAAAATCTTTATTCACAAAAAGAATGCTATAGAAGGAAGATGATTCCTTACACAGCGCTATAATTATTTTTTTCCAGAAAATTTGTGCTACAATTGTTGGCATTGAGATGAGATCAGTGCTGTGGGACTTATACATGGGAAGGTTCATTGGCTTTTGTTACAAACAACCAGTCCAATAGGATACACATGCATTGATGAGAAACCTAAACTCAGCATCCTGGCAACAGGCGTAAAAGCCTTGCATCTTGTGTTAATAGACTAACTCAAGAACCTCTCACAGTGATGCTCTTGTATTGAGTGTATAAAGCGATATAATGAGGTCCTATGCCAAGCACTGACTGTTGTTGAGTTAGTTCTTTATTGACAATGAGACACCTGCTTCTGTGACTATGATTATCAGGATAGAGCTCATATCATGGCTAGATATCAATCCGCATCTTGATATCTCAACCTGTGTACTGAAGTAACAACACATTCTGCATAATTATATATCTGTACGCATACCAAAATAACAAGACAAATTGAAATCTTTCAACCGAAATGAGCAGGGCTTGCATTCACTCAAAACTTTCATGCCTGATACTGAGACAAAAGGAGATGTTGATTTTTCATGGATGTTAGATAAACCCTACAAGTCATTGGATGCGGGGAATTCAACAAATCCCATCAATTTACTGATAACTCAATGGTATTGTGTACCTATATACAGGACAGCCTTAACCCAAATCATGGACTGATTTTGAATGGGACTCTCATGAAAAAATCGGGGGTAAATTTTGAAAACCTGTGATGAAGTTCAAACTTCATTATCGCTTTTGGCTTTGAATTACTTATCCACAAGTCAAACTTCATCCAATTTGATCCAAAGCAATGACAGCAGTTTGTGTCCTTGTGTGGTAAAAAGATGAAATGTTAGACATGGTAAAATAGTTGAACATTTATCGTCACCAAGACTATAGTGTTTGACTGAGATGTGACAATCAAGGCAAAGCTCCCTTATCATAATGCCCCCTGGTGAAAGATATCAGACCAGGCATCATTGGATGTGTCTTAAGCTTTATTTCTAGGCTTTTCTTGTTTTGATGCTCTTTCGTTGTTGTTCTGTTACTCGCTGCGTGTTGATGCTGAGTGGGGACTAGCCAGAGAAATAACACGAGTCCAGGAGTAGAGTTGCTTATCGGTTTTATTAAGTTTTCAACAATGAAGCTTCACTGGGATCTCGGTCAGAATCTCTCCAGAACTTCTTAGCTAGATGTTCTCCTCTCATGGCTAGAAAAATCTCGTCGAAATGATACGAGCGAGCTGGTTATAAAGTGCACCAGGGCTTGGATTCCCCGAGGGCCTGTGACCAGTCCACGCCATTGGACCACGGCCTCTGGCCTAACAGGTCCGCATGGGATTTGGCCATGTCGTGCTGATAATTAATGGCGATGAGCAGGGGGAAGACTTTTAGCTACAATAGTATTATAACATGTGCATCAAACTATAACCTAGCCCCATTCAGATGGTAATATACAAATATATTGTCCTGCAAACATCAACAATGCCACGGAAAACTACTTATGTATCTATGTGTCGAGAATGGAGATGGATATCTCTTGATCGACACTATTTTTGTCATCCACTGTCTCGTTATTATTTAGCAATTGTTACATAAACTTTGAAAATTGCAATATGACGTCACATTACGCAGTTTCAGTTTCGCTCCCCATGTGTGTGCAGGTATACAGAAGTGTTATGTTTTTTTTAATTGTCAAGGCAATATCGTTTAATACAAACTCCCCCTGTAAGGTAGTTATGGCCAAATGATTATCATTGACAAAATGACACATGTACTTAAGTAATAAAATTCGGAAAGCAATAGTTTGCTTGCTAAGAACCTTGTCTCCGCATGCGCACAGTGACCATACTTGTCATTCAAAACAAACATGGATTTCTCAAAATTTGTCTGGCCGGATTCAATTGCCGCTGAAGAAATCTTGCACGTAAACTAACTCAACTTGTTCATAAACATTTATGGATGTGAAAATTCATTCTACATATGCACATTTGTATATGACTATGTATGATTGGAACTCGCATATCGTGTATGATTGTTTACAATGCGTTGGCGCTGAGCATTGCAGGACGTCAATAAGACTAAATAGAACCCTACGTCCCTAGATCTCAATGTGTCTTGTTATCTCAGTACAAGAATCGACAAGCATCCATTGGTGTGTAATGCTTCTTATTTCCTACTAGTCTAAGTGCAACACTTTAATTCGATGTGTTCTTTCTGTTCAGTTTAATAGTCAAACAATTATTCACAGCTCATCAACAGCACGAGAGCCATTGGATAGGCTTTCATTTCAGTACTTCAACCATTGGCATAACAGCCTGACAGCACCAACATTGATCTTGGACTTGGTCTAGACCTACCATCGCATCAGCCGCAATGTAGAAGTATAACGGAAGAGACAACAGAAATTAGCATTAGGAATGGTACAGAGATAACCTTGGTCAAACCTTCAGCTCATTCTGTGAACAACTAGCCCTGGTCGGAAAGGCATTTATATATATATATATATATATATATATATATATATATATATATATATATATATATATATATATATATATATATATATATATATATACATATATATATATATATATATATATATATATATATATATATATATATATATATATATATATATATATATATATATATATATATATATATATATATATATATATATATCAGGGAGAAACACTAATTCTGAAAAATGCCTTTCCAGTCGGGCAAGTCCTGCTAATATTTACTTGTCAGATTGAAAAACCTACTTGCCCGGTCATAGTATGAAAATATAACTAACGCGGAATTTACCTGAATCGCTGATCACGCGCTAAGTTGATGAGTCTCGCAACGCAGTTAGTTTAGACCTTGAGCTCGCATACAGACGTTTGGGGTTTTCTTTCTCAGTACACTGAGCGCACGTTCCCAGGAATCGCTGATCGATCTTAATATGCTTTGTTTAGAAAATATAGAATAAAAAAACGACTTGTCCCGTCTGGCAAGTTAGATGGCAGCTTCACTTGTCCGACGGCTCCACCTACTTGCCTGGGACAATCGGGCGATGGTTAATGTTTTTCCCTTTATATATATATATATATATATATATATATATATATATATATATATATAAGATATATAGATATATATATATATATATATATATATATATATATATATATATATAATATATATATATATATATATATATATATATATATATATATATATATATATATATATATATATATATCTCTCTATATCTCTATATATCTATCTCTATATATATATATATATATCTATATATATATTTGAATATATATGTGAGTGTGTGTGTGTCAATAGCTTCGGCCGAACGGTAATATAACAGGGCATAAAATGGCTAGTAAATGGTCGCCATATGTGAGTAAATGTTTGTTAGTGCGACCAATTTTTAATGGCGAATCATTGATTTGTGCTTGGGCCAACAAACGCTTTCATAGCAACTCAGTCGCTACTATGACAGCTCAAATTTACCTCATGATCGCCGTTGGTCAAACGATTCTGGACACGAGTAATTATAACGTTATAACTTGATGCTAAAGCGCCACGCTATGATTACTCGCAATGTGAATGTACGTGGGAGAACACAGCTAGCTCAACATAACAATGGTCTGTTAAATGCTTATCCTTTTTAACAGCATAACATGTAAATAACTGGAAATATAAAAGGTAGCATTGGCTCGTAAAAGAATCTCTGGTCCCTAAAATTTCAACTCTGCTTCAATATTTTGGGCGCACATTAAAACATGCGTTTGGCTATATCGCTGAGTTTGGCATCTAGAAAACAACATCTATCAAGAGCCAGTGAAAAATATATCACACCAAAAGCTTACCAGCGATCGATGCGATACTTGAAGAAATACCATCTATATATCATTTCTGAAAAATGACTGCCATTTTGAAAAATATTGGGTAGCGTGATTTCATGCGATTTCCTGCTGCCTCATCCGCATTGCCTCCCTGCTAAGCTTAAAAAGCACTTTGAATACAATCTGCTGTATCTTATCGAGGTTCAGATGCAGGAAGCAATAGTCGTCGATGGGTCAGGCCATTCTGAGCATGCGCGATGTACGTGGTCTTGAACTTGAAAACAAACATGTTGCTGTGTTTCGGACTTTCTACCGCTTCCAAATTTATCGAAATATAACTAATTACCATGGATGAAATCCCCCGCCACAAAGGGATAAAATTGTCTGTGAATATAATTGCATTCTAAAACTGCGTCACTTGGGTATGTTTGGTGATCTCAAAATTTATAACATTGCGTCTTTTTCAAACAGAGTAAGACGTCTTGTAAAAAGTTGTATGGCTAGTGTGTCAAATACGACGTCCTGCAGGGCTAGTCAACAACTAACCCCGGTCGGACGGTGTTATACTAATAAAAAAGTAATATACTAAGACGTCCTGTGGGTCTAGTCAACAATCAGTTACTAAACTAAGTCTATGCATAGTCAATAGACTACACAGTACATTCACTCCGTTATCGCCCGGCAAATTAAGATGCAACTTAAAAAACTTACCATTGGTTTCTGGTGGAATATCATAGTGAACACTCCTCGCAGATGCTTCAGACATTCTCGAAAATAGATTTGGTAAAGTTGAATACAGCTCGTTAATATCAGTTTCCCCGTCTGGACTGGATTTTTAAACAGAGATCCGGACTAGCTCTTTTAAACCAGAGGGAGCTTGCGCTCTCTCTTACAACAAGGTATTACTCGATCGACTGTTGGGTTAATCCCTTGTTTTTTTGTCGCAGCCATTGTACTGTCGGTAATCATAACGTGTATTTTTATCATAACGGTGCCACACTCTGCTAACAAGAACAGCCTTCAAAAAAATATTGTGTCGCCGATTTCACAAAATAAACCCACATATGCAGTAAATTTTGGAGAAGATAAATACATTCGGCAATGACAGCGGTTTGAAACAAGTTGCACTACAAACTATCAGTTGTTAAGGAACGATGGCAACATTTTGTCTAAGCAAAAAAACCAAACCCTTCGCTTCTGGAAGCTTCCGCGCTGATTATTGTTCGCGATCATTCATGTTCGCGCTGAAGATATATATCATCGGGGGCGATGTGGCTTCACAGTTGCCTTCTTTGTTTATTAACGTAACGTTATGGTTGATTTCATCATGCAAGAAAATTAGTTTTGTTTCAGATGAAAACATTGTTTCCACGCGAATTGACTTAGTAACAAGGTTCTATATGATAGTAACGATTGATAATAATACCAATACCACATTACATATTCCTAAAAACTGATAGCTTTCCATTGGAAATTACGGTTCGTTAGTAGGTTGTTCCTTGCCACAGACGTCCTTATTAGGCAAACTATTTAATCCCAGATATGATACTGATTGGTATATGCAAACGTCGAAACACACCAGAACCAGGCCAAAAACGAACGTAGATGGCTTGCCAAAAAACAAGCAGCATTGTTTCGATCTTGCTGTTGCACCCTTCTACTGTCCGAGCTAATTCTCCTTTCAGTCCGCTTCGCCCCTGTAAAATAATCACGTCTAACGCGCTTCTGCCTAATTGACTCAATCACTTTATCTCACCTATCACCTCATCATATTGATGTTACTTTATAACTACCTGTGCCATTAAATGTGGTATCAGGGTGAAATTAAGATGTCTTCATGTTGAAGAACACGACATTAACCTAGTAGATAACAAAAGAAATTAAATCTTCATTAAGACTTCTTAAATATATGGTCTCAAAGATCCAAAGACCTAAGCACAACATAAAGATCTTTTTAAAGACCTAACTCTTGTTGTTAACTGCTAATGAAAACAATATTCGGCTGCGTTTAATAATTGTGACAGCGAACTTTTTCTGGGTTCAAAGGTTTTAAATGAAAACATGCAGTCGCTTTCTTGGCTCGCTGTTTTTTGTCCGCGGTTTGATTCTGTTTATTAGGCAAAAAGCCGTTGTACCCTCCATCATTTGCCCTATATCTCATCAGGTGACCCCGGTTTCGGGTTTGGCCTGTCGACCACTGTTGTATCTGGTTTCAGATCCGTGTATGCGTATTGACTGTATTGTATCAAGTAACTGAATGTGTGTGGCGTATTGTGCGCGAGACGTTAAAACCAGAGGAATACTAGATGGCAAGCTACAACGTTATGGTTTATAATAAGGGGTGGATATTCGTCTTCATGCTCGTCCATTTCTGTTCACGTGACTTTTCATATCCGTTTCATCTTCTATTCGCGATTGCACATCTTCTCCATTCAATTTGATTAAATACGATGGTATCAAAATTTAACTCACGGAGAAAGTTTAATTAGAAGTCCGTTGAATATGCCGTTAGTCTGTATGAAGTAATTAAGAAAACATGATACTGACATTAAACAGTTTTAAAACAAAATGGTTAATAAAACTATCGATTTCTAGAGATTCTGGATATGAACCTTATGTACAACAAATATACAGTAAACTTGTCTTGTTTAAATACTGAAATCATAAACTACATCAGCTTTTCATGAAGCTTTAAGACAAGGCAGCAATCGCTGCCAAAACTGTGGATTTTGCTTAGGTTGCAAAACTGCCATAATAGCTTCGTCGAAAACGTTCTTCAAACCCTTTTGAGTCAACGCCGAGCATTCAACGTAACCTGCAGCGTGGATTTTCTTTGCCAACCTCTCCCCTTGTTCCGGTTGGATTGGTTTTTGCTGCTGTTTTGCGAGCTTTTGTATTGTTTCGGTGTCTGTTCTTAGATCCGATTGCGTTCCCACAAGTAAGATGACGGTATCCGGTGAAGAATTTCGTAGTTCCGGTAGCCAGAGCGAGGTTATATTTTGGAACGAAGATGGCATGATCACCGAGAAGCAAACCAGGAAGATATTACTGCCTGGATAAGAAAGTATTCTCAGTCGGTCATATGTTTCCTGGAACAGCAGGATAATCATTCATAAGTAAAGAAAAGTAACTCATGGGGTAGGGTTGGTGATAGGGCGGAGGCAGAGTTGCTCTTTAAAGCACTGGCGCTAATAGAGCACTGAACTCGTATTACATGTTTTCGGGTACATTTTACTAACCTGACCCGCCGTGTCGAAGAGGCATAAATTGTAGGCTTCATCTTTGGCCGTAATTGTTACTGTAACACAATGAATACTTATCATAAATGGCTGTTAGGATCTCATTAACAATCAACTGACACTGTTAATATCTGATGAACACGGAGACCTATTTGTAAACTGGAAACATCCGAACACAGACTGTATCGAGAGGAGGATTCGAACCCGAAAATATGTAAACTGGAACAATCGCTACTAAGCCAACAAGTACTTTATATTATAATCAAATTCAACTGAGCTATTCAGAATAAGAATTTTTGGTTCGCCTTTTTCTCAGTCGGACTGAGACAACACAAACAGACGTCTTTCATAAAATCTTACCAGCGTAATTATCAAAAATAGTTGGTACGTATTTTCCTGCCGGGAATTCACCGGTCGCATAACTGATGAGCATGCAGGTTTTACCCACAGAACCGTCTCCAACGACGACACATTTGATGCTTTTATCCTCCTCGGCGCTCATTATATTCATATAAGGAACTCCCAGATATGCCTCCTTAAACGCAGTTTTGATCCGCAAATTTTACAAGAGTCGCCTTCTTAAATGCAATTCAGATTTTCCGTTAGAAGATGCGTTCAAAATAAGCTTCCTGAACCGCGCTTCAGTTTTTCCTGGAAGAAGGACACTTGAGATTTGTGTCCTAAACAAATTAATCAGTTACTTGTTTTCTCCTAATATGAGCTTCAGATTTGACACACAGAAAATCGCTTAAGCTCTGTCACCAGTAAATCCAGTGTTATGTTTGTGTGTGCACAGATGTCAATACGATTATTTGATTTCGTGACACCTCCGAGTAGTATACATACTCGCGCAAATCGCTATTTTAGATGCGCGTTATTCGGACCAGGAACACGGTTACGGATGTTTCCTGCATGATGAAGCCGCCTCCGCCCCGCCCACTTACCAAAACTACACCCGGTGATGATCCGTATGGCACGTATATGGGTACTGTCTGTATGTAGGTATGTAATGTATGTATGTATGTATGTAGCTGTAATTTATGTATGTATGTCTTTATGTATGTACATGTATGGATGGTCTGTCTGTCTGTATGTATGTATGTATGTATGTATTATGTATTATGTCTGTAATGTATGTATGTATGTATGTATGTATGTATGTATAGGTATGTATGTCTGTATGCTGTCTGTCTGTCTGTATGACTGTCATGTCTGTCTGTCTGTCTGTATGTCTGTCTGTCTGTCTGTCTGTCTGTCTGTCTGTCTGTCTGTCTGTCTGAGTCCTTTCTGTCTGTACTGTCTTTCTCTGTCTGTCTGTCTGGTCTGTCTGTCTGTCTGTCTGTCTGTCTGTCTGTCTGTCTTCTGTCCTGTCTGTCTGTCTGTCTGTCTGTCTGTCTGTCTGTCCCTGTCTGTCTGTCTGGTCTGTCTGTCTGTCTGTCTGTGTCTTGTCGTCTGTCCTGCACCCCTCTGTCTTGTTTCTTCCTGTCTGTCTGTCTGTCCTCTGTCTGTCCTGTCTTTCTGTGTCTGTCTGTCTGTCTTGTCTGTCGTCTGTGCTGATCTGTCTGTCTGTTTTCTGTCTGTCTCCTGTCCTCTCTGTCTGTCCTGTCTGTCTTTGTCTGTCTGTCTGTCTGTCTGCCTGCCCCTCTCTCTGTCTTTCTCTCATGTCTGTCTCTTTGTCCTGCTTCTGTGCCTCCCCTTTGTTTGTTTTTCTCTGTATCTTCCAATGCTGTGCCATACGTATGGACACCAGCCAGTCGGTTTTAGGGCTGATGCCTACACACAAACACAAGCAGTCGAAGCCGGATGCATTTTCAAATAATGGTCCGACGCTTTCTTCTGTCATTCGCATTTCGAAAGGTTCCGGGAAATGGATAATGTCTTCTCCTTTGGCGAGGTCTTCCAGATGCTAACCATGATTGGATGCACAGTTTTGGTTAAGTGCAGCTGTTTGCATTCATCGGAAGTCTTTTGCATTATCAAATATGGGTGCGACGCTTTTCTTTGAGAGCGACTATAGACTATTTTGATAGGATTTATCTCTCGCAAAGCAGACGGGACCTTGACCTCCCAGTGCATCCATGTGTGCGGCACAGTAACGGTATCTACCTTGCCGTTGTAGTATGCAGTTCATCTCCTTCGCGAGGCCATCGAATAACGCAACGGGGTACTACACAGTAGGAGGTTGGATTACAGCAATGATGTTGTGACATCATCTCCGGTCCATTATATGATACGGCTACATATGTGGTCCTTGCTGTGGTGTAATAAGGGCGTATGGTCAGTAACATGTAACGTCACCCTTACTCCCACCACCACTCGCGACGACCCCCTCAACATTTTCCAGCAATGTTCTTCAGACTGCACAACACTTAAATCGAAACAAGATAGGATACGAAATGGACATCGTAATGTTTACCCCCACCCCAAACCCTGTCAAATGGGTTAATTACGTCAGTCGCTGAGAAGTTGGATTTGTAGGTCCCTGTCGGTCTGTCAGTCTGTCTGTCTGTCTGTCTGTCTTTAAGTCTGTCTGTCTGTCTGTCTGTCTGTCTGAATGTCTGTCCGTTCTCTGTCCGTCTGTCTGTCCTGTCATATCATCTTTCCGCCTGTCTGTCTGTACTGGTCTGTCTCATGTCTGAGGTCTGTCGGTCCTGTACATCTGTCTTGTCTGTATGTCTTCTTCTGTCTTTTCGTGTACGTCTGTCTCAAATTTCGTCCTGTCTGTCGTCTGTCTGGCATGCTATTGTCGTGTCTGTAAAGTTGGTCTCTCTGTCCTGTCCTGTTCTTCTGTCTTCTGCCTTCTGTCTGTCCCTTTCCGTCTGTCTTAAGTTCGTCTGCCATGTAGTCTTCTTCTTTCTGTATCTGTTGTTGTCTGTCTGTCAGTACTGTTCCATGATCTGTAAGATGGAATGATTCTGTACGTCATCTATGCATGTATTATGAGCTGCTCTAATTTGCTTTAATGACCCTTATCATTTCTGCATGTGTATTCCTCTTGTCTTCTGAGTAGGTATATTCTTTTGTATAGGTATGCATTATTTATGTAGGTCGATTGTACTTATATTAATTGTTTCTATGATGCTTTGCCTTATGTATTAATGTATAGATCTGTTGCATCATGCTGATATGTGTCATGTGTTCGTGTATGTACACATGTAGGCATTGGTATGTATGTTAGGTAAATATGTATGGTATGTATTTATGTATGTATGTATGTCATTATGTATGTACGATGTTGTATATATGTTATGTAATCAGGTAATAGGTATGTATGGTCTGTCCTGTATGTAGATCTTATGTATTTAGTATTCAGAGCTCATGTATGTATGTATGCTACTGTATGTATCATTTATATATGTTATGTCGGCCTAATGTGTAATGTATGTACCCATAAATGTACTTTCGGTCTGTCTACTTGTCAGTTTGCTGTCTGTCCTGTCTGTTGTCTGTATTTATGTATTCAATGTATCAGTAATAGCGAGGTAATTTCTTCGCGCGATAGTTATGTATGTTGAGCTTTCAACGAACGCACGTATGGCTTCCTGTCCTGTAGCGTCATTTACTGTATAAAGAAAATCATTTAACTGTTGTAATTGCACAAACCGTCTTATGTCATGTATGTTTGAGATGTCATGTTGTTCTTGTGAGTTTGAATCACAACCCATCCATTTTCACAAACACTTACATATAAGTTGTGTGATGTCAAAGATTTCCGTACACAAACACCCACACGGCCATATGCTCCCACGGAAAAGGTGAGGCAGACAATCCAGAATCATATAAATCGCTTTATATGCGATGTGTATTTGCAAGCGTTCAAAGAACAGATCTAATGTATTCTCTTAATAGTTTCCTCATCGTCTGAAATGTAGTCGAATTGTCCCGAGACATCGGATGCTATATTTCTAGTACCGCATTTTCCTCACAAGATGACATAGGCTCTATAAAGACCATAGAAAGTTGACAACTTGCTTTACTATATTGGAGAATTTGAGTTTGTCCCCTGTGGCTTGGTTAATGGATGACCAATTTTAGAACTGGGATGTGTGAGATTGCCTAGCGCCACTGTGCATCAAACCAATGAATTGCTTTCGTGGTTAACGTCAGCATTGTATTTGATTAATAATTACGAATTAGAAGCATGGGAAAATATATTGGTTTATTGTGCAGAAGTCCATATATATCATATGCTGATAATTTATTCCAAAGTGGCATCTGTAGCTTTTATCCCAATATGCACACATGCTTCAAATCTACAAGTTTCGGCGACATCTGTGGCGATCTTATTATCACGGATGACTCGCAACCCATCATTACGGTTAAACATAGTCATGCTGACATTATGTTGATTTCAAATTGTAATTAAAAGATAATCGAGTTATCTTTGATAGCGTTGAAATGTCATTTATAGGAACTACTATAGTGTACGGGAAGGCTGATCATAAAGGGAGCTGACAGGACATGACATGTTCCTATTACTACTCGATCTGTAGAAACATTTAACATTTTCATCGATAAAGCAGCAGAAATGTGTAGTCGGTGGTTGGAGTACAATAGTAGTGAATTACATTACAGTAATGAGGCACGTCTCCCATTGCACATAGACCGAGATGGAGATATCATCACATTAAAGGTGTATATCCACCCCTATAGTTGCAATTTTCACAAATGAGCCATCCCTCTCAGAACATTGTTGCTTTCATTCAGGGCATTGTGCAAACATTTATTACCTTGTTAACTCGAACATAAATAACGAAAAAATTCCACAGACAAACAGTTGCACCTACATCTGTCGTATGGTGTCTGAGTTACCTCTAAACAATTTATAGACCGGAGAGTTTGTTACGGTTTAAATCTTATCGCCAATGGCAAAAAGGAATTATTTGCAAAGAGTTATCTCGTCCCGTGGCCATGAAGTTGTATATTGGAATCACGCCAAACCATGATGGAAATGAAAATGCAATCAGTCTACCCAAAGCTCTGAATGGTCTCTAGGGCAACTGGCAACATTGGGTCATTTGCATGTAATCCTTGTAAAGCCATATACAAGCGAAGGCACAAATTTGTTTTCCAGATTGCAAATTTCTTGCTGCGCGACGTCGTCTATGGCCGTGTTCAATCCTGCCAATGCAATTATCAACTATGTCCCAGCGAAAATATTGATGCCTAGATTTGTTGAATTCTATCGCATGATGATGTTACATATATTTGCTCAGTCAGTTTACGTGGACAATGTATGCTACCCTCAATAGTAACTGCCTAGTAAGTGAGTAAACAAGTCAGCATTTGAAAATATAATTAATCATACGTGATATTATTACCCTATGCAATGCGTTCGTTGCTTTGTAATGACATGTTGAGGATGAGAATCAAAGCCATGCTCTTGTAGAGAGAGACCTTGGAGAATATTTTTTTTCGCTAGTGCTTTCATCCTTTTTCATCATTTATATGGTGGATATAATCCAATGCCAAAATTTTCATTAATTAATTCCAGTAAACATATCACTCGCATATGATTACTCACAGAGCCTAGATTAATGCAAAGAAGTACAAAAAGGGCATATCAAACTACAATTAACTTTCATTCCACTAACTATGCGGCAACGTTATGAGGGCTGTGCGACTGCTTATTCTTTGGTTGCTTGTTCGCACCACACACTGGAATTGCTGCATTTCACCTCTGTGCATAGCGGCGATTATAGTGAATGTTTATGGTAAATCATACGCCACGATCACATACTTCAATCCCAAAATATAGCCTAGGTCACTTATCGCAAAACGACGTACGCGCCGTTGGTATTTTATAAAATGATAGTCCCCCCCTTCGAAAGAGTTTTTTTAAAAATTTCTGTATACGAAGACAGATAGGAAAGGACCTGTTGTAAAGAAGCTATGGTTAAATCTGATCTATGCCTACAACAAAATATAACAATCCTCGAATTGTCATTAGTGTGCAACATAAGCAAATGTTATTCAAATACATGACGTGATGTTTGATATTAGCCGAATTAAGTATCTTCGTCGATTGTGTTTCTGTCTTACCCACAGTGGAGGCTTTGGTCACGCAGGATGTTTTGCTTGCTTATATTGTTGTGGACTGCATTATCCCCAAACTATATCAGACTAGCAGGCTGAAGTTGAAGTAGTGGCAGACAGTAGTGGCAGACAGGGCTCGGTGGTGGAACTGTATATCATTACCAATATGTCATGAAAAATGCGTCCATGGGTTCAACCTCATTGCTGATCTAGATCACTTGGAAATCAAAAAAAACACGCATAAGTATGCTGCTATGGCATTGGTTAAAACATCATAACTCCTCCCGATTTATCCTAAAATTCCTGAAACTCACTGAATCTTGCAGATATATCATTACCAATATGTCATGAAAAATGCGCCCATGGGTTCAACCTCATTGCTGATCTAGATCACTTGGAAATCCGAAAAAAAAAAAAAAAACGCATAATGCTATATGCTGCTGGCATTGGTTAAAACATCAAAACTCCTCCCGATTTATCCTAAAATTCCTGAAACTCACTGAATCTTGCAGATATATCATTACCAATATGTGTCAAAAAAAATGCGCCCATGGGTTCAACCTCATCTAGGTTCAACCTCATTGCTGATCTAGATCACTTGGAAAAAAAAAACACGCATAAGTATGCTGCTATGGCATTGGTTAAAACATCATAACTCCTCCCGATTTATCCTAAAATTCCTGAAACTCACTGAATCTTGCAGATATATCATTACCAATATGTCATGAAAAATGCGCCCATGGGTTCAACCTCATTGCTGATCTAGATCACTTGGAAATCCGAAAAAAACACGCATAAGTATGCTGCTATGGCATTGGTTTAGATATATATCATTACCAATATGTCATGAAAAATGCGCCCATGGGTTCAACCTCATTGCTGATCTAGATCTTGGAAATCCGAAAAAAAAACACGCATAAGTATGCTGCTATGGCATTGGTA